>JAJPUD010001354.1:437102-451174 GCA_023553655.1 Myrmecobius fasciatus
GGAAGAAGGCAGGTAAAAAGGCAGAAAGGCAGGTAAAAAGGAAGGAAGGAACAAAGGAAAGAATGAAGAAAAATAAGACAAACAGTGGAAGAATATCTGGCAGACCTGGAAGAGGACAAAGAATAAAAGCATTTTCTTTGCTTGTTTGTCGTTAATTTGATTCTGCCTTATTAAAGGATAGGGACTGAGATAAATTTTGAAACATGGTCAGCATTTTTATTTGAGAAATAGTCTGGCATGATGAATAGGGTGCTATATGGAATCAAGATCTGCATTCGAATCCAATTACTTAAAAATTATGTGACGCCAGCCCAATCATTTTATCTGTCTGAACCAAGTACCACATACAGAATAGGCAAGCCAGCTTAGATGTGCAAACTGAAGAGAGATAGGAAGTAATATGTACCAGGAAGGTCAAACCATCATCACAGTTGCTGAAGCCTCAGAGAAAAAACTCTTACCACCAAAATCCTTGGAATTGTCAAATGGTCAATATCAGAAATTGATTTAATTTTATCAATGGACATTATATTAAAAAGGCATTATACTATTTGCTTTGTCAATGTACTCTGAGGATAACGAGACTTTTCCATTTAACTTGCAGCTGAAACCTTTCATATGTGTTGTTTGTCTCATTAGAATGTAAGCTCCTTGCAAGAACAGCCCTGTTTCTCTGTTTCCCCAGTGCTTTGCATATAGTAAGTGTTTAATAAATTCTTTTCATTTCATTCATTCTTTCAACAATCTCTCTCAGTTCTATCATCTGTACAATGGGTATAATCAAATTTCTAGCACTTCACATATATAAACCATATAAAACATTTTCCAAACTTTAACAGAAAGTGCGCTATAAAAGTCAGCTATTATTATTTATTTCATAATTGGGAAAGGGACTTTTTTTATTTTTTCATATTTTATTTTTCTAAATTATATTATTTTATAATTTTTGTGTGTTTTTAGATTTGCAGTTTAAAACACTGAAAAAGAAAAAAGGAACTAAGGAAGTCCCTGAGCTTGGAAATAGTTCAGTCCATATTAGCCATCATTTCCCTAGAAAACCAAGAGGAAGTTTCTTAATTAATTAAATATTTAAATAAAAAGAGATCCCAAATAGGCTCTGTGGAATGAAACTGTGGAAGACCAGAATATGGAGACATATGAACAGAATAAGTACAAAAGCTTTCCAATTGATCTCCCCACCTCAGCTCTTTTCCTTCTCTAATCCATCCTTCCATAATTACCAAGATACACATCTTAGAACACAGTTCTGATGTCACTTCTCCACTCAGTAAACGCTAATCGTTCCATATTATTGATGTGTTTGGGGGACAGGCACCAAATGATGAGCTTGATGTTCAGGGACCAAATATTGGAGTTTGGTCATGTGAAGAATTCACAATGGCCGTTCTCTTAGGCAAAAGTCGGTTTATTTAGGAAAAGAGGTTATGGGCAAAATGAAGAGATATAGTAGACACCAGAAATGGTAAATATGAAATAGATTTGGAAGAGTAATAGGTACCAAGGAAAGGAGTTTGAAAGAATCCATTAAAGGAATATAATAACATGAGGGGAGAGTACTCCATTGACTGGCAAGTTAAATCCATAGAGGGCAACACTCTAAAAAACTTAGTCATACAATTTTCAGAGGATGAAATTAAAACTATTTGTAGTCATATGAAAAGGTGCTCCAAATCACTATTGATCAGAGAAATGCAAATCAAGACCACTCTGAGGTACCAGTACACACCTGTCAGATTGGCTAAAATGACAGGAAAAGATAACGATGAATGTTGGAGGGGATGTGGGAAGGCTGGGACACTGATACATTGTTGGTGGAGCGGTGAACAGCTACAGCCATTCTGGAGAGCAATTTGGAGCTATGCTCAAAAAGTTATCAAACTGTGCATACCCTTTAACCCAGCAGCATTTCTATTGGGCCTATATCCCAAAGAAATCATAAAGGAAGGAAAAGGCCCCACATGTGCAAGAATGTTTGTGGCAGCTCTTTTTGTAGTGGCTAGAAACTGGAAATTGAATAGATGCCCATCAATTGGAGAATGGCTAAATAAATTATGGTATATGAATGTTATGGAATATTATTGCTCTGTAAGAAACGACTAGCAGGATGATTTCAGAGAGGCCTGGAGAGACTTCCATGAACTGATGCTGAGTGAAACAAGCAGAACCAGGAGATCATTATACACGGCAACAACAAGACTATATGATGATCAATTCTGAAGGACATGGCTCTCTTCAACAATGAAATGTTTCAAACCAGTTCCAATTGTTCACTGAAGAAAGCCATATACACCCAGAGAGAGGGATGTGAAATGTGGACCACAACATAACATTCTCATTCTCTTGATTGATGTTTGCTTACATTGTGTTTCCTTTATCTGATATGTCTTTTGTGTAGATACGATTTTTCTTACACAACAATGATAAGTTTGGAAATATGTGTACATAAAAAAAAGTTAGTCATAAGGAGAAAGATACCATGAGGCATGGGTGAGAGATGAGGAGAAAGGCAGAATGTATGTGGATGATTTAACTCAGGAGGAATTTGCCAGAGATGGTTTAGGAGAAATGTCACCTTGGGGATTTGACATTACTTGGATTTCTGACTGGACACAGCAAGGTGGGGCTACCCAAGACTTCCCCAGGGTGGGACTATAAGGTTGAACTGATTCCCATCCCATTACTTCCCTACAGGAATAATCTTATCAGTATTTCAGACTTTCTCTGCCAATCCTACCTAGTTACCCAGGGTCTCATCAAATGTAAATTCTTCTGTTTGACATTTAATGTCCTTTGTGCTCTGGTTCCAACCTCCCTTTCCAGGCTTATTCCTCATGAATGCCCATCATTCATTCTACAATCCAGCAATACAGGCCACTTTGCTATTCCTCCAAACACTATGTTTCATCTTTTGACTCTACACCTTAGAACAGACCAGTGTTCATGTCTGCTTTACTTCTGCCTGAAAGACTTCCTAGAATTCCTTCAAAGCTCATCTCAAGTGCTACTTCCTACAGGAAGTCTTTCCAGATTCCCCCAGTGCTCTCTGCTCTTAAATTATCATGCATGGGCTATGCCTTTGCCCTCCAATTCAATGAAAGCCCCACTGTTTTATGTTTTTGTTTTTCTTTTTGCCTTTGTATCTGCACTGCCTAGCATATGCTATGCATTTTATAAATGTTTTTGGATTGGATTAGAATGAAAGATAGAGCTTGAGCTATAATGATAGTAACAAAAAATAATAATCATAACATTGCATTTCCTTTGAGAAGCTTCAAAGCCTAACAGTGCTTTTGCATACTTTTAAATTCAATAGAACCTCATAAAACTCAGCTTCATAAGTTGCAGAGTCAGCTAAGTGGTACACAAAGCACTGCACTAGCAATCAGAATAACTTGAGTTCAAATTCAACCTCAGACACTATTAACATTGTGACTCTAAACAAGTCACTTAAACCCTATTGCCCTCAGTATCCTCAACACTAAAATTAAAATAATAACACTTACCTTGCAAGGTTATTATAAAGATCAAATAAGATAATATTTTTAAGTACTCAGCACAATGCCTGTCACATAGGAGCCACTATAAAAATGTATTTTGTCTCTCCCCTTCTATAAAATGGGACTAATAATTGATCTATCAGGATATGTATTATCGGTCTACTCCCTGGTTACAGAGTACAGAAAGGTTTCTGGAGCTCTAGCCTGAGCTTTTCAACTTAATGAGTAAGAATTATAGTCATTGACTAAGGGGACTCATAGGCCTCTTATGGCCAAGCTAAGTAGCAAAGAATATAGGTTGTCATCAGAGATTACATGAAGGACCCTTAGAGGTCAGCTCATCCAGCCCCTCTCATTTTTCTAGCCCAAGCAAGTACTGAAGAGCCTCATTCCAGCTCCCACTTTCAAAAGCAAGTCAGGTTTCCAGAGCTAGGCTACAATTCCCACTCAGGATTCTACAGTCACTGAGATGCCTCTGAAGGGTCAAGGGTGATTCTTCATGTCTTTGACTCAAGCCCCCACTCATTTACTTTCTTTTCAAGATTATTGGCTGAATGTCAATTTAGTCTATCAGCCTTACATTGTTTTTAAAAAACAATATTTTACCAAAGAGGTTCAGTAATATAACAAAATATTACATACAATACACACACACCAAAGCTGTGACTTTCTTTCATATAATAATATATAATTATACATAGATATATAGAAAGAGATATAGATATAGATAGATATCTATATAGACATAGAGATAGATATTTATATAGACATAGAGATAAATATAAGATATGATATCTTATAATATACATAATCATATCTTGATGGATAGCTTGTAGGGAGGACAGAATAGATATTGCTCTAACATCTTTTCTAAAAGAGACTTTTTCTAAAGAGATTTTAATTCCTTCCAGGGGGAAGCAGGAGTTTGAGACCAAAAAATTAGCTATGCTGCTCTTATGAGAGGGGCTACTGAGCTAGAATGATATCTGTATGATCCCTTACGTGTTATTAATTTCAACAATGTAATTTCTTAGGGTCAAGTTAAACTATTTCTTTTTTTTATAAAGCTTTTTATTTACAAAACATATGAGTGATTTTTCTACATTGACCTTTGCAAAAACTTTTTTTCCCAAGCTTTTCCCCTCCTTCCCCCCACCCCCACCCCTAGATGACAGGTAATCTAATACATGCTAAATAGGATAAATTATATGACAAATACAATACATGTATACATATCTATACAGTTATCTTACTGCACAAGAAACATCAGATCTAGAGAGAGAAGAAGAAAAAACAACCTAAGAAGGAAAACAAAATGCATGGAAATATTCACAGAAAGTGTTACAATGCTGTGTGGTGGTTCACACTCAGTTCCCACAGGCCTCTCTCTGGATGTATATGACTATCTTCATCGCTGAACAATAGGAACTGGTTTGAATCACATCATTGTTGAAGAGAACCATGTCCATCAAAATTGATCATCGTATAGTCTTGTTGCTGTGTATAATGTTCTCCTGGTTCTGCTGATTTCACTCAGCATCAGTTCATGCAAGTCTCTCCAGGCCTCTCTGAAATCCTCCTGCTGGTCGTTTCTTACATAACAATAATATTCCATAACATTCATATACCATAATTTATTCAGCCATTCTCCAATTGATGGGCATCCTTTCAATTTCCAGTTTCTTGCCACTACAAAAAGGGCTGCCACAAACATTTTTGCACATGTGGGTCCCTTTCCCTCCTTTAAAATCTCTTTGGGATATAGGCCCAGTAGAAACACTGCTGGGTCAAATGGTATGTATAGCTTGATAACTTTTTGAGCATAGTTCCAAATTGATCTCCAGAATGGTTGGATCCATTCACAGTTCCACCAACAATGTATCAGTGTCCCAGTTTTCCCACATCCCCTCCAACAGTTATCATTATCATTTCCTGTCATTTTAGCCAATCTGACAGGTGTGTAGTGGTATCTCAGAGTTGTCTTAATTTGCATTTCTCTGATCAATAGTGACTTGGAGCACCTTTTCATGTGACCAGAAATAGTTTCAATTTTTTCGTCTGAAAATTGTCTGTTCATATCTTTTGACATTTATCAATTGGAGAATGGCTTGAATTCTTATATATTTGAGTCAATTCTCGATATATTTTAGAAATGAGGCCTTTATCAGAACCTTTGAATGTAAAAATATTTTCCCAGTTTACTGCTACCCTTCTAATCTTGTCTGCATTCATTTTGTTTGTATAAAAACTTTTTAACTTGATATAGTCAAACTTATCTATTTTATGCTTAATGATGACCTCTAGTTCTTCTTTGGTCACAAATTCCTTCCCCCTCCACAGGTCTGAGAGGTAAACCATCCTACATTGTTCTAATTTGTTTATAATATCATTCTTTATGCCTAGATCATGAATCCATTTTGACCTTATCTTGGTATATGGTGTTAGGTGTGGGTCAATGCCTGATTTCTTCCAGACTAGTTTCCAATTATCCCAGTAGTTTTTGTCAAAGAGTGAGTTTTTATCCCAAAAACTGGGGTCTTTGGGTTTATCAAACATTAGATTACTATTGTCATTGAGTATTTTGTCCTGTGAACCTAACCTATTCCACTGATCCACTACTCTATTTCTTATCCAGTACCAAATGGTTTTGGTGACCACTGCTTTATAATAAAGTTTTAGATCTGGTACAACTAGGCCACCCTCATTTGCATTTTTTTTCATTAATTCCCTTGAAATTCTTGACCTTTTGTTTTTCCAGATGAATTTTGTTGTTATTTTTTCTAGGTCAGTTAAATAATCTCTTGGGAGTTTGATTGGTATAGCACTAAATAGATAGATTAGTTTAGGTAGTATTGCCATCTTTATTATATTCACTCGACCTATCCAAGAGCACTTGATGTTTTTCCAATTGTTTAGATCTGACTTTATTTGTGTGGAGTGTTTTGTAGTTTTGCTCATATAGATCCTGACTTTCCCTTGGCAGATATATTCCCAAATATTTTATACTATCGATAGTTATTTTGAATGGAATTTCTCTTTGTATCTCTTGCTGTTACATTTTGTTGGTGATGTATAAAAATGCTGATGATTTATGTGGATTTATTTTGTATCCTGCAACTTTGCTAAAGTTGTGGATTAATTCTAATAGTTTTTTAGTTGATTCTCTAGGGTTCTCTAAGTAGACTCATATCATCTGCAAAGAGTGATAATTTGGTTTCCTCATGACGTACTCTAATTCCTTTAATCTCTTTTTCTTGTCTTATTGCCAAGGCTAGCATTTCTAATACAATATTGAATAGTAATGGTGATAGTGGGCAACCTTGTTTCACCCCTGATCTTATTGGGAATGGTTCCAGTTTATCACCATTACATATGATGCTAGTTGATAGTTTGAAATAGATGCTACCAACTATTTTAAGGAAAAGGCCATTAATTCCTATACTCTCTAATGTTTTTAATAGGAATGGATGTTGGATTTTATCAAATGCTTTTTCTGCATCTATTGAGATTATCATATGTTTTTTGTTAATTTGGTTATTAATATAGTCAATTATGTTAATAGTTTTCCTAATGTTGAACCATCACTGCATTCCTGGTATAAATCCTACTTGGACATGTTGTATTATTCTGGGAATGATTTTCTGTAATCTCTTTGCTAATATTTTATTTAAGATTTTTGCATCAATATTCATTAGGGAGATTGGTCTATAATTTTCTTTCTCTGTTTTTGTTTTACCTGGTTTAGGTATCAGTACCATGTCTGTATCATAAAAGGAGTTTGGTAGGAGTCCTTCATTCCCTATTTTTTCGAATATAAACTCCTATTTCTTAAGGGAAAAGAAGGACCCCACTCTTTATATCTAAGACTTGACTCCCTTTCTACCATATGCCAGTTCCACAACAAAGTCATATTATTATAACAAAGAAATCCATTTATCCAAGTTGAGAAGAAAATCTAACTCAAAGAAAGTATACAAAGAAGAATAGAATACCTAATGAAGAAGCTCATCTTCTTTGAAAGGAGGTAACTCATCTCAGACAACAGGAAGAAAGTCTCACATCTCACCCAAACAAGAATAAGGACATGATGGAGGCTTCCAGTTCTTTTCATATCAACTTCTTCCCAGTCTTTTCCTCCCTTCAGGAACCTGAATGGGGCTAGTACCATCCATCTTTTCTCTTGAAGCTGGAAGCCTGAAGCACCTAAAGAGACTAAATTTCTAGAAAAAACCCAAAACATAACTTCTCTCTTCTCTTTAGGTCTCACAAACTCTTCCCACCTCTCACACAGGCATGACATTGATCTCCACTAATAAGGAGAGAGTCCCATTCCAAAGAGCTTTGAAATTCCAGCTCCAAACTCTCATAACTTCATACAGCATCCAGGGAAAAGTGAATTCAACCTTACAAATCATGGATCACAAAGGGACTAACTCACGGATCCTATTGCTAGACATCTTTTTCTCCCCATTCATGGGTGCTCAAAAATTTCCCTTAAGAATATTATTAAGTCTATGTCCATTTGACCCTAATTTCTAATGTGGATGCTAATGCTAGATAATATAGGGACACCACTCGAGTATCAGTGGAAAGATGGGAATTCCAAAATCTTCCAGAGAGCCTCCTCTGATCAAAGCAGTGGATAGAGGAGCACAAAAGTGATTAAAGTCAAAGGTAAGATCTCTCTCCAGCAGTTCCTTCATAAGAATTTTAACTAGAACTCCATTCTTGCTTCAGTTTCTGGTATTAAATCCTTCTCTACTGGTTTGATAATTTATTAATCATCTCTGGGACATAGCCAGATTTCTTCTGATCTACCCAAACACAAGTTGAGACACCTAATTAAAGTATTAAAGTTTAAGTAAAATGGGGTAGTTTGGATCCTTTTGCATAAATGAAGAAATTGAGACTTACTTAATAACTTGCCCATAGTTCTCTTCATAAGCAGCAGAAATAAAACTAGAACCCAACTTTCCTAATTCCTGATTTCAAGCTTTTTCTGTTATATAAGTAAAAGAGTAATGTGAGCTGAAATGTCCTTGATTAGAGTATGAAAGATCTCATCACACAAAACTCCATCTCTGTCCCCCATAGTTTTGTCTTGGCTGTATACCATGACTGAAATACTCTCCCTCCTCACCTCTGTCTCTCGATCTCCCTGGCTTTGTTCATAATTCAATTCAAATGCTCCCTTTTAAATATCTCTTAAACCTTCCCTTCTAATTTTACCTTCCTTCTACACATTTCTATGACATATGCACTCATTTATTTGCATAGGTTTCCTCCATTCATATATGTAAGCTCCTTGAAGTCAGGAACCATTTTTGTATTTTTATCTTTCATGGTATGTTCTGCATTTAAAAAGGTGCTTATAGACATATAACATATAGAAAATGCTTAATAAATGTTTGTTGATGAATCATCTCTGTAGATTCCATCTCTCTTAGATTCCTTGAAAGATTTTTTTGATCCTTTATGGACTTAATACATTTATGTCTTTTTTTAAAATCCAAAAAAGGGGAAGGGATTGCTCTTTATTTAATTTGGAAAACTGCCTCCCATCCCAGGAGAACAAGAAAGGATGCATACAGTGATACTTATTCTTTCTAGCTTGAGGGGGAGAGAAGGGAGGGGAAAAAAGTAGGTTTGCTATTAATCTGACAAGTTGTTTCCAACTGCTGCTAACATGTCATTAGAAGGATATTCCTCAACCACACATCAATCTAGCTGACATCTGTCATACTATGTAGATCATATATATGCTTTCTCTCTGGCTTTTTTTCCTCATAAAAAATGACTGTAAACATTCTTTCCTTGCTCATGGGCTTGCATAAGAAAGAATCATTGACTTGTTTCCAAGCTGAGTTTCCATGCCAATAATACCACCAAATCCCAAGTCACTCTCTACTACCCTGACCAAGCATTGACAGTTCTTAGGAAGAAGGAGAGAAACATGGGTAATAGAATTTAGTTACCAAGTCACTGTTCTACAACTATTACCTCTACTAAATATCCAGAAGACAATTGCTCCTCCTGCGTTCTCTGAGCTTTCCAGGGAAAAGTGATAGGTCTCTGAACAGAATGCAGAATGCTTTAACTGCTTGAACCAAGTTTAGTCCTTCTTGATAAGGTGCATGAATCTGCAGTTCCATGCTTGTGCTTTTTTTTTTTCCATCCAGACACCAATTTCTCTTCGTCCTTATCACTTCCAGATGTTTGCACAGCTGGCCAGCTTATTTCCTTGCATCCCAACTACATACCATAGTATTTTCTTTGCATAAAAATGTGAGAGGTGAAAAGGAAGCTGGGTATTCTGAATGTGTTAGATAAAAGACTCCTACCTCTCCCTCTTCTACTTCCTAAAATTCAATTTGGAAATTTAAATGCATTTGCCTATCCATGGTAGACCAACACAACTAAATCAGACTTCAGTAAATGGGGACCCATCCTTAAGATTCTGATTCTGCATTCTGTGAAACAGACCCCTCTGAAGCCAGAACCATAATGAGTGACTAAGGGAGGGTTGGTACAGTATCTTACAGATGGTTTTATTGTAGGAGAACTGGTCTTTTGTGGATTGTACCATAAGAACACAAAGCACCCTTGCCTGAGGGAGAGGAAGAAGCCCCAAGTTTCTCCTCTGTATCCATCTATTGGCTGACACTGCCACAAACTTCTCCACCCTGCTTGTGTGGTGTAGTCTGTTTATCATTTCCTCTGAGTGCATTCCCTTTCACAGCTCGAGCCCAGCATCTCATGCTTCACTGTAATTCAGATGTCAGCGTGGATTGAAGCCATTCCCCAGAGTATGAGCATTTGAACTGGCAGAGAGTAAGTGAGGGCTAATGAACATACACACTTATTTTGTCAGGATTGCACTGGATCATTTGTCAAAATGCACGACCTCATGAAAGCCACCCACACCTAGCCTGGGTATATCTGGGAACCTGCTCTGGATAAAGGGAAATTTCCAGGACTTGGGAAAATAAAGAGGAGAGACAGGGTTCCTGAAACTTGATGCTTACTTTAGTCTGAAAAAGGACAGAGTGACTCGGTTATGAGACAGTTCAAATATCATCTTTTGGCTCAAGGGACTCAAGGGTTCTAGGAAGTTTCAAAATCAATCAGCATTTTGCATGGTGCAAGGAATTGGATATCTTGTGCAACACCCATGGTCTCTCTGAATCCATGCTATGAGTGGACAAAGAATAAAATGAAACATTTTCTGACAATCAGTTGGGATATGATTTTTCCACTGGAGCAGTCCCAAATGGTTTAGTCTTGTACCAGTAACCATGAATCCTTTACAGGATCCATGGTGAAATAGACTTATTAAAGCTCCCCAACAAGGCCCTAAGGCTTAGAGAGTTACTTATTGAAGAGGATTCCAGAAGCTTATTATGGCTCTGAAGCATCTCTATATCATTCAGAAAGATTCTATTTGGACACATGGAAGGTCCAAAAGAAGGCAGAGAAAGGGAAAGAAAAACAGCAGTAGAAGGAAATGGCCTCAAAGAAAAAGAAATGGGTCCATAACAGACTCCATTCTGCCAGTGTTTGCCAGTGTTGAGGTTCTTCTGCTCCTGCTCCTGCCCAAGCTGAATTTGGAACTCTGACTCTAGACACCTTCTGGCAGTCCTGGAGACTTTGCCCCGTAAGTGCTGGGAGATGGTGGTTGGTAGCTAGAGTCAGGAAAATCTGATCTCAAATCTGGCTACAGACACTAGCTCTGTGACTGTGGGCAGATTACTAAACTTCTTTTTGGTTAATTTTCCTCAACTGTAGATGAAAGTAATTATTGCATTCACCTGAAAGACTGTTATAGGGCATTGTGTAATGCACTTAGCTCAGTTCTTGGCACATAGTAGGTACTTAACACATTTTTCCTCCCTTCTTTTTTTTCCTTTATTCTCTTCCCTTCTCTTCCCTCCCTTCCCATCCCTTTCCCCAGTCTCCTTCCTTTCCATACTTTTCTTTTCCCTTGCTTCTTTCTTTCCCTTCCTTCCTTTTGTCCTCCTTTCCTTTTTCTTCCCTACTTTCTTCCCTCCCTTCTTCCCTCACTTTGTCTCTTCCTTCTTTCACTTCCCTTTCTTCTTTCCTTCCCTCCCTCCCTTTCTTCCCTATGGAATCCTATGTACTCAGTGGTCCGGTGATGAGAAAAACTGCCAACATTATACATTGGGCAAGTTGTTAAGTCACCATTTCTTGTTTTTATGTGATGATAAAGCATTAATTAAACACCTTCTATATATGAAACACTTGAGCTAAGATTGACTCCCTAGACCTAGAGGTGGGCTTCTGATAACTAGGGCAAAAGATCAAGGCCAGTCTCAACTAATGACTTTCTATCTCCAAGTATATTGGGAGGTGGTTTGGTTTTTATTGGTTTCATCCATGGGTGCTAGGAATGTTGTTTCATAGGACAGTTGGAGGGCACGGTGGATGGAGCACCAACCCTGGAGTCAGGAGAATCTGATTTCAACTTTGGCCTCAGATACTTAACACTTACTAGATGTATGACCATCAACAAGTCACTTAACTCCAATTGTCTTGCCAAAAAAATGTTGGTTTATGTATCAATTTGGGATTTATTCTGAAACTTAAACTCTAAATTGCTCCCCTCTCCTTTTTTGTTACTACTGTTTTATGATTATGTGATTATCTAGGTTGCTTATAAGATTCAGAGAGAAAAATAACAGGAAGAATCATAGAAATAATTGGAGGAGGGCAGCTAGGAGTAGGTGGTGCAGTGGATAGAGCACCAGCTCTGAAGTCAGAAGGACCTGAGTTCAAATCTGGCCTCAGACACTTAACACTTCCTAGCTGTGTGACCCTGGGCAAGTCACTTAACCCCAATTGCCTCAGCAAAAATAAATAAATAAATAAATAAATAAATAAATAAATAAATAAATAAATAAATAAATAAATAAATAATTGGAGTAAATATGAATCCAAACTGGGTAAAAATACATGGAGCTAATATTAAAAACAATCTCGACACTGACTTATGGGACTCAAATATCTATCCTGATTAATTTCCTACTTTGGCATTGTAAGATTATAAGAAACTCTTACCTGGTCATTCCCAAATGTAGAATACCTATCTGCTTTTAGCTTTTCCCTCCTGCCCTTTCAGGAAACTCAAAGGATGATGTGCTTACTTAAGAGTTCCTTGCTAATTCAAAGCATATTTGTTTAACTTTATTTTCTCTTTTCTTTTCTTTCTTTTTTTGGGGTAGAGGGATCTATGTTTTTTTTTGTTTGTTTTTTGTTTTTTGTTTTTTGCTTTTTGCTGAGGCAATGGAGGTTAAGCCCAGGGTCACACAGCTAGAAAATGTTAAGTGTCTGAGGCCAGATTTGAACTCAGGTCCTCCTGACTTCAGGGCTGGTGTTCTATCCACTGTGAAACCTAGCTGCCCCAGGGTCTGTGTTTTCTTTTGCAACATGGCTAACATGGAAATGTTTTGTTTGATTGCACATATATAATCTATACCAAATTTCTTGCCTTCTCAAGGAGAGGGAAAAGAGGGAAGAAATTTGGAACTAAAATTTTTTTTAAAGTAAATTTAGAAATATTTGTTTACATGCAATTGAGAGGGAAAATAAAATAAATTTTAAAAAGACAACAAAGTATTTCCTGTTGATTACTACTGTTTGGACTTAGATAAGCATGCAAAGAATAGAGTAAAATTGGAAAGGCTATATTATTTAAAGCACTGAGAGTTGGTTTTCAAGATATCCCCAAAATGAGTGTTGGGATAGGGTGAGGCTGGAGGGTTAATGTGATGCAAAAGAATTATTTGCTGGTTACAAAAGTAATAAAAAATAATAATAATTGTGTTGACTCCATGGTGAATGAAGTCAGAACTAAAGGTGATAGATGGATATCTTGAGTCCTACATTGATAACTACTAATAGATTTTCAGTACATTGACATACAATGGAACAATTACTGGGGAAAAAATGAAAATGAATTGCAGAATATAAGAAGGTTTGGATATATTTTGAATGAGATGTTATAATGAAGTCTCTGGGTCTCTTTATAAGTTTCTGAGAAGAAGGAAGCTACTACTTTAAATACTGAATGTTCCCTAAAATTTCCCTTCCTCACCTTTATGGACACTTCCCTACCTCTATACTGGTAGTCTCTCTTTGATTTAGCTAGGAAGATAATTCCTACCATTTTTCTGCCTATACATCACAGATAGAGAACTAGCCAGACTTGCCACAGCCATCCTCATAAATCCATGACCTTGAGCTACCTCAAGGAGTTGACTTAGTGTAAAGGTGATTTTAAGATGCCTTGATGTAAGATTGGCCCTCTAAAAGATCACTGCTCATACTAACATTCTCCCTTCTACAAACTCCCTTCCACACACACAAATACACATAATTCTTTCTCACACAGTGGCCTGAAAATCAGCATTCTGAGATCTTACCAACAGACATGATGGTCTCCTTCCTTCATTGCCCTTTTTTTTATTATTTATTTTAAGCCTCGAGATTCTCTTCTAAAGTATGAGATAGGTCCTTCCGGGGGTGGAGCCATGGTGG
>JAJPUD010001355.1:0-22299 GCA_023553655.1 Myrmecobius fasciatus
TTTCACTCAGCATCAGTTCATGCAAGTCCCTCCAGGCCTCTCTGAAACCGTCCTATTGAATTCTGGATATCCATATAGAAAACAATGTAAAGTTGTTGGAGTTTGGGTTTTTTTTTTTTTTTCTTCCAGATGGCTGCCTAATATAAATGTAGAAAGGCAAAGTTTACATGATTCTATTCAAGGCTTTTATTGATCATAGTTTGGTGAGATCCCAATCTTTGTTAGCAGTCTCACAGTTATTTTAAGTTTCCCTAAAAATGATAGTCATAAAAGATTCTGTCTTTGCATTGGATTCACCTTAATTCTTTATGCTTACTAACTTGAATTGAGAGTATTTACATAAAGGAACAAGGGAGGAGGTATTTACTTGGAAAGAAGTTACATGAGTGAGCCAAACATTGTTATATGATTGAACATAAAATTTATTTTTCCTTGATCCCTCTGGAGTTATAATTAAAATCCTTAAAATTTTCTGAATTGGGGCAGCTAGGTGGCTCAGGGGCAGCTAGGTTGCTCAGTGGTTAGAGCACCAGCCCTTAAGTCAGGAGGACCTGAGTTCAAATCTGGTCTCAGACACTTCCTAGCTGTGTGACCCTGGGCAAGTCACTTAACCCCAATTGCCTCAGCAAAAAGCAAAAAAAAAAAAAAAAAATTCTGAATTATTGTAAAATTGTGAAATTTTCAAGTTGTTCTAGATTAGGGCTTCTTAAATTTTTTCCACTTGTCACCCTTTTTTGTCTTGGAAATTTTTATGCAATTCCAGATATAGGTATATAAAATAGATATACAAATCAAATATTTGCAGATAATAAATCATAAATTTATTTTAAAAGTTATTTGATATACATATAAGTATCATTTATTAAAGATGAAAGCAAATTTGCATATTAATAAGGATATGTTGTTTACTTTTACAAAGGGAATTAAATCCTGGCAGAATATTTGATACTGCGGGACATAGCACATTCAGAAACTTTTAGCTGTTGCCAAATTTTTCATAGCCCCTATGTTTAGTTATATGACCCCATATGGAATTATGACTTACAGTTTAAGAGGCGTTGTTCTAGATAATATAATTATCATTCTCTCTTAGGCGTCCTATAAATTTATCTTTTTACAGATTCAATAAGTCATCCATTAAAAATTACTGAAGTTGTTGTTTAATAAGGCTGTATTATGCTGGAAAGAGGTAAAAAAGAAAGAAAAACAAGGTAAATAAAGAGAGGTAGCCTCTAACTTAAGAGTGTTCCAAAAGTTTGGAACAGAAACCTTGTTAGTTATTTAGAATTCCAAATTTATTTATCTAATAGAAGCCATTTTGTCAATAATATTACATATTTATTCCCAAAATAAGTTTTTGATTCATATACCATTCAGTATTAATAAAACTAATCTGGGTCCAGTCATTCATCCTAAGGACAAAAAGTATTGAGGTACAAGATGGGGACAAAGGAAGGAATGCATTTTCTCCTCCTTTTCTTAGATATAGGTCTAGGTACTCTCCCACTTCTTTTCTGTGCCCTTCTAACATCTAATGTTCTTCTTAAGTCATTTAATTCAAAACACATTTATTAAGAATATAGATCCTCATTTTGCAGCTGAGGAAACTGAGGTAGACAGATCTTAAGTGTCTTGTCCAGGATTGTTATGAGGATCAAGTGAGATAACTGTGAAGTATTTGCTTCTCACAGTGCTTGGAAAATAGTAGGCACTTAGTAAATATTTATTCCCTTTCCCCTCTAAAGTGCTTTGCAAACCTTAAATTGCCACATAAATATTAGCTACTATTCCATTCTACTTTGAGGGTCTAAGATATTTACATAGAAAAGTGAAACCCAAGGCAAGTTATAATAAGGATTAATAAGGAAATAAATAAGAAAGTTTGGGGAGGGAGAGAAAACTTTCTCTATTAGTGATCAGGGCAGACTTCATAGAGCAGTGGCCCAATATTGAGCTGAACATCAAAAGGAAAGAAAGATTTTTGAAAGTTGAGGATGAGGAATGAATCCCAGGCAGAGGGGATAAGTTGCCACAGCTTTCCCCCCATCTCATTCAGGCCAATTCTATTATCCCAACATCCTCCATGCTACAAAATGACCTGCTTTTCATCTCAGTCAAAACTCCCAATCCTTTAGTGCAGGGAATTTCACTTTACTCTTTACTACTAATGTGTGTATGACTCATTTCTTCTTTACTCAAGAGGTATTTGTATTTTAAAAGAAGATTCTTGCTAAACCCAAATGAATCAATACTGGGTATATATTTGATTCTATAATAAAGTAAAAAAAAAAATCAGGCAGCCTAAGAACCATGATCCAAATGGTCTTATGAAAAGTTGGGCACAACTGCAACACTGAACAACAAACCCCGTGATTATATAACATCTAAAATAAATATAATGTTATCTTATTTTAGAAACTAAGAAGAGCCACATTTGCCAAGGAGTATTTGGAGGGGAGATTGTCTGAGAATACTGGATGTGATAATAGGAAGTGATGATCACACTTTGTCAAGATTGGGTCAGAGCTGGCTAACCTTAGTTCCTCTTCTGTCAGGGTTACTAGACTACTAAATACAAAGAATGCTGTAGATGTCATTTACTTAGGTTTTAGTGAAGCATTTTATAGTTGTTCATGCTACTCTTGCAGACAAAAAGCGAGATAGATCAGAGTTTAGTATAATTTGGTCAATTCAGAATGAGGTAAGTGTTAAAATCCCAAAGTAGTCATTAGGGGTTGACTATCATCAAACAAGAAGGTTTCTGGGGGAATACCCCAGGGATCTGATGGTATGATTTGCTATTTTTATCAATGACTTATGGAGATAGATGACATATTTAACAAATTTGGCATTTGAGTCAAAACTGACATTCATATGCACTTCAGAAATAAGCAGATCCTTTCATATCAGATTTAGTTTTTATTGTTGTTGTTGATTGTCTAGACATAGGAAAGTATTAACAAAGCATATTAAATTTAAAATTGTGTGTGTATGCATTTATCTTTACTTCCTTCCCCCAGCCTGATTATTGAGCATTTATCAGTATGCCCCATATTGCTCTACAAATCCTCACATTTAACAGGAATTTGATAGAAGACTCAGGGAATGGAGTCATCATTAGACTGTAGGACAATAATAATGATAAAAGTTGTTATTATTATTATGAAGAACAAAAAGAAAAAAAAACAATTTATATAGTGCTTTCAGGTTCGAAATATGTTTTACATACATTATCTAATTTGAGATTCACAAATAGCTAACTTTGGATGACTGAATCAGGAGACCAAGAGATCTCATTAAACTGGAACATTCTACAAAAACTAACAATATGAAATTTGATGGACACAAATGTAAAGTCTTGAGTTCAAGAGATCGATTTTGTAAGCAGAAGATGGGAAAAGACATAGCTACAGAGCAATTTGTCTGAAAATGAAATGGGAGTTTTAGGGGACTTTTAGTCTAATGTCAAACGACAGTGTGTGTGTGTGTGTGTGTGTGTGTGTGTAGGGGGAAAGCAAAATGGGATTAAGAAAAGTATAGTGTCCTGGACTATGGAGGCAATTGTTCCATTATACTCTGCTTGGTCAGATCACCCCAATTATATCATGTTATTTTGAAGACTATGTTTTAAGAAGGGTAACAATAAAGCTGTTTCATATTCCAGAGGATAACAACCAGCATAGTGGAGGGCCTAGAGAAGGACCTTCTTGGGATCAGTTGAAAAAACTGGAAAGAAAGGAAAACCTGAATGTTTTCGTAAGGGAAAGACTTGTTCTGCTTGACCCCAAAGGGCAAAATTGGGAGCAATGTCTGTAGGGTACAGAGAAGAGATGTAGGCTTCTTATAAACAACAAATTAGAACCATTGAAGAATGTGATGCACTGCCTAGGAATGTTAACAATTGTAGATTTCATAAATATTCTCCATAGAGATTGTCAGTCTCCAAAGATAAAGATTATATAAATTAGAACAGAGGGAACTTTATTTACAACAAATATTTAAGTCTCAATGAGCTCCCCCTTCACTGGAAAACTTCAGGAAAAGGCAAGATGACCATTTGCCAGGAATATTGTGTATGGTGGTGGGTGGGTTCGGGGAATAAGGAGTGATGGTGGTGGTGGTGGAAATATTCAGGAAAACCTGAATAGAAGGCTTTCTAAGATGTCTTCCAACTCTGAGAATCTGTAATTATCTGGGGGAATTTTATTTTTGATTAGAGTGGTGTCTTGATAAAACCAAGGACTACCTCCTCAGGACTACCTCCTTTAAACACTTCTTCAGAGCTTTTTTTTCTCCCTCTTAATTTTTCTTCATTCAGTTCTTTAAAAGCTAGCATCCCTTCCCTCTCCCCTCGCTTTATCAGTGGCTCCAGAGGAAGCTCCCACCTGTCATTCTCTCCGCTACATCTTCCTTCTCCACTATTTGTATGAGTCATTTGTAAGTTCAGTTTTTGCAACTGGGAGACTACATACATGTATAGAGTTTGCTTTCTAATTATTTTTAATAGTAAGTTTGGTGACAGTTCATGATAGTCAATTATGAATCATCAGATATAGTATAATATAATTTCTTCCTTTCACTTCTATAGAGCTTAACTTCCAAAGCAAATAAAATACTATTTTAACATCTGTAGCTACATGAGTCAAATCTGGGTAAAGGGAATTAAACCTCATGCTTCAGGGTATACATGTAAGATGATCGTCTACATTCATAAAGAAGGAATTTCTTTCATACTGCATTGCACAGTGTTCTAAGGTTTCTTGTAATAAATGAAGAAAACTTAAACAGAAGAGTAAGAGCTGGGATCCTAATTTGCTTATTTTTCAGGAATAAGCTTCTTGTCTATATTCCTTTTTTGTCACCACTTTAGTACAAGCTCTCCTCTCCTCTTCTGGACTATTTCAGTAACTCTCAACTTAATCTCTCTTTTGTAAATCTCTGCCTACTCTAATCTATCCACCCTCCACTCAGCTGCCAAAGTGATTTTCTTAAATTGCAGGTCTGCCCATGTTATCTCCTTACTCAATAAAATCTAGTGGCTTCCTACTACTTCTAGCAACTAACATAAATCACCTTTCATTGAAAGCCCTTCATAACTAGGCCCTTTCCTACCTTTTCAGTCTCTTTACCCTTTATTCACCTCTTCATTCGCTATGATTTAGCTACCCTGTCCTATTTGCCTTTCCTCTTAGGCACTCCTTTCTTACATCCCTCTCCTACCTTCCCTGACTTCCTGTTGGACTCTGCTCAAATATGACTTTGTACTGGGGGCCTTTTCCAATCCCCTCCTCTTCCCAACTGCCAATTCAGTGCCTTCTATCTGAGATAATCTTCCATTTACTCTGTCTATCTCTTGTATAGAATGTGAGCTCCATGAGATCAAGGGATTGGGTTTTGCCTTTATTCTGCAATACCTAATGTAGTGAATGCTAGTTGACTGACATGACCTTATGATAGAGAATAAAACTGATTTGTGTTCAAGGACAAGCTTATCAAGGAGTTCTTGGAGAGAAATTGGTGATTTCCCCCAAAGAATTGTAAAGGAATAGAGGAATAGTGATATATTTATTAAAGAGATTTTTTTTTAATATATAAAGCTTTTTATTTACAAAACATATGAGTGATTTTTCAACATTGACCTTTGCAAAAACTTTTTTTTTTCCCAAGCTTTTCCTCTCCTTCCCTCGAACCCCCACCCCTAGATGACAGGTAATCTAATACATGCTAAATAGGATAAATTATATGACAAATACAATACATGTATACATATCTATACAGTTATCTTACTGCACAAGAAACATCAGATCTAGAAAGAGAAGAAGAAAAAACAACCTAAGAAGGAAAACAAAATGCATGGAAATATTCACAGAAAGCGTTAAAATGCTGTGTTGTGGTTCACACTCAGTTCCCACAGGCCTCTCTCTGTATGTATATGACTATCTTCATCGCTGAACAATAGGAACTGGTTTGAATCACATCATTGTTGAAGAGAACCATGTCCATCAAAATTGATCATTGTATAGTCTTGTTGCTGTGTATAATGTTCTCCTAGTTCTGCTGATTTCACTCAGCATCAGTTCATGCAAGTCTCTCCAGGCCTCTCTGAAATCCTCCTGTTGGTCGTTTCTTACAGAACAATAATATTCCATAACATTCATATGCCATAATTTATTCAGCCATTCTCCAATTGATGGGCATCCTTTCAATTTCCAGTTTCTTGCCACTACAAAAAGGGCTGCCACAAACATTTTTGCACATGTGGGTCCCTTTCCCTCCTTTAAAATCTCTTTGGGATATAGGCCCAGTAGAAACACTGCTGGGTCAAAGGGTATGCACAGTTTGATAACTTTTTGAGCATAGCTCCAAATTGCTCTCCAGAATGATTGGATCCGTTCACAGTTCCACCAACAATGTATCAGTGTCCCAGTTTTCCCACATCCCCTCCAACAGTTATCATTATCATTTCCTGTCATTTTAGCCAATCTGACTGGTGTGTGGTGGTATCTCAGAGTTGTCTTAATTTGCATTTCTCTGATCAATAGTGACTTGGAGCACCTTTTCATGTGACCGGAAATAGTTTCAATTTCTTCATCTGAAAATTGTCTGTTCATATCTTTTGACCATTTATCCATTGGAGAATGGCTTGAATTCTTATATATTTGAGTCAATTCTCTATATATTTTAGAAATGAGGCCTTTATCAGAGCCTTTGGATGTAAAAATATTTTCCCAGTTTACTGCTGCCCTTCTAATCTTGTCTGCATTCATTTTGTTTGTACAAAAACTTTTTAACTTGATATAGTCAAACTTATCTATTTTGTGATTAATGATGACCTCTAGTTCTTCTTTGGTCACAAATTCCTTCCCCCTCCACAGGTCTGAGAGGTAAACCATCCTACATTGTTCTAATTTGTTTATAATATCATTCTTTATGCCTAGATCATGAATCCATTTTGACCTTCTCTTGGTATATGGTGTTAGGTGTGGGTCAATGCCTAATTTCTTCCATACTAGTTTCCAATTATCCCAGCAGTTTTTGTCAAATAGTGAGTTTTTATCCCAAAAACTGGGGTTAAAGAGATTTTTTTAAAGTCAGATGCATGAGGGAAAACTACTTGAGACAAGGTAGAATGGGCTAGCAGATGGGAGCTAGACAATGAGCAGACAATTCTAGGGGTATGGCTATTAAGAGGAAAAGGTTAGGCCAGAGAGAGGCAAAAAAGCAGGAGTGAGTGAATTGGCAAAAAGGACTAGAGGGGGGATGGACTTTTTGAAATTAGTAAAGGAGCTAAAAAGATAACTGATTATGAGATTAGTCAAGGAGATAAAAAGACAGCTGATTAATTAAAAACTCCAAACTCAGAGGTCAATATGGAAAAGAGAACTGATTTTTAGGTGAGGAAGGAACATTTGAAGAAAAATCTGTCAAGTTCCTAGCATTTGTTTTATCCTAAGTTTGTTAATTCCCTTAGGCTACCTTTCATTTTTTTATAGGATATTGATGGAATGATTTTTTTATTAGTCTGTTTATAACCTTTTCACATGTGTGTTTTGCCAAGCCTACAGAGGAACCTGCAGAAGAGGACACGATGTCCATTCTTATTGGTTTATAAACTAGACAAAAGACAAGGTGGACAGTAAAATTTAGAGAAAGATTGTTTTTATACAAATAATGATGAGAATTTTTTTTTAAGCTTGGCGTTCTACCTTTTTTTTTTTTCTTCTTTTTTTTTTTTAAAGGCTTAATTATGCTATAAACTGTCCCATTGAATTCTTGTGAGTAGGAAGGTCAGCACAATATTGCTGAGGAGTTTTGCTGGGGAGGAGGTAGGAATCTCAGGGGGGAGTAGAAAGGGAGGAATAGGAAATAGGTCTCAAGATAAGGGAAAGGAACATATTCTGGGTAGTAAGCAGACATCAGTCATCTCATCAGCTTTGAATTAGGCATGTGCTAATGGCATGGGCAGTTGCTGCACAAATCTTGTGTGACAAAGAGATCCTATCTGAAATCTTAGGCGAATTGACTGGAGCTGGTTCCATTGGACTGGCATAAGTAGAGCCCCATTGTATTCATCCCATATCTTGTGGCCTGGCTATCAAGTCACTCCTGTACATTTCAATCATAGGAGCACTTTCATAAGCATTCATTGTTAGGAAGCAGCCCACAGGCCAGGGATTTTGGCAAACATACCAGAGACTAGGATTAATGTACTAATCATGAAAGAATTTGAAAACATACTTGAGAGCTCCAGAGAAGTTTCACTGTTACCTTCATGGATGTTGAAATAATCACGAGAGCTCACTCAGAGACCTGATTATGGTATCACCCTAATAACCAATTCTCAGATGTTTAGCTTTTAACATAATTTGGATTCAATAGGGTAGAAATTTCAAAATAATAATATTAAAAGTAATCCTCTGGTGTGAATATTTTGGGAGAAATGGTCTTTCTAATCCCTTACCAAATCTCTGCTAAGGCCGTGATTTGTCCTGGTTACAGAAAAAGGAATTCTTGCTAGAAACTTATCAGTCTTTAAAGGAATTTGCCATTAACACAGAGAGGGTGCTAGGATATGGTAGTCAGGAAAATCCCTTGCAGCAGGACTGGTATAATGTTGGAGGTTCTTACCTTTGGGGGAGGTAGGGCATCCATTTCAAGGGATCAATGGATCATAACACAATTTTTTTTCAATAGTTTTATTTTTCCAAATGTACATATAGTTTTCAACATTCATTTTTGTAAGACCTTGTGTTCCAAATGTTTTTCACTTTCTCCCTTACCTCCCCATTCCTTAAAACAACAAGCAATATAATATAGGTTAAATATGGCAATACAAATTAAAAAAAATTTTAAACTATATTTCATTATAATGCTTTCCCTTAAATCTTGTGTATTTGATTTTATGTGTTTTAAAAAACATCCTTCTGAGAAGAGGTCCAAAGACCTCAATTAGTCTGCCAAAGGGCTCTATAACACCCACCCACACCCACCCACCCACATATAATTATTTTCTAATAGATAGAAGCCTTGGAGTCAGAAATATATATATATATATATATATATATATATATATATATATATATATAAGCATACATTAATGTTAATGTTAAACATACATTAGATGTGTGACTACAGGCATATTGCTTGATTTTCTTTCTTCCTTTCCCTCCTTCTTCCTCCCTCTTCTCTTTCTCCCTCCCTTCCTCACAGTATGGTGCTTTACTTTTCTTTTAATTAATTCTTTAGTCCATCAGATCCTCACCACTGCCCTTTGAAAGACATCAGGTAGACTTTTCTTCAGGTTATTACTTCAGATTCTTTATAATTTTTCTCTTTGCTAGGCAGAGAAGATATAGAAAAAAAGTATGTGGACCTACTTTAGCTCCATATCTCACCTACTATTCACACACTATTCCTCGAACATTTTAAAGAAGCCTTTAATAAATGTTTGTTAATGAATGAAAGAGCACTTAAAGAAAAAGATTTAGGTTTGAATTCTAGCTCCCCCACTTCTTAGCTCTGTTGCTTGGGTTTGCACATTCTGTAAAATGAAATGAAAAACTGGGTTCCAATCTTGCTTCTGCTTATTTATCTGTGTGACTTTGGATCAGTCATTTGGCCTATGAGCCTTCAGCTATGATCCTATGAATCTGCTTCTATACTGCTTGCTTTATAGAAATATCAAATTAAATCAGCCATGTTTATGTAATACTTTATAGATTCAATATACTTATGTCTTTATTAATGAGAATAATAATGATACGTACATATAAACATACATGTATATATACACACACATACACACACACACACTTTAGATTGTAAGTCCCTTGAGGATAGGAACTGTCTTTTGCCTCTTCTTGAAACTTTATTACTTAACATAGTACCTGGCATTGTAGTAGGTACTTAATAAGTGTTGATTGCTTTATGGCAACAGGCATGCATATTATTATTACTCAATTTGTGTTTGATTCTTCATGACTTCATGTTATCTTTGCAAAGATAATAGGAATAGTTTGCAATTTCCTTCTTTAGCTAATTTTACAGATGAGGAAACTGAGGCAGGCAGGGTCATGTGATTTGCCCAGGGTCATACAACTAGTATCTGAGGCCGAATTTAAACTCAAATCCTTCTGAAGCCAGGTCTAGCACTTTCTCACTGTACCACCTAGATCTGCCTCCTTCCCCTTTCCTTCTTTTCCCCTCCCCTCCTCTTTTTTCTCCTCCTCCTAACTACTATAGCAGCTAGGTGGCAAAGTGGATAGAACATAGCCTGAAGTCATAAAGACAGAGTTCAATTGTGACCTAGATACTTACTAGCTATGTGACCGTGGACAAGTCATTTTACCCTTGCCTAAAACTGAAAAAGGAAATGGCAAAACACTCCAGTATCATTGCCAAGAAAATCCCATGCATAGTTGGTCCATGAACTCATGAGGAGTCAAACCCAACTGAACAATTAATGTTATACTTCTCATACTATATTGAATTCTGTGAATTCTGGGACAAATTGGGAAATAAACAGTTTAAGTTTTTCATAAGATTAGAACTCCCTTTAAAAATTACACAGAATTGCCTAGCTCTTCTGCCACAAATTGATCCAGATTTCAAAAAAAATAGCTAAAATAAAAGTACTCGGTCTTTAGGATAGTCTGGCCGTGACCAAGAGTAGCCTTTGTTTTATGATCTGGTTTTTAGTGGCTTCCTGCCTGCCACAAATATTGATGAGATGAGTTTTTTCTATTGCTGTTTCTGCAGCTATAACAACAAAAGTGTAACGATTTGCTGTTAGTGAACCTATGGCTCTCAGATCTATTTTTCTAATGAGATCTATTATTCATTTCCTATCTGGAATTGTCCAGTCTTAGTCATAGTCAAAAAAAAAATTAGAACTTGAGCCTTGAACCCTAAAAGCTTCTCTATTTTTAAAATGTCAGTAATTCACAAAGGCTTGTAGACTATTCTTTTTTTTTTCTTTTTTTAAATATTTGTATTGGAACCAACCCCCAACTTGTAACATGACAGGAAATAAATCATATCATGGAAAGGAAAGTTAAAAAAAAAAAAAGTCAGCTAGAAATGGCAGTTCTTAAAAATGTGAACATGATCACATATTCCCATCTTGATTTTTATAGGAATAATAGCAAATTAGCTCCCTAGCTCATCAAGACCATTTGCAGTATCTTCTCCTTCCAAAATTACCTAATGTAGGGCTGATAGGAACTGCTCTTAGTAAAGGCAAAATGAGCATCAGTCCAAATTCTAGGTATTGGTGGGGATTCTTTTTGAAAAAAGATTCATTAAAATTCCTCACTGGGTGCCATCAAAGCTACACCTTCTTACTTACAAAATGGGTACAGATGGAACTGGTAATGGGTGATTACATTAGCTTATACAGAGAAGTTTAGGATTTAAAAAAGAGAGAAAGAGATTCAGGTAGAATCAGTTTCTGTTCAAATGATTTAGCTTTCCATGAATTTATCCCCCAAATGAGGGGAGTGGGAAGAGTATGTGCTATATTCAAGTGTAATTTTGCCCTATAACTGACCTATATTCTAAAATACAATAAGCAATACAACTTCGGGAAAGGGATGATTTTTTTGTGTTTCTTTTGATAACTTAACAATACCTCCCCTGATGCCTAATGTGGGGAAGTGACCTTGTTCTCTCTGAGGTCATGTGGAAGGCAAACTAGCAAGCTTTACCAAGATGGGAAGAACTCTAAAATGGGTTAGCATCTCTGATGTTAGGATCAACCTAGGTAAATCTGAGATCCTTGAAATATTTAAGCATTAAGGAATAATTTTTATTTGATATTTAATTAGTATTAATATTCTCTGCTACTAAGGAGAGAGGAAGCACAGCTGCTTCCATCTCCAAGAGATTTCTGCCCCATTTCTAGCCACAGCCCTTCACAGAGATTTCAATCTATAATCATCTCAGCCCCCATAGCCATTTGCCTTGCACTCACCCCTTATTTCATCTATTAATTCAAATGGTTAAGTGGAAGCCACTGCTGCTGAAGAAAAGGAGAGCCTCTTCCACTAAGGATAGGTAAGACATAGTTGCCATCTTCAGCCTCAGATTCTAGTCTTCACTGATTATGGGAATCCTACTGGTATTTTTAATTCAATATGTTTTTTGTTGTTGTGTTGTTTAAGTCATGTCCAGCTCTCTGTGGTCCCATTTGGAATTTTCTTGGCAGAGATATTAGAGTGGTTTGCCATTTCCTTCTAAAGTACATATTACAAGTGAGGAAACTGAGGCAAATAAGGGTAAGTGACTTTGCCCAGAGCCACACAGTTATTGTGTCTGAGGCTAGAATTGAACTAAGGACTTTCTGACTCCAGATCTCATGCTCTATCCACTGTGCCACTTAGCTGTCTTTCAGTGAATCCAAAGCTGAAATCATATTATCTCTCTAAATCCACTCTTTTTCCAAATTTAATTATTTCTTTTAAAAGGCCTATCTTTGCTCTTCCTCTTCTTCCTCTTCTTCTTCTTCCTCTTTTTTCTCTTCTTCCTTCTTTCTTCTTTCTTCTTCCTTTTCTTCTTCCTGAGGCAATTGAGGTTAAGTGACTTGCCCAGGGTCACACAGCCAGGAAGTGTTAAGTGTCTGAGGCCAGATTTGAACTTGGTCCTCCTGACTTCCGGGCTGGTGCTCTGAAAGGCCTATCTTCAAGTCACCCAGAAAGGCATTATCTTTGACTTCTACTACATAGTAGATACTTAATAAATATTTATTGATTGATTCTCATTTTTGCCTCATTTCTTACCTACCCTTAATTTCAGTTGCTTCAGTCAAATTGAGATTGAATCTGAGACCATCTTTTATCATCCTGATCTATATCTTGCCATGGGACCCAGATGGCTTCAGAGGAGAAAGTGAGGCAATTCACTTGCATCTCATGGTATCACCTCCCAGATATCATGGTCCTCTCCAAGAATGACAGACACATAACATCTCCCCCTTTCTGAATATTATTTTTCGTTTGTGACTCAGATCAGACGCCACCTCCTCAATTGCTATGTAGGAATATGCTCTCCTTCCTCAGATTTCCTTTGAGTGCTTTGTCTGATTTCTTAGTTGATTCCTGTATTCTCTACCTTGTGTCCACTTCTCTCTACATTTTGTATCATCGTGTAGAATGTAAGCTTCTTGAGAGAAGGGACTGTGTCCTCCTTGCCTTTGTACTCCTGCTGCCTAGAACTATGTCTTACACATAGTAAGCACTTAATACATACTATAAATAATAATAGCTGACATTAATACAGCACTTTAAGCAAAGTGTTGTTTATATGTTATCCCAATACTGGGAAGTGGGTACAAAATCTTTGTTCATGGAGTTGAACAATTAAACATCAAAATTGGTTTTTTTATCACTTAAAAAGAAAATACTCCTCCCACTTATCTCTCCCCACCCACCACCCCCCCCCCACTTTTAAACAGGTCTTGATAAGGAAAAAAAATATAACCCACAGATGAAATGTAAAGGTCAAGTTTTAGTGAACCTAAAAAAAAAAAAAATCCACCAGGAAACTGAGGCATGTTTAAGAAAAAAATCCATAGAAAACAGGAAGTCAATTTAAATGTATACAGCGTGCAGCTCTGTAATGTTGAAGTGGAGGGCATGGCTTCTTTAAGAAGCATTTGCTCCATCAAACCAGATAAAATCTCCTGAAGTTTCCTATTTTTCCAGTAAAACTGTTGGTTGTTTTTACAGCATGCTAAAAAGCATTTGAAAAAAGTCAATCCCACTTAAAGTTTCCTTGCAAGAGCTGGTAGTTTTCTGGGACAGTAAATAGAATGACAAGTTCAAATCTAGCCTCAAACAATTATTAGCTGTATAATTCTAGGCAAGTTACTTAATTTCTTTGTGCCTTAGTTTCCTTATTTGTAACATGGTGACATTAATAGCATCTATCTCATAGAATTGTAAGGATAAAATGAGATAACACACAAAGCATTGTGCAAACCATAAAGCTTCTTATAAATACCAGCTATTGTATTATTGGATAATAGGCATACAATTAGATTTAAGTTAAAACGTGAAAGATTGACAAAGAAGAAAGATGATTACTTTTTTATACCCAAACTAAAATAATACACATTTTGAAGTAGTTTAAAATCAAATTTCATTCCTATCTATCTCTTTAACCATCCATTCATCTACCTATCTATCTGTCCATCCATCCATATATCCATGAACATCCACCTACCCATCCCATGCATCCAACATGGAGCATATACTAAGCTGCATGTTGTTCAAATCACTTTCTTCAAGTCAATGGTAATATTTTTCCTTTAAAACCTCTTTTTACCTTTTAAATTATATGTAATTCATATGAAGGGATTTATGATAGTCTGGGAGAAAGATTCTGTCATTTCAAAAGAAGATAGAATACTTAAATGTGCTTCCTTTCCTCCCAAGAACCATGGGGATTAATTTAAGGTCAATAATTGTACCTGTATATTTCAGGACATTAGATCTTCTGTACTTGTACAGAAATATGACAGTTATTCTTCTGTGAGATGCCTTGGAAATGAAGAAAAAAATAAATATAAGAATTATTCCAGAAAGGTCACTAGAAAGAAGCCATGTTTTAAGTATATTTTTTTTTTAAAAAATGAAATTTTGTATAAGCTCCTTGAAAACAGTGCTAGACTCTCCTTGGTTTTGTCTTTGTATACTCAGCACAGGGCCCTTCAGAGAAGGCATTTAACAAATATTTATTAAAGTGTACCCTGACAGTAGCATGATATTTGCTCCATGGATCCTGATGTAGCAGGGAAATGTTTCTTGTGTCAGAATGAAAAAATATATAATTTCTGGCAAAAAAATGGTGAAAAGCAATGGTCATTAACATACTAGACTGATGCTCTTTGGTCCCCACATTTTAAGCATTTCTGTCAGCATAGAATTAGGGGGAGGAGAACAGATGTCAGAAAAATGGATGGTAGTTGAATAATATGCTTTTAAAGCTGCCCGTCCTTGTACTATGCTCTAACATTGTTATTATATTTGAACTACAGTTTGATTGATGGTGACAAAAATCCTTGAAAATAGAATATATGTACAATCCATATGCATATGGATTATATACATACATAATTTTTTTTGCAACTTAGTGTTATTATGGAAAGGATTAATTAACATTGTATCCTAAATTTTAAGATGTAGATGGACATTTCCATTATTTGAAAATATTTCAAAATATGTGTTATTGAAAATACATATATGTTTCAGAATAGCCCAAATTTGAAAACTTTTCTACAAACTCAGTGAAAGCTGCATTACAATAGCAGTCATGCCCTCCTGGGCTTCACAATTCATCTGAGGGCAAGACTAGAACATGTCAAGGACAAAATTTGAAGGCAGGATATGATTATGATCATGAAAAATATAGAAGTGTGTATGTAGTTATAGAAAATTAGGAAGAAGTAATTATTTACAGTATCAGAGACAACAGGGATGATCTTGTAGTCAAAATCTGAATTTAATTCCTATCTCTGACATAATACTACCTGGGTGGTCTACAATTAGTCACTTAACCTCTCACTGTCCTAGACAATTTAGACTCCAAGTTCTGGATGAATTACTGATCTGCCTTAGTGAATTCTTATGGATTGAAATCACAGGTCCAGAACACCTCCCTTCCCCATGCCAAGGAGTGAAAAAACCCACAAAATAATCAGATATTTCTAATAATAGTTTTTAAAAATTATACTATAAATATAAAAAAAATTAGTTCTTAATTCTCTCCTTCTTTACCCCCTTCCCCACTCATTTAGAAGACAAGAAATATGATACCCATTATACATAAGAAGTAATAAAAACATATATCCACATCAACCATGTTGCCAAAAAAAAGCAAGAAAAACAAAGTTTTTTTTTTAAAAAAAAATTGCTTCAATCTGCACTCAGCTCACCAGTTCTCTCTAGAGGTTGCTAGCATTTTTCAGCATGAATCCTTTGCAGTTGTCTGGGATTTTTGTATCGGTTAGTATGGCTAAATCTTTCACAGATGATCATTGTTACAATATTGCTGTTACTATGTACATGTCTTCTTAGTTTTATTCTGAAAATATTCTGCTTGTCATTTTTTAAAGCACAATAGTATTCTTCATAATCATATGCTACAACTTTTTTCACCAATCCCCAAATTATGGGCATCTTCTCCATTTTTGATTCTTTGACACTGCAAAAAGGGTTGCTATAAATATTTTTATAAATATGGATCTCTTTCCTTTATCTTTGATCTCTTTAGGATACAGATCTAGTAGTGGTATTTCTGGGTCAAAAAGGTATGTACAGTTTGTAGTCCTTTGGACATCGTTCCAAATTGCTGTGCAGAATGGTTAGACCAGGTCATTATTTCACCAATAATGCTTTAGTGTCCTTATTATCCCACAATCCCCTCTAACATTCACCATTTTCCTATTTCATCATGCTAGCCAATCTGATAGGTGAAGGTGGTATCTTAGAGTTGTTTTTATTTGAATTTCTATAATTAATAGTGATTTAATTAATAGTATTTTTATGTGACTATTGATGGTTTTGATTACTTCTTCTGAAAGCTGCCTGCTCATATCCTTTTACCATTAGCATTCTGTAAATTTCAAAAACTAAGTATTACCTTTATAAAATTTATATTGATACTTTAAATTTGCTAATATTTCTACTTTTGATCATATTTACTAATTCTGTATTTATTTTAAATCAAATTTGTGATATATTGACACCTGGGTACAGGTAAATATTGTTTTATTATTTATACAGTGCCTAGGACATAACTTAGCACATAGTAGGTGGTTAATAAATTCATGATTGATTGAATGGTATTATTTCTATTATTCAATACTTCTTTTCACACAAGGGAGTAGGAGGGAGCCATTTTTGGATTATATATCATGACACACTCAATACAACGTGTTTTTTGGGAAAAAAGCCCATGTCAATGTCATGTTTATTTTTCCAAGAACAGAAATTATACTTTTTTCCTTGTATACATTTAGGTATATTGATAGAATACAGATTTCAATTTCAAATCCAGTTTATGATGACTTTAAATAATTTGAAAAACAATACTTTAATAATATTATCTATAGATACCAACTAATGAGAATATGAATATGAGTAGAAGAACACTAATAAATTAACTAGCATTAGTTATATAACTAATACCTTAACTAATAACCTTAATAAATAACTAGTACCTTACTGTGTGCCAGACAGTGTGTAAAGTCAAGTTAAAAAAAAAAAAACAAAAAAAAAAAAACAAAAAAACAAAAAAAAAACCTTCCTTAGCCTCAGTTTTTATATCTGTAAAATGGGGATAATATACCTTTACTATAGTTTATAGCATTATTAATAGTTTACAGGGCAGTTGCAGAATTAAGTGTGTAGAAAACCATCATCACTCTTCACATACTCATGAAATTGCCCAAAACAGATTCTACATTAACTAAGGTTGTTTTTTAGGACTTCTATTTATATACTTGAATAAGTCTGACCCTTCTTATCTTGGGAAAGTTAATAATCTTACTGGCCAAAGTGCTATAAATAAACGTAGCATCCATTTCTTTTTCCAAGACTTAGAATCAGTTAACAGTTTGCTGCTGGGAGCCAAATTGATTCCTTTTCCTTTTTCCTCTCCTCTTGTGCTTACAAGAAATCTGAACTCTCCATTGGACAGGTTTGTCCTTCTGTTTCAATATAGCACTTTTTAATGTTTTGTTTCTCTGTCATTTGTAAATGCCATTTATAGAACTTGGGAGGATATTACCATAACAGATTTTCTTTTGACAAGTTGGTGTGCTTCTGAGCTTACAAATTAATCCTTTTGTTAATTGCTTTTCCTGTATTCTTATTCTTTCCTATGATGGGTATATCAGGAGATGAAGCTAAATATAACAGTATCTGTTGAATTCATAGGTAGCTAGGTGGTTCAGCAGATTAAAAAAAAAAAATCTTGGTACAACAGAAAAATCATTAAGGAAATTAGGTGACTGGAGTTTGAAGAAGCATCTCAAGTAATTTTATCATTCTGAAAGTCCGAGGAGTTGGTAAGCATCAGTATAATGTCCATCATTGATCATATCTTCTAAGTCCTAAATTACTCTGTCCTGACCATTTTCATAGGCATAGTTGGTAAAGCTATGAACCTGGAATCAGGAAGAGTTGAATCCAAATATTGTCTCAGGTTCTTAGTTGAGTAACTTTGGTCAAGTCACTGGATCTCTACCTCAGGTTCCTCATCTGTAAAATGGGGAAGATCATGGCGTCTACTCTCCAGGTGGTTATGAGGATCCCATTTGATAACATGTAAAGAGCTTTTGCATAACTTCAAAGTTATGGAAATAACTTTTTTCCCCAAAGTATATGGAAATAATAACTGCTATGTGACATAGTGAATAGTGTGCCTGGCCTAAAGTCAGTAAGCTTCATCTTCAAATCTGTCTTCAGACTCTTATTGTCTGTGTAACCTTGAGCAAGTCATCTCATTCTGTTTGCCTCAGTTTATTCATCTATAAAATGATCTGGAAAAGGACATGGCTAATTATTTTGCCAAGAAGACCCCAAATGGGGTCACAAAGAGTCAGATATAATTAATCAAACAGCAGCAACATTATTATTATTATTATTATCCAATTGTGAAATCCTTTGAGGCTGTAGTGGAGAAGAATAATTAGCAAATGAATCCATCATCCCTCTGTTTATAGGCTTCAAAACCAGAGGCTTTTTGTTTAATCTGTTTCCTGTCACACCAGCTTTTCCATGTCAAAGTGTTAATTTGACTGCCTAGTATGAAATGCTAGTACATGTGAAATATAAACATGATTTCATTCATTAGTAACCACTAGTGATTAGTAGCCATTAGTGATTCCTATTGCATGATTAGGATCAAGGCATAATTTATTAAGTAAAACAGAACAACTGGAAACAAATTCATAATTATTAAATTTTGCTTATTGTTTGAAGACACCAGTGATTAGATACTGTTAATGATCACTAATGAATTATTAAGATTTAAAGAACAACCTCTGAGCAACTAGAAATTGTAAATACATGATAATTAACAAACTCACTTATTGTCCTGAAGACACTGTCACTCTGCATACAGACACACACAACAGCCACAAATAAGAGTCTTTTTTCTTGGATCTGTTGCATGCTACCTTATGGAAGAGTTAGTAAAGGCTGTTATATACTGTCACAATCCAATACCTTTGAACATTAGGTACTGAAATGTAGCATGAGTACAATTATAGTGCAAAAAGCAACAGATGATAATGTGACTGAATGTGCTTACTCATTTAACATGTTATTCACTCAGAAATCATTGGCCCTAAGTGCTCAGTGCTCAAAGCTAAGCATTTACAGCTTCCATAAACAAGAATTGGTTGCTAGCCTAGCTTTAGACCACATTTCCCTTGTGACAGTGAAATTAATTCCTGGTATGCCCAGCAGTCTCCCTGGGCCCTTTCTTGGTGTCAAGGAAGCTACAGTCTCATTTCCAGGTTTTGTTACCCTAAAGTAGACTGGCTAAGATGTTGACAATTATGTCACAGTGTTTAAGAAAGAAAGAAAAAAAAAATGCTGCCTATAATTATGGAGATTAGCTAATGATGCCTTTGTCCTAATTACACAACTACTACTGGTGAGGTTTGTTCCTCCTCCTTTTCCCTGAATCCCTCATTTCCCTCCTCCTATGCTCTAAACTGCTACTATATCATGTCTTTGAAATGTTTCATCCTTTATTTCCATAAAACTTTTTGAAAATCAGTTTTATCATCCACATTTTTTCCCCTCACAGAGGCCAAGCTGTGCCAGATATGGAGCCAGTTTTCTTCCATCCACTGATAAAAGCTCGCTGCATGGAAATTTATTGTGCGGTTATCAATATTTAAAATGTGCTTGCTAATAGAAGAGGCATTTTAGGAAGAAGATCAAGTGTTGAGACATAGACAGCTCCTACACTTTTCAGTTTGTGCCAGACATTACACTAGTACCTAGTCCACAAACATTTATTGTTAACTGAAAACTATGTTCCAGAAAATTTATGTTTCAAGTGTGCTTGATGGTAATGCTGCCAAAAGTTTTTGATTTTGTAAAAAATAGTCATGTTTGCATAGATAAAACCAAACTTTTCAACTAGGTTAATAAATTGGTGTTTATTAAATACTCATTGGGGAAAAAAATGAGAGTATACTGGGTTCAGAACTGTAATTTCAGCCATATATAGAAATTCAAATGTGGAAACTACCTCTACCAATATAGATCAGCAAGCTAAAATTTTAAAGAGTTTCTTGGGGAGTGAAGAGGTTTATAAAGAGATGAATATTCTATTAAAGAGTTAACAATCAGATTGAGGCAATTGGGCCTAATGAATAGAGAACCAGCTATGAAAGTGCAGCCTTAGATGTATGCTGGCTTTGTGGCCTTCTAGGCAGCGCTCAAAGATTATACATTAGAAAAGAAAGTGCTGGGCAAATAAGTGGCACAGGGAATAGTTTACCTATCCTGTAATTAGGAAGACCTAAATTCAAATTTGACTTTAAACACTAACTGTGTGACTCTGGGCTACTCACTTAATCCCAATTCCAATTGCCTCTTGTCCTCTCTTATACTGTTCCCTCCCCCCCCCCCCCAACAAAAAAATACCACTTTTCATGATAGGGATTTCCTTGTTCCATGTATATGATGAAATCACAGGTACATTTCTCATGCCTAAAAATCAGATTATTCTAAATTCTACAAATGAGGTAGTAAATTATAATAACATTTTCTCCTTCCTGGATGAAATCATCTTATATAAGATCGTTAAACTTTAAAACACATAAAAGTAGAATATTAGAATCTTCTTCCTTTATATAGACAGGAAAATCAAAGTACAATATTATTGAGCTGTTTGTCTCTAGTAAATAGAAATCAGGAATAGAGTTCTTAATTAATTAGCAAAAAACAAAACAAAACAACAAAACAACAAAAACAACAACAACAACAAAAAACCACACTGCCTAAAAAGCATTCTTACTATTGTATTGACAGTTAACAACCTTTACATTTTCTGGTATTTTTGCCCATATTTCTTTTCATCCATCATTTTTCATTGTGTTAGGGCTCTCTGTCTGGCTTATTAATTTCATTGAGTGGTGATCTAATTTTTCTTTTAAGGTTTTTTGGTAGTTTGTGTCTACTTGATTTTGAGAGTGATATTGAGGACATGGGTTTTTTTTTGAGACTCCTCCTCTTACCCATCCATTTTCTCATAAATCTATACTGTATGCTTTTTAACATTATTCCTTGCTTCATGACTGCAAATTCTTTTTGTTGTTGTTGTTGTTGAATCATTTCAATCATACTGTTGGGTTCAAAGGGGACCCCAAAAAGTTAGACCTTCCAGATAGGTGTCATGAGGTTTCTCAAAATAATTTTCAGACTTGGACCCATCTCCAAGTCAAAGGACAAAGTAATTGGAATGCCAGTTAAAGCAGGCTAAGTTCCAAAAGAGGTTAGCCAAGAATCAGGGGCAAGAAAATGAAGGAAGAAGTTAGAAAAACCAGGTGCTTCGTGTCACTGATGTGCTAATTTTATAGCTTAGAGGTGGACTTGAGCAATGGTCTGCTTCTGACTTTGTGTGCAGGTGCAGTACCCATGATTCTCTGGTCAGGGCTCATAGAGGAACTTTCTGGAGGTGTGTTTTTAGGCCTGAAACATCAGTAGGTCAAGTGGTGGACATCCAATTTTGTTCTTTGCCTGCATCAGCTTTAAGCATCTCCTTATTGTTACTCATTAGTCTCAGAAACTCTGTTATCAGGCTGTTATCTGATAGCTAGCAATGCTTATAGCCATAGCATTCTGGTTACATAGAGTAAATTGGAATAGGATAACGTAGGGGAAGAATTATATAATTTCCAACTACATCCCTCCCAAAGCCAAGTGACCTTGGAGTTATTGCTACATCTTCCTTAGAAATTGTACCATATCAATATCTGACTCTTTGTGAGCCTAGTTGGGGTTTTCTTGGCAAAAATACTGGAGTGTTTTGCCATTTACTTTTCCACCTCATTTTACAGATGAAGAATCTGAGGCAGAATTAGTAAGCATATGAATCTGGATTTGAATTCATGAAGATGAGTCTTCTTGTCTCCAGGTCTGGCACTTTCTCTACTATGTTACTTAGCTGCCCCTAAGTATATCAATATATATGTGCAATATATCTATATCTATCTATCTATCTATCTATCTATCTATCTATCTATCTATCTATCTATCTATCTATCTATCTATCTAT
>JAJPUD010001355.1:22309-114204 GCA_023553655.1 Myrmecobius fasciatus
TATCTATCTATCTATCTATCTATCTATCTATCTATCTATCTATCTATAACCTTAGAGGAGAAGGGACTATCTATCATTTGGATGACCAGCAGTGGCATTTGAACTAGGGAAGTTAGTGATTCTGAGGAGAGAAAATGAGGAAAGAGAGTGATCAGGCATGAGGGAACAACACAAAAGAAATGAGTTTTTTTTGTGAGGAACAGCAACAAGTTAAGATTGGAATCCAGATTTTGAATATTAGTTTATTTTGTTGTATTTATGTACAAAAATAGCCTTCTTAGGAATCCTAATTACATACCATTTGAATTTTTTCTTGGTCAATGATATTTATTATTGTCTCTCTTTTCTTTATTTTGTCATTTTATTTATGCAAGCTCCCACATTTTGATTCCACTCAAAATTTTTTCACAAGTCCCAAATAAAATCCTATTTTCTACAGGAAGCTTTTCTTTACTCCTCCTAATTCTAGGGACTTCCCTATTCTTTCTTTATCTTGTATGTAGCTTGTTTGTACATATGTGTTTGCTTATTGTCTCCTCCATGAGATTGTGACCTCTTTGAGGGCACAGATTTCATTTGGCTCTTTGTATCACTAACTTTTAGTACAGTGCCTAGTACATGCTAGACACTTAATAAATGTTCATCTACTGATTACTCAGCACTGACCTATGTTTCCAGACAGTATTTGGGATTCTTTATTCCATAAACTGGAAATGGGATCTCCACATCTGGTACAATTTTCTGGCCTCACAAAACAGAACTGTGAGGATTGTTGACCCTAGGAGACAGCTGTGTGTCCTTTGGCCTGGTTTTAAGCATCCCTGAATCTATGATGAAAAGTTTCCAGAAGTGGACCACTTCCCAAAACAAAACAGCCTCTGCAGATGTTGGGGACTGCAGCCACTAGCTAGCCATATCCTTTCTCTGTGGTGTCACAGAGGTTTGAGAGGTCCATATGACCACCAGCCCAGAGAATTTTGAGCACATGGCTTACAAATTCTGCAGAAGAGTGCATTTCCTCGGAAGTTACAACACATTTGCAACTTCACAGAAAGAATTTATTTTCTTGCCAGTTTTGAAAATTGTGATTATGTCAGCAAGCTTACACTTATGAAAAAACAAAGATAAAGGTTCCCAACAAACCCTATGTCATCAGACTGTTATTCTCAAATCTTTTGAAGAAATTGATAACATAGTTGCAAAATTCTGGAGTATGTTTTTTAAATCTCTCACTTAGAAAAGAACTCTCTCTCTCTCCTTTGGATGCTTTATTTACCGTGTACTGATCTCTACTTTGAGTATTTGTGTGCTTGTCTCTTTTCTACTAGACTGAATTCTTCAAGGACAGATCATATTATTCTTTTTTTTTTTAAAATCCCCTCTATGTTTAGCTGTTCAATAATTTTTTAAAATTAAAAACTAGCTGAATTTGTCTAGCTAGCTAATCATTACAACTAAATAATATATGTAGCAGATAATAGATTCAAGACTGAAAGTATCTATGCCTTTAAATATATAATGGGAACATCCTGCTTTCCCCCAATCCCAACTCACTCCCATAGTTTAGGTCAGTTTTTCTGAAACCTTTGAGGCAGACAACATTTCTAAATTTTCTATTTAGGGACCTCTAGTCTTCTATCCCCTAGGAAACAATTATGTTGCTACCTGTCCCCAGTTGGACACATCTCTAGGAGGCTAACTGTTTTTTGGATACCTTCTTGAGCTATAAAATAGAACCCTGGCTATTTTTCCACCAAAGACTGACTATTCTCATTTGAGATACTGTCTTGTTTTCCATCTATTAGGAAATAGATTCCTGGCTGACTTTCTATAGTTTAGGCATCTCTTTCTGTCCTCTTGGCCACTGAGGAATAGATTCCTAACCATCCTATTATCTATCTGTTTCAGTTAGAGATGTCTCTGAATATTCCAGCTGGATTAATCATTTGGAGTTATGGAGCACTCAGTGGATAAAGACTACTTATCTATGCAAGACTGTTTACATTCAGAACAACTTTTCATTTTTTTTTTTTCTTTTAGGATATAGATTCCTGATTGCCTGTCCCTGGTCTAAGGATGTACCTCTGCCTTCCTGGCCATGAAATTCACAATTCTTGGTTCAATCTTCTTGACTAATTCATCTGGTATTCTTTAGTTTGCTCGTTTGAATTTTCTGGCCCATTTCCATTGTGTCTGCTAGATGACACAATGAATAGAGTATCAGGTCTAAAATCAGAAAGAAATGAATTCAGATTTGGCCTCCTACACTCAAGCTGTGTAACCCTTGGTAGTCATTTAACCTCTGTCTGTCTCAAGTTCAACTATCAAGTCAGGATCAAAATAGCACCACCTCAGTGAGTTATTGTGAGGATCAAGTGAGATTTTTATAAAGTGCTTAGCACAATAACTGGCATAGTTAGTGCTTAATACATACTTAATCCCTCCCTCCCCATTTTCAGACTTTCTTTTTGGACACAGCATAATGAGTTTAAAAACAGACATATTATCAAAGACAAGAGAAAGGGATATTGCTTACAAGTCGTAGTATCCCAGCTAGCACTAGAAAGAAAAAAGGCTTATGGAAGGTGGCAGGATGACAGAGAGAATGAGAGCAAATGAGGGAGGAGGAGAAGAAGCAGAAAACAAAATAAAGACATATACACAGAAAAGACTGAGGATTACAAGACAGAGGAGAGAAAAAGGAAAGAAAAAACAGCAAAAAGTTTGACTGCATATTTATTACAAATGTTTCAGATTTGTTTTTTCCCAATAGAATTGGGAGGGAAAAAACTTAATTGAAAAAAAATTTCAAAAGATAAAGCTTACATTAAAAAAAAAGTTAAAGGGAAAATGGATTGCTCAGAGTTGTTACCATATATACAATCATTTTTTCCCCAGCACCAGTTTCTTATTTGGCACTATGCCACTATATGATGCTATTTCCCAACATTCTGTCTCACTCTCTGTCCCTGAAAGAAACATCTAGGGGAGAGGCTCAACTCAATTCTGCCTTATGCCAAACAACTTTATGACTATCCTCACTATGCTTTTCCCAAACCAACAAACCCAGTAAGACCTTCTCTTTGTCTCCTGGACCCTATGTAGCCCATATAACTTCTCTGTCTGCCCAAAACTCTAAATCAGTCCAGTCTTTCTATGTTTATCCTTAGAAAATGAAAAACTTTAAACCCTTATAATTAATTTACTCCCCCCAAATGGTTTCTGAGCAAATTATTTTTTAATGGTCACTTTCTATGTTAGCATGTTATTTTTAATAAAGCTGGATTATAGTATTAAACTAATAAAGAAACAACAGTCCCTTGTATAAAACTTAATGGATACCAGAAAGAAAAAAAAATTCAGTGCTATTCTCTTGTGGAAATGTATGCTTTACTACCTAGCAGTCTGGATAGTCTGGAATGACATGTTCTATAATATTTCCTCCCTTTGGTCATGCTCTGTAAATCTTCCCCTCCTACATGACTGGTTTTATGTTTTCAGTCCTTTAAGGTTAAAGGTTTATTAAAAGAAAACATGTTTTTGCTGCACTGTATAATAGAAATAGCATAATATGCCACATGCCTCTTGAATCAGTAATATGATGTCAACTATCTATTTGCTAATCAGAGACAGTGCTCTCTTTACCAAAGGTTAGGGACCTAGTTCTCAACAGCCTGTGAGATCAAGCTATCCTATGGGAAAATGCCATTGACCATGATACCAGAGTGACATTGAGTGCATTTCACTACAATCAGGCATTGTAGAAGAATTCTTTAATTTTTCACTGAGGGAAGAATGTATCGGTCAAACATTTCCTAAGACTTTTTACATGAGTCCAATTTGAGATCTCAAGGAATACTAGAAATAGCTTTATACCACTTAAAATTTTTATGTATGTGTTGTTGTTTGTCCTTTCTTCTGGAAGAAGATTATGACTTCCGGGGATGACGCCATGATATGCAAGTGAATTGGATTTAAGTGAGGAAGGGATGTGCAAAGTTACTTTCTCCTCCAGAACCATCTGGGTCCAATGGCAGGGCATAGATCTGGAAATAGTCCTGGATGCAGTGGGAGACTTTGGCCTTTTTAAGCCAAATTTCTTTAAGAGGGCTCAGTTTGATCAAGGCAATGCTCAATCAGTGATTAAGAGAATCGCCTCTTTTATCAATTAAAAAGTTGTGTGTGTGTGTGTGTATACACAGATTTTTACACAAGAAGAGAAGAGACTAGGAAAGATGTGTTGCCCAATTGGCCAGCTCCAGTTGTGTCCCCAGTACGGCAGCTCCTACTCCTACCCAGAGAAGTTGTTTGTTCTTTGTTCTCAAAGAGGGCCATGATATCAGGGAGTTGATGCCATGATAGGCAAGTAATTGGATTTAAGAAAGGAATATTAAAAGAAGAAATTATCTTTCAGATCTATGACTAGGGGAAGAATTTCTTAATCACATTATACATACATTATATATTTGTGTACTTGTGTATGTGCGTATATGCATGTACACATGTATGGATCTATATGTAGGGGGATACATACCTAATATATGTACATTGACTATTAATACTACACATGACTATTAATATCCATATCCAAATCTATATCCAAATAAAATTTTTATATATATGTGTTGTTCAGTTGATTCAGTTGTGTCCCATTTGGGGTTTTCTTGCCAAAGATATTGAAATGGTTTACCATTTCCTTTCCTATCTTATTTTACTTTTTATTATGTGGACTTATTCAGTTACCCAGCTAGGAGGCAAGATTTGAACTCAGGAAGATGAGTCCTCCTGACTCCAGTCTCAGTGCTCTATCCACTGTACCACCTACTTGTGTGTGTGAAAAGAAAATGGCAAACCATTCCAGTATCTTTGGAAAGAAAACTCCAAATGTGGTCACAAGGAGACAGATGCAACTGGAAAGAAAAACAAAAAACAAAAAAAAAAGCCTGAACAAAATGGGGATGTTGTAAGGATCAAATGAGCACAGTGCTTGGGGTATACAGCAGGTGCTACATAAATGTTAAATGATGAGGGTGATGGTGATGACAATGGTAGTTATCACAGCATGGCAAAGCAATACATACTATGTACAAGTCCGGCAGTGCTAATTTAGTTCAGAAAATAGTCTGGGGTCATGCAGCCCAGAGCTTTTGGGTAGCACTGTTATACACTGGAAGACAGGCAGCTAGATTCTTTTTCACATGTCCCAATAGATATGAGGGAGTATTGGAATATATAAATCATGAAATAGATAAAGATACACAGGACTTGTTGGCAGATTCTTTTTAAATATATAGTAGAGTGAGGGGGATTGGAGGTGATGGATGGATAGACTAGCTTTTGCCCATGCCCATGGATCACCCACTCTAATTATTTCTGTCTGCTTGTTCCTTTCTTCCCTGTGGGTATTGGAGCACCATCCAATCAGAATGCTTCCACTGGATTTTTTTTTTCATATGCCCCAACAGATCATCGACTTTTGAATTTTATAAATCATGAATGTTAAATATAAAAAAGTTGGTGGAATTGTTGATAGAGTTTAAAAGTATATATCTGAGCATGGGTGGGAAGACAGCGGAGGTGATGGATGGATAGATTGCTGCACTCATGGATCATCCATTCGAGACATGTCTGTCTACTTGTTTCTCTTTTCATCCCCACTCTATGGGCAGATGGCATCTGGCCAGAAGGTTTCATTCTTTCACTAGAGTTCTCCTCCATGCGGCATCTTTTGTGGCAGTGACCTTGGAAGTTGAGGGCTTTGCCGACAAAATACAAACCTCAGGGAGTGTTACCAAGCAATCTGAGTTTGCCATCAGAAGACTAACCTTGCTCAGTGTAGAGAATTTGCCACCAGAATGTTGGCAAACTGATGGTAAATTTCAGGGATACAGAAACTTAACAAACTGTCTGCTAGGGAATGGTGGGAGTGTAACCAGCTGTTGGTGGAAGGAGCACTTGTGTAGGATTTGTGAATTATTGAGTGGTTTATTCATTTCAATTCCAAAGAGAGGCAAACTATAAATCAATCACAAAGGCCCAAATTATTTGAACCAATCTGAGAGCTTTCTAAAATTTGAAAGCTGCAAGTGGGTCATAATTCAATTAATTTCAGTTCAGAATATACCTATTAAGTAGATGTTTGTTGTGCCCAGAACACCAAGGTAGGCATTAGGAAAAATACAAAGTTTGGATAACATGTGATTCTAGCTATAAAGAAACTTAGAGTTTAATAGGGATGTAGCACAGTGGATAGAGCTTTTAACATGGAGATCTGAATTCAAACTCTGCTTCAGATCCTTGTCAGTTGTGTGACTCCTGGGCAAATCATTTAACTTCTGTTTTAATATCTTCATCTGAAAAATGGGCACAATAACAGTACCTACCTCAGAAGTTATCTGGGGAATCAAATAGGGTAAGATATACAAAGTGCTTTGTAAACAAGAAAATGCTAAATAAATTATGTTAGGAGCTTTTGGAATACTTAGAAAGGATTCTTCAAAGGCAGAAGAAAATAGCTCAGTGTTTGATCTTAGAGTAATACTGATTTTCCAACAACTGAAGCCAATATTTTAACTTACCAATAAAATTTTTATTAATTCTGTACAATTATTTTTCATTGTAAGAGAACAGATGAGTTATTTTTTCATATTTTTCCTCAAGAGTTCTCTTAATTCTATAAGTGGTCAGTTTAAAATTATTTCTTGCTCTGGGATGAGGAAACAAAGTATTGTAATAATTATAATAGCTAGAATTTATATACAGCTGCTGCTGTTGTTGTGTGTCCTTGGTTTTTGAAAAGTACCAATGACTTCACAAGAGTGATATTTTGAATTGTGCATGAATTGTATTTTAATGGTTTAGAGTTGCACAAAGTCATTAGGCTTACTTTTTCTACTCTTGTCTTTTGGAAAGACAAAAATCAAGGTGAATGGTAATGGCCAATGATGCACTTGAAGGCTCAAAGGACTCTTTTAATATCTCTTTTTTCTCACATTAACACTGGGGATTATTATTATCCTTGTCAGATGGCAAAACTGAGGCAGAGATTAAAATTTACAGTTTGCCTTTCTTTGGGACTGGAATGAGTAAATCATTCAGTATTTAACAAGTTCTACATATTCATCTGTTATTATTAAAACTTGGGCCTTCCTGACATTAGGCTCAAGATTCGTCTCAATGTGTCATATAGCTGTCTATGTAAGTAGTGGAGGCAAGGAAGTATAAGATCAAAACTTGACCAGTTCAAAAAATATATGGCCATCAATAGACATTGCCATGATGTTGCTCCGCTTGTTTGTTTTTCAGAATGGTAAATTAGAAGAGATACTTCCTAGAGCTCTAATCATCTTCTTTAATGAACAATTTTTCTGTTATGCTAAGATTTTGGGGGAGCCTATAATTATAGAGCTTTTGAATTCAATAATTAAATAGGAAATTATTCTGTATTTTATTGACCTTTCAGGGCTTCATTCTTAACCACATCTTTTAGGTTTTTGAGTGCACAGACCCTTAAAATTTTTATCCAAAAAATTAGAAGGGAAAAAAAAAAAAAAAGGACTGAGGAACTAGTTCAAACCCAAGGAAAAGATGGAGATGTTCAAATCAATTCCTTTAGTCTCCCATTTTGACCTGATCATCTGAGCTTCAGAACACTCAAAGAATAGCCTTTAGGGAGCTAAGTAGATATTCACTAGAGATTTGTGGGTAAAATATGGCTAGGGTATGAAGATGACAATAAAGGGTTAGATCTTCTTCAGGTGGAGCACCCACCAGCCCACACTCATCTCATGGATCATTCAAAGTGCTGACAACTGGTGCTTTTGATCCCTTTCCTTTTTAAGCAATTTTCCCATATGGACAATTGTCCAGATAGATCACCTTTCTTCTTAAGTGTAGTAGAATAATGAATAATCATCATTTTAATTTTTAAAAAGTGTGTATGTTTAGCCTCTGGTGGCCTAAGTTGAATTCAAGTTACAATGAAGAGCTAGAAGGTCCAATTTGAATCCTGTTATGTCAAATACAAGTGGTTAGGATCACATGCACCACCAGGAATTTGTGGTCATCCATGTTTCAGGTCTTCATAGAGCTTTTAACAAAATCAATACGTATATTTTAAAATCAAAGTTCATTGACATCCATCTGGGATGCTAAAGGGAGTTTGCATTTCTAAAGGAAAAAGCCAGATCAACTGGCTGCAATGTTTTGGTGACTCAAGCTAATTTTTGCCCCCAGCAAATCAATTCATATTAAACCTTGCTTATAAAACCTTTGCCGAAGAAAAGATTTGTTTGTACTTTAACCATCTGATTAGTCTGTTTGAACAGGGTGATCTAACAAAACATAAAGTTGTTTATAGCTTTGTTATTTTTGTGTAAATCCTGTCATGTGTTTCCAAAGGCTATTATCATGCCATGGTATTTCTTTGCATCTTACCTTAGAAATTTCTCTTGCAGAAAAAGGCTAATTCATTTACTCATTCATTCATTCCTGCTAGTTTGTCTTCATTCTATTCATTCACTTCATTCATTCAACCTGTTTACAGACAACCCACTTAATAGTGTGCAATACTGTGCCAAGCCCATAAGCTTAAATTACCTTGTAGTTATTTTCTTTGCACAATTTCAGGTTCAAGTTCTGGGGTTGATAAAACTTCAAGTCCATAAAAATTCAGGTGTTTTTTTTTTTTTAATGTTGATATCATTTTTTTAAAAGTGTTTTTCTTAGGTCCTTATGCCTCCTTTGTGCGAAGATTTTTTTTTTTTTTAAATCACTGTATTTTTCGCCTTTCCCTTACACTGCTTGAGTTTTCAAAAATCCTAGGCTACTAGAAAGCAACTAGACATACATATCATTCTCTTCTTAGGAAATAGATGAAAGGTTTAAGTCTTGACACAAACAGGAAAGTACTGTAGCAAATCATTTGTCCCCCAGGCACCGCCTCTTTAAATAGCTGCTCAGCTGTGTGAATGAGTTTTCCATTTAGACCAGAAACCCCCTGGCTCTTTGTTCCTCTGGCCCTGTCTGGCTGGAGGCACCAAGCCTTATCCTATCTAGGAGTGCTTAGATAGTCTTCAGGACGTGCAGGTTAGGGAATGTGGGCTGGAAGATGACCTCTTGCCACCAGAGCTATGGGGAAATTTGGTTGTAAAGATGTTTTGCCCTTCTCCCTTAAGGATCTCATCGGTGGGGCTTTTAAACTGCTTGCTGCAAGGTAAGACACAGATCTTACTGAACCAGGAAATTTTGACCACTGATTTTGTTCTGAAGCCTAATTTTCTCTTCCCTTTCAAACACATAATGGAAGGAAAAGAGCAAATCCTGGGGAATATTGGTTTTTGGAATTTTTCATATTTTAAGAATGGCAAAGTGGTGCTAATTTTGTAGGCACAAAAAAGTTAAAAAGTAATATTCAACTTTCCTTTTAGTCTTTACAAGAAAGGATACAGTCTTTCTGAAGGGGAAACAAGAAATTCAATTCTGAAAGTCTAAAAACTGTAAGCTGGTCAGGTATATTTTCTGTTGCTTTAATATAGCAAGAAAATAACACGTTAAGCAAGGATATTCACTGCTCCCTTTTTCTTTTGACTAGTAGTAGTTACTGAAGTTAATAGTTTGTCTAAATATAAAAAAAATTCTCTTTCAAATAGATTAAGCCTTTGGAGCCACTGAATATTATTGGGGAACAGATCCTGAATTTAATGTGGCTATAATCAAAAGAGAACCAGTTAAACGGTATGTTAATGGAAGGCTAAAGAGACTGGGGGAAGGGGAAAGGGGTGGACTCAACTTCCTGTCATAGAGTAGAAGCATTCCAGCTATCTAAACCAATCCTTCCCAGGTAATCATTTACCTATTTTTGCAAACCTCCACTGAGAGAGTTTCTGCAGGCCAAGTTATCTATCCAGTGGGACAGGGCCAGCAGCTCAGTTTGGTGTTTAACCCAGCCTTGCTAATCTTTCCTACTCCTTGTCCAAGCTCCTGCTCTCCGCTTTCTACCAGAAGGTAATGAGATGGAGGACACCAGGCAGGATTAGGTTGTAATCGACTTTGCCCAGAAGAAATAGGTAGGTGAATAAGGAAAGTGCTCTTCCTTCTCAGGCTCATAGTTCCTATAGAAAATTTACTCACTTCTACAGCTCAGGTTGTATGTTTTTAGACCTCTGTGTATGTCTTAATTCTTTGCTCTCTCTTAAAACATAGATTGCTAGATTAGAGGGTGGTACAAAAATAGATTACAATAATCCAGTTGTCATTAGTAACTAAAGGACTACTTGATATAATTTGCATAATCTCAAAAAATGTTCTTGATTGATTTCTTCTTTGTATATTTATTTTGGGGTACACTTTGCTCTAGGAGGCAGTTGTGATTTAGAAAGCATTGCATAGAACAAAGCTTAAAATGAGGGACCTTTATGGGGTTGTGAAACTGGATATGGGGGTTAAAAATTATGATTTTTTTTGTCAGATTTGTATACCATTTTGTATTCCTATATACCTGAGGATATTCCACAGGCAAAAAGGAGTCATGAATGAAAAAAAAAATTAATAAGCACTGGCATAGAGCTCCTAATATCTGAATGAATCTTTGTCTTGCTTTCCCTCTTAGATCCTCAGTTTCTTCATCTGTAAAGTAGGGGTAATGATACTTGAACTCCTCCACTCAAGGCTTTTTTTTTTTCTTCCTGTGAGGCAATCAGGGTTAAGTGATTTGTCTAGTAAGTATGAAGAGTCTGAGGCTGAATTTTAAACTCAGATCCTCTAACTCCTGAGCAGGTGCTCTATCCACTGCACCATCTAGCTGCTCCCCCCCCTTTTTTTCTTTCAAAAATATTTATTAATGAGCATTTAAAGATGTTTTTTGAGTTCCAAATTTTGCCCCCTCATTGGTGTTTCTTTGTAGGTGGGAGGTGACCTTAAGTTCCTAAAAACCTAAGAAACTAAAAAGACTCAGGGTTTTTTTTTTTGTTTGTTTTGTTTTGATTTTTTTTTTTAATGAAGCATTTTACTATGTGCCAAGACACTTGTGCTAAAGCAACCATTTGGGTTCCTTGCCTTCAAGGAGCCCTCATTATAATGGAGGAAGCAACAAGTAAAATAACTATGTACATATAAGATTTATTCTGTAAATAGAAAGTAATCTCCTAGAATGGGAGCTGGAGTGAAGTCTTCAGAAGGTGGAATTTGAGCTGGTTCTTGTAAGAAATCTAGGAATTCACCTTAGTGGAGGTGGGGTGGGAGGTGGGAGAGCATTCCAATTGTGGGAAAATACTTGTTGAAAAGTTAGGAGTTGGAGTCATAGGGAACAGCAAGAACACCTGGATCATAGAGTACCTTGAACATGGGAATAAGGTGTAAAAAGACCTGAAAGGGGATCAGTTGTTAAGGGCTTTAAATAGTAATATGTAGATTTTCTTTGATCCTGGAGTTAATATATATAAGTACATATAAAGATGGAATATTTAGGGGTAGGGAGTAGCATGGTCAAGACCCTCTTTGGGTAGAAAAGCTCCCAAAGGGAAACTTTGAGATGATCAAATGAAATTGAAAGGAAGATAGACTGAAAATTGAGATCAACTGGCAGACCAGTATATTAGGCATTGATCCTACCAAAGTAGAAAGACTTTGAATACAACCCAGAATTGGAAACGAAGAGGAGCCAATTATAGACAAGGACATCATAATAGGCCTGGCCAGCCAGTGATTTATTTCTCTATTTATTTGCCACATTGCAATCCCTCCAAAACTATGGTTTTTGTGAGACAATCTACATGGGTGGATGGAATGCCATATTGAAGTAATGCTTTCACTACTTACCCAACCTGCTTGTTGAAGGATCCATTGGAATAATGTATATAAAAGTGCTTTGTTTAACCCAAAACACATATAAATATCAGCTATTGTTATTATCTGAACCCTATATTACTTACTCATAATATTTTGCTTCCAGTTTCCTTGTTTTGTAGGGCGTAAGGGCTGGGGAGTGGAGGAAGGTTTTTGTTTTGTTTTGAGTGGGGCTTCAGAGGGAAGAAGTGGAAGAAGATTTTGGATCTGATCTACTTGAATTTCCCTCTCTTTAATTTGGTTGAGCTCTTGTGAAGTTACAGTCTTGTCCTTCTGATCTTGGTATGCCTTTCCCTTTACGAAGAATTGGGAGTGGACTTGTGATTTCATTGATAATAGTGAAATCACAGCTGAGAAAATTTTTCCAATGCAGGTTCACATCTTCATTGCAATTTATAATCTTAGAGACTTACCTAGGTTAATTCAAGTCAAGTCAACAATCATTGATTTATTAACTACTTATTAGAAGCCAGGCCTTTGAACAGCCAGTGAAAACCCTCAGATTTGGGAGGTGGTCTGTCTCAGGCAAGGTACAAGCTCCTGGAGGCCAGTGGCACTGTATCACAGAATGCAGAAGAGGGAGTAAGATAAAGAAGATTGAAAAAGTGGGAAGAGTTTTGAGAAGCCAAACAGGATTTTACCTTTGATCATATTAATGATAAGCCCCTGGGAGTTCACTGAATCCAAGAGTGGACCTTAGCAATATCAGTTTGATGACTGGAGGAATGGAGGATGGATGGGAGTCTATAGAGAGAGACTTGAGATGTGAGGACCAACAAGTTATCAGTAGTCCCAGGTATGAGATGATCAGGTGCCTTTGCCAGGGTGATGGAAGTATCGAGGTAAGAAGGCAACATATAGGAGAGGTATCTTCTACATAAAAGGAGGGGAAAAAAAAAAGAAAGCATATTTAAGACTCCATTAGGTATTTTTCCAAGTTAGTTTAGATTATGTTAAGCAAACCTGGGTGAAATCCTTTGTTTCTTATATTTTTAAAACAATGATGCTAGGTTTATGTAATTAAACTGTCCCAGTAAAGGTAAGGTTCAGACTGGGAGAAATTTCTAGTTTCACAGTCTAAATAGAAAATACTATCCATACTTTGACCTACTCATTTGTTTGTGAAGAATTTGTATGTGCCTTAATGGTTATTTCTTCTTAGGAAGCATTTCTTCAACCTTACGGAAACTTGTAAGGAGCCTAAAATCCCCTGTGATTTAATGTTAAGAGGTTGTCTGGAATTCATTCCACACCTTAATTTTCATGCTACCTGCAGATCTGAATAAGATCCCCATCCCCAGGTGGATGTCTTGGTTTTTTTTAAAGGCACATTTTACTAAATCCTAGTTAGGTTCCCTTGTTTAGGCATCAAGTGAATAACAGCTATGCTAATCAAAAGTAAGTTTAATAAGATAAGATTTTATGTTTAGATTTGGAAAAAGTCAACAAAGGGCTTTGCTTTACTATTCTAAAGCAGAAAAAAAAAAATCCATGGGACCTGGAGACATTGCAACTTTGGGGCCTCCCCAGGCAAGCGGAATTTCCACAGATAAGGAATTCCAAGACAATGGGCACAGTGATCTAAGACTGAGTTAGCCAATGTCTTGGCAGAAATGCCAGGAATAGATAACAAAGCAGCAGCAGCAGCCCCCTCCTACCTCCTTCCCCCACCCCCAAGCATGTGAGAGAGGAAAAAGCTCATAGGTTTTAGATGAACTAAAAAAGAGCACACCATCTTAATGCAAACAGCAGAATTACACATCGAAGCCTCAGAATAGCTTCTTGATCCATCTTCTGCAGAATACAGGAGTATATTTTAACACCTCTTAAAAGCCCCAGTGGTGGGTGTTTGAATCAGTGGTGATTGAGGGAAACAGAGACCCTGCCTGGAAATTTTCCAAAGATACAGAGTTAAAACAGTTCAGCCAAGATGCACAGTATTGTTATTATAACAAAGACATGGAGAAGCAATTCACTCCTCTCTGGAGATAGATAGTATAACTGTCTTGTAAGGGTTGTCTGTGGATACTTCTTGCTTGTTGAGTGAGCCTTGTGCTAGTGAAAAGATGGATGTATCACACCAAGAGCAATCACCCTGAGGATATATAAACATATATCTAAACTTGGATCAGAAGACTAAGACTGAGAGTTGTTTCTAGGTGATACTAAAGACCATATATGAATAAAACTATTATTGGGTAAAAAAATCACAACTCAGTATAAGGGTAAATATTTCTATAATATAAATTTTGATCCAATGGACATTAATTCCTAAATTATTACTTCTTGTTCAATCATTTGTTAGTTGTATCCTACTCTTTGTGATCCCATTTGGGGTTTTCTTGGCAAAGATACTAGAATGGCTCGCCATTTCCTTCTCCAACTCAATTTATTGATGAGGAAACTGAGGTAATTAGGATTGCCTTGCCCAAGGTTACACAACTGGTATCTGAGTCCAGTTGTCTATCTACTGTATCTGCTGTCCAGAAGGAGGAAAATGATAGATAAGGTCACTCAGGCTTAAGTATTGCAAAGGTCTAAAAATAATTATTAGGAATAAGTAGACTTTTGGTCATTCACTCATTTTGCATTTATTAAATGTCTACTATGTATCAGACACTGTTCTAAGAGCTAGGGAATTTGGGGGGAGGAGAAAACCCTCATGGAGCTTATAGTCTAAAGAAGTCAGAAAATTAATAACTTTATATTGGAGTTAGCTCTCCCATTTACTAATTGAATTGATATGAAAATTTGAACATTTGTTTTTTATTGTAGTAGGTCTAATGACTGGAAATATTTTCTACTGTTGGGACTAATGGGGATTCAGAAAAAAAAATTGATGAGACAGTCAATGTTGGAAGCAAGAGCCCCTTTAATTTGGTCTGTTCAAGATAAGTTCAGGTAGCTTCAGCAGAGACAACCTGAGTTTCCATTCTAATGGGGAAAAAAGCATGAGAGACAGTGCTAAGCATCTGATTTTATATAATATAAAACAACCACTTGTGTAGGTAAAGCTTGAGATGCTTTATTTAACAAACCCTAACATCCTCACTTTTAAAGACTTAAACCCATTATATTTCAGGGATTTGTGCTTTGGAGAGACAGTTAGCTGTAAAGAAAACTAAACATGGGGATGTCAGAGTTGTCTGAGCTGGTTCCAAGTAATTCTTCTCTTGATTTCAAAGAAAGCTACCAGCAAAGATAGACTCATGGGGATGGACTGCAAGGTGGGCCCCCTGAAAATGTTAAGGATTCTGGAAAACCTGAAATTGCTGTTGACCAAATGCCTTTGGCCATTTGGTTAGGATGCCCAAGTAACCTTGCAAATATTCAATTCTGCATGCTTTGTTATGAATATAATTAAAATGGAAGATAACAGATGAAGTCACTTCAAAAGAACCTTTTCAAATAACAGCACATCCTCTTCGGTTATTAATTGCCTTTCATTACATGCCTTGTCATCTTGGTATTATCAAACACCTTCACAGGGCATTTTAATTAATTTGTTATGGGGTGCATGGTGGGACTCTTCTCCCCCTTGGGGACTTTTTATTAACAAATTGAGGCACAGTCTCCTTGTGAAGCAGGTGACAGTGGTGGGGATAGAATTTGGTAACAACAAAATGTTTAAATAATCTGGAACTTATATAGGACAAGAGAGAAGAATTCTCTGAAATTCTTAAAAAAGAGCCTAAGATTGCGATAATTTATGGAGAACTTTGCAGATTAAAGCCCTGGACACAGGTGTGTTTAGCAGATGGTCTCACCATCATGATATCCTCATGGCATGGATTCAAAGAATATCAATAAAACTGACGCTTGGGATGATCCCAAACACTCCCCCATCCCACACAAGAAAACTATTGATCCTTTTAATGGTGGAAATGAATGATGGGAAAAACTCATTAGGTTATGGTTTGTTTTTCTTTAATTTAAAAATTTTATTGACTTTTTTTGTTTACACATCAGTTTCATCCCCAGATGGTCTATCTCTCCCCCTCCTTTTCCTTTGTGATAAAGAATAAAAATAAAAAATAACAAAAATAACAAAATTAATACATCACATAAGTCTGATAGTCAAAATTATCCTAATTTGTAACCTTTCACTTCTGAGAAGGAAGGGAAATTAGGTGATTTTTTTTTTTTTAAACACCTTTTCATTTAAACAACTTTCAATTTCACTACTTCAAGTAAGTGTCTGAAGCCAGATTTGAACTTAAAGAGAGGAAAGTGTTCCTGATTCCCAGACTTGACACTATCCTCTGGGCCAACCTTGCTGCCCCTTTACTACAGGTAAATCTTTATTATCATTCCACTGGACCTTTGAAATAGGTTCCTGGCCTTCCTGCCCTTAATATCTCTCTTCATCCTCCCTTCAGATAACTGAACAAATAATCTTCCATATATAGAGAGTTGTTCTTATCACTTTTCTACTCAGGTTTTTAATGGTTCATTTTTAATGCTTAAGTAAAAATCAAAACTCCTGAGCCTGGCATTCAGGATCCTCCACAATGTGGTCCCACCTTACCTTTTCAGCTTTTTCTCTAGGAACATTAGAATATTAGCAAACTAGCTACTTATGTACCTCTTTCTCTCCAACCTACTTTTCCCCTCATCCCCTGGTTCACACTCTCTCCTCTATTTTGAATGCTTTTTTCCCCCTCCTTTTGCTTTTTGAATCCCCAACCATTCTGAAATCTCAGCTCATATCACCTCTACTACACAAAAACTTTTCTGATTCCCCCATCCAGTCAGTAAGTTACTGACCTCAGACCTCATGAGCATAGTACTTATTTTTTTCTCATTTTTTTCTAATGAATTTGACATTGTGAATTCTAATGAAATTGACATTGTGAATAGATCCATGTGACATTGTGAATGTGTTATTTGTGTTTATATTCAAACCTGAATTAGAATGTAAGTTTTATGAGAGCAAATAAATACAGTCTTAAATAAACTTTGCATCTCCCCCAACTCTTAAAACACTGGTAGAATTCTAATATTAAAATATGGGCTTTTGTTTCTGTATATGTGCACCTGTTTCCATTCTGAGTGCTCTCTAATGCTTGAGGTATTAAAAACCAATGCAGTGAGAAACCTTGTTCTTTATATAGGTTGTTTTGTATATATTTGTGTGTTCTCTCTCCCATTAGATTGTAAGCTCCTTAAGGGCAAGGGCTGTCTTTTGCCTTATTTTGATTCCTTAGAACTTAGTTCAGTGCCTGGCGTATAATAGATGTTTAATAAATGTTGGTCAATTGATTTGTGTACTAATTCACTGACAACTGCAACCAGTCTGTTAGTTGATTATTACTGAGTACCTAGTGTAGGACTAAGTCTTATGATGTGTATGTATATGGTGGTGGGGGTAATGCACAAAAAAATAGAAAGTAAAATTTCTGCCCTTAATATTACAAGTTAATAATCTAGTTGGGAGTCATTAAATGGACATTTAAAAGATTACAAAGGATTCTGTTTAAAGAGTCAGAGGAGTTTCATGAATATCCTTGAGCTAGAATGACATAGGGAAAAGAAGGATGATTTAGAGCTGCTCTAGGTAGGAATTTGCTATGTGGAATCAGGAAAATAGTCTGACTTAGATCCATGAACTATGGTGACTAAGGGAAAATAGTCATGTTAAGAGTAGACTTAGTTTATCCTGAACTGTTCATGTTCAGAACTAAGAACTGAGATAAGCTTTGAGGCAGAGCCCAGGCAGGAAGCGCTACCATTGGTCTTCAAATGATGTTTTTCTTTTCTTTTCTTTCTTTTTTTTTTTTTAAAGCTTATTCTTAAAAAAAAAAAAAATCTCTTCCCCCCCAAATTAACATGTTTTTGTTTTGTTTTGTTTTGTTTTTCCCCCATCACTTTCTTAAGTCTAGACAATCACAAAACACTAAAGCAAGTTCTTGTTTGTAGTTTGGTAATTTCCAAGGTGTAATTGCTCAATACTGAAAAATGAACACTTGGCTGTCTTGTGCTACTACAAGCTGGCTCCAGAATACACTGGCCCTTTCCTCGTGTGTTTGACTTCTTTGGGGGATATATGTCTAGTAGTGATAACACTAGGTCAAATGATATGCAAAATTTAGTGACTTTGAGGATAAAATTCTCAATTTCTTTCCAGAATAGTCAAACCATTCCATAGGTCCGATGATAGGGCACCAGTGGATGTGTCTTTCAATATAGCTTCTCCAACAATTATCATTTTCCTGTTTTGTTATTTTTGTCGATTTGTCCTATGTGAAGTGAACCCTCAGAATGGTTTTAATTTTTATTTCTCTTATTCTAAATGATTTGTTGCTTTAAAAAAAAAACATGTTTTTTTTTTAGCTTTCTTCCTTTGAAATTTATCTATCCCAATCCTTTGATCATTTATATATCAAGGAATATTATATAGGTCAAATAACCATTTGGGATTTATTATAGTGTGAAATATTGACCTATGTCTAATTTGTCTTAGATTGCTTTCTAATTTTCCCAATACAAACTATGGATTTTGGGAAACATGCTGCATTCTAAGTCAGAGTTCAGATCAGAAACAAAGCTGGACTTGTGTCCAGCACTTGACTGTTAATAAATGTGCAGTCTAAGTTTCACAAAAATTACCACTTATCATTCTATTGGGAAAAAAAGAAAGAAAGAAAGAAATTCTGGAGCAGGGATAAATGTACTTCTAGCAGATAGGTCTTTTGCTCCTAAGCCACAAATATTCTAGCTGAAAAAACAAGGTGAAAATGGATTAAGAGAACAAAGAGTTAGGTATTAAACTTACTACAATTAATGTTGTAGCAGTTGAAAGGAGGAACATCAAAACAGTTTGGAATAGTTAGGCAAGGAAGGCTTAATGAGGAAGGTGAGACTTGAAGAATGGGCAAGATTTGGATAAGTGGAGAGGAAAGAAAAAAAGGGCAGACTTGGTAGAGGGAACAATATGAATAAAGCCTTGGAGTGTGGTATACTAGACAAAGCCCGGGATTTGGAATGAAAGGAACTGGGTTCAGAGCCTTGCTTTAATTTAATTACCTGGTCAAATCACTTCCTCTCCCTGTACCTCAGTTTACTTGTCTGTAAAATTGACTTTATGGGTTCTGGGGGTCTTTCCAGTCCGATTTCTATTATTCTTTGATCCTATGATCTCTGCAGTCTTGTATATCTATGAGAGGCAGTGGGTCTGGTGCACAGAAAGATGATTTTGGAGTCAGAAAAATTGAACTTCAAGTCTTACTTCTGACACATTGACTCATGATGTGTGACTCACATGTAAATCGCAACCTTAAAGTGCTCCAGGTATCTCTCTATGATTATACATTGCAGAAAAGGTACCAATCTATACTGGTAAAGGGAGATACCCTCATTTGGGATTTCTTTTTTATTGTTGTTCAATCTTTTCAGTCGTATCTGACTCTTCATCATCCCATTTGGGGTTTTCTTGACAAAGCTACTGAAGTGGTTTGCTGTTTCCTTTTCTAGCCCATTTTACAAATAAGGAAACTGAGGCAAACAAAGTTAAGGGACTGGCCTAGGGTCATATAGTAAGTATCTGAGATCAGATTTGAACTCAGTCCTTCCTGACTCCAAACCTAACAATCTTTTCATGGCATCATCTAGTTATCCTTAGGATTTCCCTATTAATGAATCAAAGGTCCAATCATTATTTCTATGGAATCAGAATGTAAGTGGCATCTTAATGGAACACTTGAGATACTACCCTGATGACCAAAGGTACATATTAGAAGGAAGTAGAAGACATGTTATAATAATAATAATAATAATAATAATAATAATAATAATAATAATAACTCACATTAGTGTAGATCTCCATAAATTAGAGTGACATAGAAGGGCTTCATAGGAAGAGATTAGTTTAGAGTTGGCCTTTAAATTCACTATATGTAATTAGGAACATGGACTAACCTACATTCATGAACTATGAGTAACTAATAGCTGTGTTAGAAATGGAATGAGTTTGCATCTGGACTTTTTGCTTTGAGACAGATCTGGGGTGTAGGTAGATAGGTAAATTTCCTTAGAGGTAAGGCAACTGAGACTCCGAAAGAGTGCAGAAACTTTTTTTAATACAAGCTTTTTATTTTTTTAAATAATAGCTTTTAATTTTCAAAATACATGCAAAGGTAATTTTCAACATTCACCCTTGCAAAACTTTTTCTCTCTCCCTTTCCCTCATCCCCTAAGGAGCAAGTAATCCAACATATGTTAAACATGCAGTTTTTGTATACATATTTCTACAATTTATCATGCTGCACAACAAAAATCGGATCAAAAAAGAAAATAAATGAGAAAAAAAAGAAAGGCTTCTTATTTTTCAAAATACATGCAAAGATAGTTTTCAACATTTATCCTTGCAAAACCTTGTGTTCCAAATTTTTCTCTCACTCACCCTCTTCCCCTATTAAGCAAGTAATCCAGTATAGGTTAAATAAATGTAATCATTCTATACATATCTCTAAAATTATCAGGTTGCACAAGAAAAATCAGATCAAAAAGGAAAAAAAAATCAAGCAAGCAAACAACAACAAAACAAGTGAAAACACTATGTTGTAATTCACATTCAGTTTCTGCAGTACTCTCTTTGGACACAGATGGCTCTCCATCTATTGGAATTGGCCTAAATTACCTCATTGTTGAAAACAGCCAAATCCATCACAGTTCTGAAATCATCCTGCTGATCATTTTTTAATAGAGCAATAATATTTCATTACATTCATATAACATAACTTATTTAGCCATTCTCCAACTGATGGGCATCCAAGGAGTACAAAATCTTAGAGGCCAGGTGAAGATTGATTTTGATGTGACTAGAAGTAAGTAGTAATTGAGTTTCTTAAAATTGGTGATTATTGTTGAGTAAGGGAATAAGGGATGAAAAAGGATTTTTAAAAAATTCATAAGGATTTCATTTCTTCAAAATTCCTTCTAATTTAATAGCCTTAAGGACTAATCTCTGATCATAATCCCTCTAGCTAGATTCTAAGTGCCATGCTTAGGTAAATATCAGCATCTCTCCTAGGAACTTCAAACAATCTGGGAAGTCAGAATTGTTTATATTGGAGCAGCTGTTGAGAAGTTAATGGCTGTAAACTATATGGGACCCTAAAGAATTTCATGAACTGATTTGTAGCCCATCAGACAAATGATATAAAGAATGTCTTACGTCATTTTTGGAGATTTATTACATGGTTCCTCATATAACCCAAATTACTATTGTAGTTGGCATATTTGTCAAATTTGCAGATGACAGAAACCCAAGAAGGATAGTTAACATGTTATGTAATCCAAAAAAGATCTTGAGAAACTAGAACATTGGTTGGGCTCGACCTAATGAGATGAAATTGAATATAGATTAACTATAAATTTTTACTGAGATTCAAAAACCAAAATACAAAATGGGGACATAAGGTTGGACAATAGTTCACTTTGAAAAAGATCAGAGGTTCTGCAAGTTCAATTTAGTAGCCAAAAAAGCCATAGCACTTGTAAGCAGTATTAAAAAAAAAAAAAAGGTAGTGGATAGGTCTAGCAAAAGAACAGACTTGAAAAACTCTGTTGCAGTCAGACCACATCGAGACTGTTGAGGACAGTTCTGTGGCTCACATTTTAAGAATGACAATAAGCTTGAAAGGTCACCAGAATTATGAAAGCCCTTTAGGTCATGACATAAGTAGATCAGTTGAATGAACTGGTAATATTTAGCCTGGAGAGTAACAGATTGTAAAGGTTATTCAGATGGAGGATACTCTTCAAATATTTTACAGGCTGTAATATAGAAATAGGGTTAGTTTTGTCTTGCTTGGGTTTATGACAGAAATAGGAACAAAGATAGAAATTATAGGAAAGCAAACTTATCCTTGATGTCAGGAAAAACTTTCTTACAGAGTAATAATTCAAAAGTGAAATTGACTGCCTTAAAAGGTAGACTTCATTGGAGGTCTTTGACCCCTTGGGTTTGTTATGTAACTGGGTTTACCAGTGGAAGAATCCAAGATCCCTTCCAACTCTCTGATTCTGGTTGTTGGGTGAATCCAGTCCATATTAAAATTAAAGTCTTTATACTTACTAAGGTACTGCTGAATTGCTAAGTGTTTTTGTCAAAACAAGTCTTATGAACACGTTAATACCATAGTAGAAAGATAGGGAGTGGGAGAAAGAGAAGTAAAGAATGTATTTGGTCTGGTGAGTATACTGTAATTAGATTCAGTGAGTGAGAACATAAAAACCTCCTATGTAAAGTTAAAATTTATTGCCCCTGTGCCCCCAAAATTATTTCATTGGTTTTACATATTTGTGACCTCCTCCTCTCCCTCCCATCTTCCTTAATAGGATGTCCTCTTGATATCTTCTCATTTACAATCTCTTTCTTTCTATAGAATCATTCTGAAATATATATAACTCAAATGAATAAAGTTTTTGAGACAGATTTTTAATTATGCCACAATTAAGTTGATAAGATTAAACCTGTATTCCTTACCCTAGAACAACTGCTACTCATGTATCAAAAAGATTTGGTTGGGAGAAAGTCGCTGAAATAGTACTTTTTTTTTTTTTTCAGATGTCAAATCCTTTATTCATCTCTCTGTTCCTTTTCCAACTTTGAGGTAATCCTGATGTAGTAGCATAGGAGTAAGAAGAACTTGGCTTTGTTAGTAATTTCTTCTTTGACCTTGGTCAAGCTACTTTCCCTGCCTGATATGAAACTTTCATGTAAAAGAAAAGGATTGCACTCAATAATCAATACTATGGTACCTTATACCTATAATTCTCTGTGATGATCTGATTTGCCCTAAAAAATATACTAAACATTCCAAAATGGATTATATGATTTTAATATTGCCCTTGGGCACAGGATTTGGAATGAGAAGATTTGGGTTAGATCAAGGCTTCTTAAACTTTTTCTACTTGTGATCCCCTTTTGCCTAAGAAATTTTTACATGACCCAGGGTACAAAGGTATATAAAACAAATTAGACATTTACTGATAATAAATCATAATTTTTGCCATCCCCATATCCAGTTATGAGTCAGGGTCAGGAAACAAAATTTAAGAAGCTGGGGATTAGAATACTGACTTTGAAATTTACTAACTTCTGATTTTAAATCATTCTGAATCTGTTTTGTTTTGTTTTGCCTATAAATAGGGATGAGTATGTTCTTCCTCCTTAATAGTATTATTGTGATGAAGGCACTTTGGGTACTGTAAAGTACTATTATACAAATGCTATATTATCTGGAAACAATTTTTGAGAAAAGGAAAAATCTATTCATACGTACAAATAATAATTTTCATCATTCTTTTTAAATAAAATTTTTTAACAAATCCAACAATTAAAGACAAATATTAGGATTAGTCTAATGAAAGGTGTGCTAAATGTGAGTTCTTGCTCTCAAGGAATTTATTATTGAATGGGGTGGACAACATACAAACAAATACAAAACATGCTGCATATAGGAAAAATAGCTGCTATTTGTTCTTAGAAGCCATAGGAAACCACTGAAGTTTGTTGAGTAGAGGGGTTAACATGATTAAACCTGTGCTTTAGGAAAACTACTTGAATGATTTAGTGAATTAGTTAGGGGACACACACACACACACACATACACACACACAACACACACACTACACATTCTCTTTTTCTGTCTTTTTCTCTTTTCTTCTTTCTGTCTCTGTCTCTGTCTCTCTCTCAACTATGTGCTAAGCCCTCTCTTCCCTCAAGGAGTTCATAGTCTAATGCTATTATAAGATTATATACAAACAAGTTAAAGATAGGATAATTTAGAATTTATTTAAAGATTTAAAGAAAAGCAAACTCCTACATAGTTAGGTATTTCTTTTTAACTAATTCTTAACCAATCATATCTAAGCATTTTCCTAAGCAAAGTCTGAAAAGACTGCATTCTACATGCAACTCATTCTGAATCTTTCTACATGTTTCTAGTTCTACTTCTCAGGACAGCGAAGCATCAACAACTTTTATAGACTTCCAGAATTACAGACTCTCTGCAAAAGGACTCCTGCTTATAATTTCTCAGAAAATTTTTGTTGAGCCATTTTTCAGTCATGTGCAACTCTTTCTGAGCCTTTTTAGAGTTTTCTTGGCAAAATTACTGGAGTGATTCACCACTTCCTTCTCCAGCCCATTTTGCAGATGAGAAAACTGAGGTGAACAGGATTAAGTGACTTCTCTAGGATCACACAGCTAATAAGTGTCTAAGACGATATTTGATCTCAAGAATAGGAGTCTGCTCTACTCCAAGCTACTGTACCACCTCAATGCCCATAATAGGTCCTATTTTTTTTTTCCTTTTAAGTTTCTTGCACCTCCCTCCATTTATGGCCAGACAGACAGAGAAAGGGGGTGTATGTGAAAATTGATAGCAATTTGTATAAAACTTTTGAATTGTTACTTTCCCAATCAGGAAGGTGACTAATTTTCCCCTCCCTACCTAACTTGTTTCATAATTTCCTTTCTCTCTTTCTTCTTCTTTCTAATTAATAGCTTGAACCTAAATGTAGTACTTTATTCATTAGATATCAAAAACTGACATTATCTTTGACTATGATTCTAGCAAGTTTCTAGCTCCATAACTTTCTTTTGTCTAGGTGGAAAGGATATAGTAAATGTATTTCTGATTGAAATTTCCTTTGTTTATTCCCTTCCTTCTGAACCCTCCAACCTGCTGAATGCATTTGGCCAATTCTAGAAAGTGACTTGGCAGGGAGATTTAGTGTACAGTAGTATATGTTCTCATTAGTTTGTTTACCTCAGCAACAAATATCACCTTTCAGTCTGCTGAATATGATTTAGGTACGCTGATGTGTCAGAGAAATTCTGTGAAGGTTAGTGGCAATTAAGTAGGACCTTGGGAAATATAATTCACCATTTTAATATGGAGGTTTAAACTGACAATCTCTGTATATGTAGATTAATTGCTGAAAACATTAGATCATTCCTCTAATTTGTATAAAAAAGAGGGGAAAAGATTGCATTTATCTTTTGTACTATTTGTCATGGACCATCTAGGTGGTACAGTGGATAGAGAATCACAGGCAGACATTTTACCTAATTCAAATCTGGCCTCAGATACTTACAAGCTGGGTAATCTTTATTTGCCTCAGTTTTCCATCTGTAAAATGAGCTAGAGAAGAAAATGGCAGACTATTCCAATAGAAAAATTTAAATGAGGTCATGAAGAGTCAGATATCATTGCAAGTAACTGAACGACAACTATTTGTCAGTCTGTGACTTGGTAGAGATAATCAGACTAATTATGTAAATTAATATTTATAATATATGGTAACTTAAATATAGGAATTTTTTTTTAAAAAAAGACCTTCATTGTTATTTTCTTCCTTTCAAAGAAAATATGATTTATTTTAGAAATTATTTGCCTCTCAGATATCGTGGAATTTGTACCATTGCTTATGTAGGGTATTCATAAATTAGCTAAATGTTCTTAAAATAAGTATTTGGAGGAAAAAAACATCAGGTGTTGTTTTCCAGAAGGTAACTCATTAAAATGACATCAGCTTTCCCGTCACAATCCTCCTCCCTACCCAACAAACCCATACACTTAACATTATCAAAGCTTTGTCATTAGGCCAACATGCTCTTAAGCTGGGATTTTCCTTGTGCTTCATCAATTAGTAATCTACAAGCATTTCCTAAGCACTTACTATGTGCTGGAATTATGTTAAAGATTGAGCATGAACAGAAAGAGCCAAAACAGAGAAAAAAATTATGGACCAATTCCCCTAATGAATATTGATGCAAAAATTTTAAATAAAATATTAGTAAAGAGATTGCAGCAATTAATCACTAGAATAATACACTATGACCAGGTGAGATTTATACCAGGAATGAAGGACTGGTTCAATATCACAAGCTATTAGCATAATTGACCATATCAATAACAAAACCAAGATAAATCATGATTATCTCAATAGACGCCAAAGAAACAACAAAATATAGCACCCATTCCTATTAAAACCACTAGAGATCATAGAGATAAATGGATTTTTCCTTATATCTCAAACCATTAACAAATATTATATGTATTGGGGACAACCTGGAAGCTTTCCTAATAAGATCAGCAGTGAAATAAGGATGCCCATTATCACCACTATTATTCAATGACGTACTACAAATGTTAACATTAGCAACAAGAGAAGAAAAAAGAAATTGAAGGAACTAGAATGAAGGCAATGAAGAAATAAAACTATTCTTCTTTGCAAATGATGCAGTGGTATACTTAAGAGAATCCTAGAGAATCAACTAAGAAAACTACCTGAAATAAGTTCCAACTTTAGCAAAGTTGTAGGATGTAAAACAAACCCATATAAATCATTAGCATTTCTATATATTACCAACAAAGCCAGCATCAAGAGACAAAAAAAAAAAAAAAAAAAAAAAAAAAAAGAAATTTCACTAAAAATAATTATAGACAATATCAAATATTTGGGAGTCTACTTTCCAGGACAAACTGTGAACACAATTACAAAATACTTTTCACATAAATAAAGTCATCCAAATATCTAGAAAAATATCAGTTGTTGTTACAATGATCTCTTGGTTCTGCTCGTTTCATTTAATATCAATTTATGTAAGTCACTCCAGGTCTTTCTAAAATCATCCTGCTGATCTTTTCTTATAGAACAACAGTATTCCATAACATTCATATATTATAACTTATTCAGCTATTCTCCAACTGATGGGCATCCACCCAATTTCCTATTTCTTGCCACTATATAAAGGGCTGCTACAGACATTTTTTGCACACATAGGTCCTTTTCCCTTTTTCATGATCTCTTTGGGTCAGGCCCAGGAGAGACACTGCTGAATGAATGGGTATGTTCAGTTGGAGCCCTTTGGGCATAGTTCCAGATTGCTCTCCAAAATGATTGAATCAGTTCACAACTCCAACAATGTATTAGTGTCTCAGTTTTCCCACATCCCCTCCAACATTCATCATTATCCTTTTTGTCATCTTAGCCAGAATGACAAATCTGAGAGGTGTGTAGTGATACTCAAAGTTGTCTTAATTTGCATTTCTCTGATCAATAATGATTTAGAGTATTTTTCATATGACTACAAATGGTTTTAATTTCATGTGAAAATTGTCTGTTTATATCTTTTCAAATGAACCTTCATCATTTGTCAAATGGAGAATAAGGCCTCAATTTTTAAATAGATAGAGAATTGTATCAAATTTATAAGAATCCAACTCATTCTCCAGTTGATAAATAGTCAAAGAATATGTAAAGCAGTTTTCAGATGAAAAAAATTAAAGCTATATATAGTTATATGAAAAAATGCTTTCAATTATCAATTATAATTAAATAATCAATTATGATCATTGATTAGAGAAATGCAAATTTAAACAACTCTAAAGTACCACCTCACACCTATCAGATTAGATAATGTAGCAGAAAAGGGAACTGATAAATGGAGAAGATATGAGAAAATTGGAACATTAAGGCATTGTTGGTGGAGTTGTATATTTATCTACTCATTCTGGAGAGCAATTTGGAACTATGGCTATAAAACTGTATACCCTTTAATCTAGCAATACTAATGCTAGGTTAAATAACAAGAGATCATAGAAAAGGGAAAAGGATCCACATGTACAAAAATATTTAAAGCAGCTCTTTTTGTGGTGGCAAAGAAGCAGAAATCGAGGGGATGCTCATAAATTGGGGAATGGCTAAACAAATTGTGAAATATGAATGTAATGGAATAGTCTTGTGCTGTAAGAAATGTGAGGAGGTGGTTTTCAGGAATACTTGGAAAGACTTACATGAACTAATATTGAGTGAAGTGAGCAGAACCAGGAGAACATTGTATATAGTTACAGTAACATTGTGTTATGATCAGATATGTTAGATTTAACTTTTATCAACAATACAATGATCCAAGACAATTCCAAAAGACTCCTGATGGAAAATGCTGTCCACATCCCTGGAGTCTGAATACAAATCAAAGCATACTATTTTCACTTTTGGTTTTGGTTTTTTCTTTCTCATAGTTTTTCTCTTTTGTTCTAATTCTTCTTTCACAATATGACTAATGTGGAAATATGTTTAACATAATTATACATGCATAACATTAATAAAAGGCTGCGCCTAACAAAACCAAGAACAAAATCATCCCAACCCTCAAGGAGCTTAAAAAAGACTTAAGACATGCATATACACATACATATATACATTTACATGCACACGCATGTGCCCTTGTTTATGTGTATATCTACACATGTATTTACCCTGTGCAGATATAAAATAAATAGAAAATAAACTAAATACAAGGTCCTTTGGAAGCAAGGACCCTAGTAGTTGAGGTGATATCAGAAAAGGTGTAATGTAGGTTATTCTTAAATAATGTTTTGAAGAAAGTGAAAGATTTTATAAAGCTAAGAAGTGGGAGTGAATTCCAGCCATTTAAAAAGGCACAATAATGTGAGAAGGAATGCTGTACAAAGAATAGAGGGAAGGCCTTTTTGGCCAGATTACAGAAGGTGAGTAATTCATATTGAGGCTGGAAAGATAGCTTGGGGACAGGTTGTGAAGTGCTCTAAAAGCTAAAGAGAAAAGTTTATATATTCCCATGCAGTTGATAGGGAGTCACTGGAGTTCATTGACTGAGGGGAGGGACATGGTCACTCTGTGTTTATGGAAAATTGCTTGGTATCATTCACAATTGATCACAAAATCAGAATATTATGATCCAGAAGGAACTTAGAAATTATTTATTCCTTACTTACATTTTAAAGAAGGGACTGAGATCAATAAATTCTAAAGGACTTGACTAAGGCCACATGGCTAGTAAAAGCTGGAATTAGGGGTAGATTAATGCTCACCTGGGTGTGTTGATTCCAAGTCTCATGCTCTATTCCTTTATTCTACCATAGATTGCTCCATATGTCTTTCCAATTTCCTAAGCATGGTTGCAGTAGTTAAGACAAGTGATAGAAAAGACAAAAAAAAAAAAAAAAAAAAAAAAAATTAAAAAGGAGGTAGGTAGGAGAATAGTCTAAAGCACTGTAAAAACTACTTGGAACTAACTTCCTGCTTCTCTACCTCCCAGTTCTGTTAAATACATGTAGCCAGTCACAGAATGTGGCTTGTCAGTTAAAGTTAGAATGTAGTAATATATATTAGTCCTTCCTGGAGGCTGATCATTTCATCTGTGCATTATTCTGAATAACTGAAAGTCATCTTAAAATAGGGCTAGTTATGAAGTGAAGTGGATTGAATACTGGGCCTTGCATCAGGAAGATTCATCTTTAGGAGTTCAAATATCACCTCAGACACTCACGAGCTGTGTGATCTTGGTAATTCTGTTTGCCTCAGTTTCCTTATCTGTAAAATGAGTTGGAGAAGGAAATGGCAAACCATTCCAGTATCTTTGCCAAGAAAACCCCAAATGGGGTCATGAAGACACAAATGAATTACAGACATCTTAAAATTATTGCTTTGATATGTTATTGGACTTCCTTTATTCTCAAATATGAATCTAGAAACTATTAAGTCAAGTATATTTACTGATTCCCAAGTGACACACAAAGACTCATTTTCAGGAACACAAAGCATAAATGAATGCAATTTATAATGATGATGATAGTGAGCATTTACATAGTTTTTAAAAGTTTGTAAAGCATATCACTTTCAGTTGATCCTCGTAGAAATTCTGAGAGGTAAGTTCTATTATTGTCTTCATTTTACAGATGAGCAACTGAGTTCAAAAGAAATTAAATGGCTTGTCTAGGAGCACACAGTAAATATCTGAGAACGAAATGGAACATAGGTATTTCATGACTTGGTCCACTGTGTTACTTAAGCCTTAAGATACCTGTTTAGTTAGAATAGAAAGATCGATCAAGAAAAATGGAAATAAGGGTTGAGTTTGAATGTTTCCTCTGATGCTTATTAGTAGTGAGAGAGTTTCAGTTAATTACTCAATCCAGACTTACGTTTTCTCATCCATAAAAAAGTGATAAGAATATTTCCTTTACCTGCTTCACAGAGTGGATGAGAATAAAGCATTCTGCATAATGTCATAAAAATATGAATTCATTTAATTGTAACTTAGAATATCATTATGGCCTTTCTAATGGTAGTTCAGAACCCATTGTTTCCCTTTAACATAGTAGGCATTTAATATATGTTTATTGAATTGAAAAAGAAGTGCTGTATAAATAAAAATAAATGAAGGTAATATAATTAAATAAGTTTCTTGGTCCATTTTAATTAAAAAGCCCATAAATCTGTTTTTTTTTAAGTTTTTTTTAAAAATCTTAGTTTTGCTTTTAATATAATAGCTTAAGTTTAGAGAACTTTAGAGTTTATAAAAACCCTCTCTGCTACTTTCTTAAGAATTTGTTAGTACAAATGGTTTAGATATAGAAATAGGTATAGAAACAAACAGATATAAAACAAAGGCTAAGCATGTTATCCAGGTTAAATTAGTACTATTGGGCATTGGAACTGGTAGATCTGACATGCAGATCTGCTATCTACAAATCCACTTCTTTCCATTCTACTATACTATGAGATTTTTATTTTTAGAATAAATTTATTTTTGGCATTTCACCTATAAATTTAGTCAGAATAAATTCACTTATGGTATTCTTTTAATGGCTGGCCAGCAGTCATCCCATTTTGGCATCTGGCACTGACCTGAAGATACTTGAACTCTCAGATTCCACATTTAATAGTTAGAGAAGAAGTCAAAGAATCTTTAAGTTCATTTTTCCATTCATTGAAAATACTTTGGGCCCAATTTTTACATAAGACATAGATTTGGAACTATGTCCCTGTGAAATTGGATCAGATGATCTGGAAGGTTCCTCCCAATATTAAAATTTGATGCTTCCATTAATCTCTTTGTCATTTGTTGGCAAATTAATTTATAAAGAATTGCTTGAAATTATTTGAGCTAACAGAGAAGAGGTTACTGTTTACCCAAAGACTGAATCTTTCCATTTAGTGGCTTTATGAATGAGATTGAATAGATTTTTTTTTTTTTTTTTTGCCAGTTTGGTCAAAGAGCCTACTTATAGCCATATCCTTAGGAAAACATCTTTTGGGAGTAATGGAGTAATTCTTAAATGTTTAATTCATGTACCTATTATCAGAATGAAACATTTTTGGATGAATATTTTTGCAGTTCTAATACATGAATTGTCACACATAAATAAAATCACCAATCAATAATTTTGACTTGTTTTAAACTTTTTTTCCTTCTTCTTGAGGATGATTTAAAACATTTGAAATTTAGCCTTTTTAACTTGACTGTACTTGTAACAATATCCCATGTGCCTTGTAAATAATAAGACTTTTAAAATAAAATGCTTTGCCCAAGGTCCATTAAACCCCTAATGAATGAAAAAATAATAATAAATATATAAAGCATAAAGGGAAAATTCTGGATCAGCCTAAAACTTATTACTCACTTTCTTTTTCCTGGTTGGAAATATTCAGAAAAAGTTTTATGTTTTCACATTTAAAATAGAAAATAATTTAGAGAAATTACTTGAATTTTGAAATCAACAAATATAAGGGAAAAATCTTGCAGTAGTTTTAATAGGTGATAAGGCAGTCATAGTACAAAGCTGCATTCAAAACTAATGGCAGATTATTATCTTGCAATAATATAACCTTTGTACACAGAAATTTTTTTTGTGATTGTTTTTCTTTAGATCTAGATTGTGGATTTTAAAAGGAAACGTGGTTAGTGGAAAAAATTACTACGTTAGAATTGGAGGACTGAGGTTCACATTTTGGCTAAATCTTATGACTTTATCTCTACTCCATAACTTCCTTTTACAGTGTCAGATAAAATCCCACCATCTTCAAGAAGTTTTTGTTGATCTCCCTTTGTACTGGTGCCTTCCCTCTGAGACTACTTCCAATTTGTTCTCTGACTTTGCACAGTCCACCCTCACTTAAATCCAACTTACTTACATGTTATGGCATCACTGCCCTGATGTTATGTTCTTTTTTGAGAGTAAAAGGCAAACAACAACAACTTTTAATTTGCCCTCTTTTTAAAAATAGCTTTTATCATATTGCCTCTTCCACTAGACTGGGAGTTCTTTGCAGTTAGGGATTTCCTTTTTTACCCCCTTTTGGGGGCCTATTTTGTATCCTTAGGACTTAGCATAATGTCTGGCACATATTAGGTGTTTCTTAAATGCTTGTTCAATGAGTGAATGAATGAATTACTAAGAACTCAGTTCATTGCTTAGCATTCAGTTTTTTTACCTATAAAATTAGGAAGGTGGACCACATAATTTCTAAGGATTCTTCATGTTTTAAATCTTTTGAATCATATTGCAAAAGGAGATGTTATGTCATAGGACATGCAATTTACCTGCAGTAGGAGTTCAAGAAGTATAATTTATTTTGAGACAGGCTGAGGGTTGTATCTGGGCAGCAGGGTCCTATATTGGGAAGACTTGGGAAAGGAGGTTTAGAGTTGTAATGGTAGTCATCACATATCTACACCAAGACATATTTTCTTTATTTGCAATGTGAAAATACCAATATTTGTACTCATCTTTTAAAAAAAGATCATTATAGGGGAAAAAACCCTTTTAAAAATGCAAAGCATTATATGAATGTGAATGATTACCTGAAACCATTTCACCCCAAACTCCTGTAATGGCAAGGAAAGAACAGGTTACAGAAAAGCATGTTGGAGCTTTCAATCTATGCCATCTTAAGCCTGGACAGCAAAAAACAGCAAAAGTGAGTTCTTGCAAAGATCTAGCATGTTTTCCAGCTGTCTTTTTTATTTAATGAGCCATGGTTTTCTTCAGGACATTGTCTGGGCTCAGACTCCTTCCAGTAGTCACTTCTTGTAGAAAACAAACAACTTAAAGACTCCCAGAGTTCTAGGCAAATTTGTGTGGTATTCTTTCTCCTACCTCCAAAAAAACTTGTAATTCCTTCTCTCTCCCAGAATAACATACTTTCCTTATCTCTTTGCAGTTGGCACTGCCTTGAACAGATTTCTACAGTTTAGAAGCATAAACTTGATGAGAAACTGGAGAACAGTCCTGAAATATAGATAAAGTTTTTTAAAATCAAGTTTTCACAAAACCTAGTGTCTAAAAAAAGTCTCCAAAAAGATCATAAACAATAATATTCCTTGTAAAGGGGGAAAAAAGTTATATTTTATTCTTATTTCTTATCCACTGAAATTTGAATTGTGCTAGAACAAAAAGAGAGGCTGACAATAAATATTGAAATCTAAAAAAGTTGTTCTAAATAACTTTTGTGAAATAAAAAGAAATGGGATTTGTAAATTTTAAAAATTAAATTGACTTTTTTTTCAATTTAATAAGCATTTATTTTCTCTCCTGCACCTTTTTCCACTCTCCCCAAAAAACCTCAGAATTCATCAATCAAAATATATTCTGATTGGTCTTGTCTAAAAATATGTGTCTCATCCTGCATTTTTAGTCACCAAAATCCTGTATTCTTCATTATTTGGAATCATGATTGATTATTGTATTAATCAGAGCTCCTAAGCCTTCCAAAATTATTTATTTTTGCTGTGCTGTAAACACATACACACACACACATATATATATATTTGTAAGCATATATATATACTTATATATAATTTGTAAGTATATATATATATATGTATATATATATATACGTACTTACAAATAATGTAACAGAAGATTGTTATATTGCTACATTGTTATAATGGATTATATGGATTGTTCTCCAGATTTTGTTCGCTTCATTCTACATTAATTCATATAAGTCTTTCTAAATTTCTCTCAGCTAGCGGGTATTAAGTACCTATTATGTGCCAGGCACTGTTAGGTGCTAAAGTTACAAAGAAAGGCAAAAAATAGTAGAGATGACTTGCAAATAATCAGTTAAAAATTGACATAGACATGCATATTATGTATATATGAGTGTATTTTATACATATTATATATATAATTTATAAATAAAATTGCAAGTGACATAACAGGGAAGGCATTAAGATTAAGAAAGACTGGAAAAATCTATAGGAACCTTTTTCCAGTCTTCCTTAACCTTACAGTTTTTCCTTTGATAGATAAAATGGAACTTTCCCTGAGACTTGAATGAAGCCACAGAAGCTGGGTGGCAGAGTAGAGGATAGTGTTCTAGGAATGGAAGGCAGCCAGTGAAAATGTTCACGAGGTGGAAGTATTGTGTTCAAGGAATAAAAAGGAGACCAGTGTTACTGAATCAGAGTACACAGGAGTAAGTAAGGCATAAGTAAGACTAGAAAGGTAGAAAGTGGCTAGGAAGAGCTTTAAAGGATTTTATATTTGATTCTTGAAATAATGAACTATTGGAATTTATTGAATGGATGGGTTAGGAAAGGTGACATGGTCAGGCTTATGCTTTAAAAATATCAAATTCATGGCGAAACATTTTTCCTTGTATATAAATATGATTTATATCCACAGTTAAATAAACATTTATTAAGCACTGAGTATGTGCTAGGCACTGTATTAGAGATATAAAATCTTTTCCTTTCTAAGGAATATAAGACATTACTTAAATATGTTACACAAAAGTAACATATGATGAGACCAAAGGGGAAATCTAGACAAAATATTTTAGGACAGAGGTTCTTAATTTGGAGTCTGGGAACTTGTTTTTATTAAATATATAGATAAATGAAAAAAAAATGTACAAAAAATTACCGAAGAAAGCAACTTCTTAAAATGTAGAGTTGGCCAAATAGAAAAGGAGATTAAAAAGAAAGCTAGCTGAAGAAAATTGCTACTAAAAAAACTAATAAATCCATGAGACATCAAGAATCTTCAAAGAAAATCAAAATAATTAAATATATCAATAAATATATTTTGATTTCCTTTTTAATCCCATGATTTTTTTATTTTATGCATTTAAAAGCATTATTCTGAGAAGGGGCCCATAGAGCTTTATCAGACTGCCCAAGGAGTTCATGGAACAAAAAGAAAAAAAAAAAGTTTAAGAACTTCTGGAACAGAAGCATTTTGAGGTATGCAAAGAATACATTTAATATTTCATGACATCTCGACAATTTTTTTTTACTTTCCATGGGAGAAACGTGGAAGATTGTAAGTAGTATTGTCTCATTAAATAGTGGGGGGAAAAATAGTGGAGGCAAAAGCAAGTCTGCAAAAACTTTAGTATTGGACCCAGCTAAGCCACATCCTCCTCCTTACAGCACTCAGAGAGAACATTGGTGGTTGGTCAAGAAAGAAAACAGATTTGTTCATGTTTTTACAATGGATGAGGTAGAGGTGAGGAGGAATTTTGTTTCATGTATCAGAGAAAGCCACTCCAAAGACATAAAGATTAGAGATAGAATGTCAGGAACAGAGAGAAGGTTACTATGAGCCATGTACCAAGTATGGGGTTTTGTAGGTAGTGATGTTCAGTGAAGTTGAAAAGAAAGTTTGAGTTAGGTTGGGAAAGGCTGCTAAAACTAAACAAAAGATTTGTGTTTTTTTTTCCTAGAGGCAGTTTGGGAGTCATTGGAGTTGAGGAGGAAGTATGAGTCAATCAGATGTGGGCTTAAGGAGATTCACTTTGGCAGCTTTATAAAGTATAGGCTGGAGAGCAGAAAGATTTGCCACTTGATGACCATTTTAGGAGACTTGTGTAATAATCAACTGTGGCTGATGAGACTAATACAAATTCTGAATGCTCTGCCACAGGTTGGACACAAATAGTCCCTATGAACATTGGGGTGGATTCTCTAATTTTGTGCATCTCGTGTTTCTTCTGGGCTATTTCTGTTCTGCTTTGCGCAAAGAGCATGGCACTTTCTCCGATGAGGGCACACCATGAGGGGCAATCCTATACCAGTGTCTCCCATGTCATACAATCCATTCTAAAGTTTTTAAAAGAGAACTTAAGAGTATCTTTCCATTACTTTTTTTTCTGACCACCTAGTGAGTGCTTGCCTTGTATGAGTTCTCCATAAAATAATCTTTTTAGCAAGCAGATATTTAACATTAGGACAATGTGGCCAGTCCAATGGAGTTGGGCTCTCTGCAGTAAAGTTAAATGCTTGGCAGTTTAGTTCAAGAAAAGACCTCACTGTCTGGGGTCTTATCTTGCCAGGTAATCTTCAGAATTTTCCTAAGAAAATTCAAATGGAAGCGATTCAGTTTCCTGGCATGGCGTTGGTATAGTGTCCAGGTTTCCCAGGTATACTACAGTGAGGTCAGCATAATGGCTCTGTAGACCTTCAGTTTGGTAGTTCGTCTATTATCTCTCCTCTCCCACACTTTCCTTTGGAGCCTCCCAAACATGAGCTAATTCTGGCAGTATGTGTGTCAATTTCATCATCAATATGGACATCCCTGAGAAATATACTACCAAAGTAAGAGAACTTATCCACAGCATTTAAAATTTCTTTGTTTGCTGTAATCATTGATTCCACATATGAATGGTGTGCCCTGGCTATGTTTTCTTGTGTTAATTGCTAGACCAAAATTAGCACAAACAGTAGAGAATTGATCCATACTTTGTTGCATCTAGCTGTGTGATTTTGAGCAAGTGCCTCAATGTTTTCAACTGCAAAATAGAATAATAATAATAGGACCAACCTCAGAGAACTCTTGTAAGGATCAAATGAGATAATATTTGTAAAGCGCTTAGCAGAGTGCCTGACACAGAGTAGATAAATGCTTATTCCCTTCCCTTCCCATACATAATACTCAATAATGATCAGCCTAAATCCATATAGAAAAATCAAATGGGTGAAAAATGACAGTTTCCTAGAGCAGGGCTTCTTAACTTTTTCACTTATTACCCCTTTATACCCAAGAACTTATGTGATCCGGGATGTATAGATATATAAAATAAATATATAAATCAAACATTTACTGATAATAAATTTAATCCCCACATGCAGTTATGAGATCCTATATGAGGTCATGAACTACATTTTAAGAAGTTGGGGTCTAGACATGACACTCACTTAGATAAATGGCCAGTTCATTCAATTATTTGATCAGTATTATATATTTATATCTGAATAATTATAGATATTTACATAGGTATATGTTATATAGCTCATTTATCTATAAACTTATATATGAAGATTTCATACCCATAGTTCCCTATATAGACATAGGTATAAGTATAGGTATTTAGCACAGGTTTAGAAAATGGACAATGAATTGAGCCCAGAGTTTGCTAAAAATTGCAAAATAGTTCTATTAACCCCAGATTGTTTCTCATAGTGTTCTCCTAGCAATGTTGTATAGTTATGAATCTTGAAACACTATAATCTCTGAAAAATTATCCTATTACTAAGAAAGGTATAAATGATGATATATATATATATATATATACATATATATATATATATCATATCTCACATATATATAGAGAGAGATTGATTATTGGGATAGTTTATAAGTTTGTAAATGAGTTGCCTATAATAAAGTAACTTTCTTTTCCATTGAATGATATTATAATCTGAATTAATGCTCTTCACTAAACATCTCTATATTTTCTAATTCAAAAACATAAGTAGGTATTTCTTGTTCCATTAAGGAAAGTGCTCTTGCTTGGAGGATTAAGAAAACTGGTATTTAGAAAAGATGTAAGTTTTATACAGAAAAAAAATATTTAGTGCTTTTCATCTTCCAAGCAATTAAAAAACTATTTTAACTAGGTAGGCCCCATTATCTACTACAGATCAAATTTAAAAAGTATTAACATTTCCCCCCACCCTAGACTTTCTAAGATCTATTTTTAGTTAGAATTGTACTATACATCTTTCTAATGCTTAGAACTATATGGCCATAACTATTCTTACCAGGGATAAATTAAAGTGAGAGGTACATTTTTTAAAAAATGAGTCTCTTAAAGAGCATAACTGAATATATGAGTTATGCCATTTCATGAATTTGAGGTGATACATATATTTTTCCTATACAAAGATTATTTGTTCTTAGGGGGAAACAATTCATTATCTGCAAGGTTGAGCAAAGCTAAAAAAAATTCAAATCATATAAAAAAAACCTTGGCAATTTGATTAGTTCACAAAAAGGGTTTTTATATTTAAAGATCTTTTTGGGGGTAGGGTACCTATATGTCTACTGAAATCTCTACCTTTACTTGGAGAATAGCCATCTGCTTAATATGTTCTCTGCATAGAATAGTCTCTGCTTAGCAAATCCAGAATAACTTTCATCTCTATTACATGTGGTTGCTTAAGGAGGGATATTACATCCCTTAGAAAAGTTTAAACTCCTTTGGGTCAGAGTACTTAGTGTTATAGGGATAGATAGATAATATGACATAAACATATTATAAAGTACATATGCTTGCTTTACTCTCTGTTTTTGTCTCTCTGACCTCTGTCTATCTCTGTTTCTTCCTCTCTTTCCTCTGCCTATCTGTCTTTGTCTTTGTCTTTTCCTTATGTCTCTGTCTCTCTCTCAAAGCAAAATGTGATGTAGGAACAAAGGAAAAATCACAGAGTGCTCCTGGGAAAATCTGAAAGAGAGCTACTAAAACCAAGGAATGAAACTGCTCTCTCCAATATTATGAAAGAGCTCTTAATTGCCACATTCATTGGTCCTTTCTCCAATTGCATGCTGTTTCTGAAAAATTTGCACCCTTTGTCTTTGGATTCTATGCTCCTGTTGTTTCCTGGTATTTCCTCTTACATTTCAAGCACATCCATAGTAATCCCCTTCCTGATTTTCCCTCAGTATAGGCATGGAAAACTCTATCTCAGGCAGTATTGTATTTTCTAACTTCTCTCCCTTAGTTATTACACAAACTTTATCAGTTTCATTTATTCCCTCCATGGTATCCTCATCTAGGGAAATACTTAGTACCTTAATATCTGACTTGTATTTCTCACAAAAATACTTTGGTTCATGTTTTTGGGACTGATAGTATTTGGCTTCTTTTATGATCCCCAAAGGAACTCAGTTGAAAATATTTTGGGAGTCATCTACATAGAGATGATAGTTGAATCTAGGGGAACTGATAACATCACTAAGAGAGAGAGAAGAAGATCCAGAATGGTGCCTTGAAGTACATCAACAATTATGGAGTCAATATTGGATGATGAATCAACAAAAGAAACTGAGAAAGAAAGACCAAATAAATAAGAGGAAAACCCAGAGAAGAGGGAATATCTACGTGGAGGGAATGTTCAGCTGTTTCAGATGTTTCAAAGGGGTCAAGAGAAAAGTCCAGTGGATTTGGAAACTAAGAGATTACTAGAACCTTGGAGAGAGCAATTTCAATTGAATGATTATTGCAAAGGGCTGATAAGTGAGTGAAAAAGCTGAGGAAGTGTTATTATCGACAGCTTCTTCTAGGAGTTTAACTATGAAAAGAAGATATAAGATGAACTCTTGAAAAGGTGAAGTAAATGCCTATAAAAGGACAAATCCCTTGAAGTATAGTATTGATTAGAAATTTATAGTGACCTAGATGTTGTCAGATTATATAATGCATAGGTAAAACACTTTTTTTTCTAATAAAATGATCATTACTAAGTATTTTGATAGTTCACTCATAATAAAAAATAGATCACATTTATTTATGAATATTGATGAATATGAATATTGGCTTATGGTATTTTTTCACTCAAAATAGCTAACATTTATTTCAATGGCATTTTCTTTTTCCAAGTACATGCAAAGGTGATTTTCTTTGGAGAGGGGAACTTTATTTTTTTATTAATTGTCTGATTTTTTAAAAAAAATTTTCAATCATATTTTATTTTTCCAATACATGTAAAGATAGTTTTCAACACTCATTTTTGTAAGAATTTGTGTTCCAAATATTTCTCCCTCCCTCCCTTGCCTTCTTTCTCCCCAAGATTACGAGTTCAATATATACAATCCATAAAGGTAATTTTCAACATTCATCTTTTTAAGACGTTGATTTCCAAAATTTCCCCCTTTCCTTCACCTTCCCCTCTCTCCAAGACAGCAAGCAATCTGATATAGATTATAAACGTACAATAATTCTAAACATTTCCATATTAGTCATACTATGAAAGAAAAATCAGAACAAAAGGGGGGGGGAAGAAAAGTACTGTGTTTCCATTCAATCTCAGTAGTTCTCTCTCTGGATATAATTGACATGTTCCATTACAAATCTATTGTAATTGTTTTGGATCGTTGTATTGCTGAGAAGAGCCAAGTCTATCATAGTTGATCATTATATAATCTTGCTATTGCTATGTATGACGTTCTCTGGTTCTGCTCATTTCACTCTGTTGATTTGTGTAAGTCGTTCTAGGATTTTCTGAAATCAGTCTGATCATCATTTCTTATAGAACAATAGTATTCTATCATATTCATATGCCATAACTTATTCAACTATTCTCCAGTTGATGGGGATCACTCAATCTCAATTCCTTGCCACCACAAAAAAACCCCAAAACTGCTACATAGTTTTTTTGAGCAGGTGGCTCCTTTCCCCCTTTTTATGATCTCTTTGGGATACAGACACTGTAGTGGCTCTGTTGGATTAAAGGGTATATGGCTTTATAGGCTGTCAGCATAGTAACAAATTCTCCAGAACGGCTGGATCAGTTCTTAACTGCACAAAAAAGGCATTAATGTTCCAATTTTCCCATATCCCCTTCAACATTTATCATTATCTTTTCCTTTCTTCTTAGCCAATCTGAGAGGTGTAAGGTGGTATCTCAGAGTGCTTTTAATTTCCATTTCCTTATTTGATAATGATTTAGAGCATTTTTATATGATTATAAATGACTTTAATTTCATCATCCAAAAATTGTTCCATATCCTGTGACTACTTATCAATTGATTATGCAGTTGTCTAGATATTTTAGAAATTAAGTCTTCAGAAATATTGACTATAAAAAATATTTCCCAGATTTCTGATTCCCTTATAATCTTGGTTGCATTGGTTCTGTTTGTGCAAAACCTTTTTAATTTAATGTAATCAAAGTTATACATTTTGCATTTCACAGTATTCTCTATTTGTTGTTTGATCATAAATGCCTGTCTTCTCCAAAAATCTGATGGGTAAACTGCCCCTTGCTCTCCTAATCTGCTTATAGTATCACTCTTTATGTCTAAGTCATGGACCCATTTTGACCATATCTTAATATAGGGTGTGAGATGTTGGTCTTTGCCAAGTTTCTGCCATACTATTTTATAGTGTTCCTAAGCGATTTTTGTCAAATAGCAAGTTCTTATCTCTGAAACTGGAGTCTTTGGATTTATCAAACAGTAGATTACCATGGTCATTGACTTGTGACTTGTGTACCTAACCTATTCCACTGATCCATCACTCTATTTCTTAGCCAGTATCAAATTTTCTGACTGCCACTTTATAATAAAGCTTTTGGTCTGGTGTAGCTAGGTTACTTTCCTTTGTATTTTTTTCATTAATTCCCTTGATATTCCTGATCTTGTATTCTTCCAGATGAATTTTTTTTTTTTTTAAAGAATGGCTAACATTTTTGTTCTTTGAGGGAAGTAACTGCTTTTTGTCTCTTTCTAAATCCTAATGCTTTGCCTTTCCTATAGAGAAAATTGAAGAAGTATATATTGAATTGTGTTAGACTTAACTGAACTAGTTTTGTCTTAGAGATAATAATTTATATTCCTTATTCTTTTTCAGTTTTGTTGCTCCATTTTTTCCTTGCTGACCAATCACAGTCCCATGCCTATCTTACGTGTTCTATGTGCATAACTATTTTGAAACATTTTTCTAAAAACAGTTTCTCAATTCAACTTGCATGAAATGATGCATTGTTACAAACCAAGGGAACCATTTGTAATATGAGAACAATAATGGAAAGGAAAACAACCTTGAAAAACTGGAACGCTGATCAATACTGTGACCAGTCCTCACTTCAAAATGATGATGCAAACATCCTACCTCAGGAGAGCTGGGAAGCTATGTAATTGTGGGACGTGGCATGTATTTTTCTGTGCTTCTGAAATAATATATTTGAAAGCCTGCTTAATTGCAGCTTTGCTTTTAGTAGTTCCTCATATAACTATCTTGCATGGTATGTTTATATTTATTTTATAGGGCTTGGGATAAAATTTTATCCCTTGGACCATAATTTTACACATGGAATGTAACATCCTTGAGGTCAGGAATAGTTTTTTTTTTGTTTGTTTGTTTTTGGTTTTTGGTTTTTGGTTTGTTTTTCCTGTCTTTGTATGAATAGAGCCTAGTATGATGCTTTGTACATAACAGATCCTTAATAAATGTTATTGAATTGATTGAATTTTAAATGATTCTAGCAATATATAATGCTTCTGTTTAGTTTTTATGATATAGCATTATATGATGCAGCTATGATATATCACTTCTAAGAATTGGTGCTGTCTTTAGACGAGAATTCAATTCCAGTTGCTTCTATTAGAATACCTGTTCTTAAAAATTTATGATGATGGGTTTTTTTTTACTTTTTTAAAATAAAAAATGGTATTTTAGTTCTTCAAATACATGCAAAGCTAGTTTTCAACATTCACCTTTGCAATACTTTGTGTTCCAAATTTTTCTCCTTCTCTTCTCCCTTCCCCAAGACACCAGTAGTCTGATGTAGGTTAAACACATACAATTCTTGTAAAGATATTTCCATTGGTCATGTTGAACAGCAACAAAAAAAAGAAAAAAAGAAAAAGCAGATCAAAAGGGGGAAAAAAAACCAAATAATAACAACAAAAAGGTGACAATAGTATGCTCTGATCTACATTCAATCTCCATAATTCTCTCTCTGGATGCAGATGGCATTTTCCATCCCAAGTCTATTGATATTGCCTTGAATTAGCTCATTGTTGAAAAGAGCCAAGTCCATCAGAATTGATCATCACAAAATCTTGTGGTGATTATTTAACAGTATTTTCTTGGTTCTGCTCCCTTCATTTAGCATTGATGCTGTTTTCAAGAATGTAGTATGTTAAAAAGTGAAGGCTGCCATTATCTGGGAAAGGTTTGGGCCTTTAGTTTTTTGCAGGATTGGTGGAGAAAAGAAAATCCAAAGCATAGATAGATCAGAGTCACTATTCTGGGATAGTCCAATGAGTACTAGATTAGGAGTTAGGATACTCATTCTAATTAGCTGCATGACTTAGGCTATATCACATAATATCCCTGCACACATTTCCTCATGTTTAAAATGAGATAACTCCCTTAGATTATAGTCAGTGATTTTTAAAGTCTCTTCCAGCTTTGAACCTCCAGGATTCTGTGACTTAGAGGAACTCTGGATCATGGTTTACCAATAAGTTATTTATAAAGTGGCAGCCAGCTTCCAATTTAAAGATTCCTAATGGAAATGAATAGAATACTAGAAGATCATAGTCATATATAATTCATGAAGATATCTCAGTACATTGTATTCAACTAAAAATCATCTTAGGGAGAAAAGACCTGGAAAACTAGAGAGAATCAGAATTGAAAGGTACTTTAGGTATCATTTAATCCAATTACCTCCTTTTAAAGATAGGGAAACTGAGATACAGACTAATAAAATTGCACAGGTGGCACAGTAGATAGAGTGCTGGATATGGAATCAGGAGTACTCATCTTCTTGAGTTCAAATTCACCATGAGATACTTATTAGCTCTGATCTTGAGGTAAGTCACTTAACCCTGTTTACCTCAGTTTCCTCATCTGTAAAATGAGGGAATTTGGACTCAGTCTTTTCCTGCTGGATCACATCCAGTCCACTGCTAGCATTGCCAAGTTCACCAATATTTTCACAGATACAAATGATAGTGACTGAGTGTGGTATTTAACCCAAAATAACCCAGCCCTTCAGATAACTTCAGAGAGCTAAGCGTCCTTCTTCAATTAACTTCTGAAATTCAGAAATGATCTATTTTTACAGCATTTATCTGGAGTAATTGGGGTGGAACAAATTTTCCAGGCACAAAAAACTTAAAATGATAAGTCCCCTGGAGCAATGTACCTGCTCCTACTCCACATAGATGAAGGGAAAGATGTCACTGAGGAATCTTGTTGCTTCACTGCCCACACTTTGCTTTATAGATTCTTCACTGGGTATCACTTAATTAGATTGAAAATAGGAGTGATGAGCTATCATTATTCTAACACTCTCTTAGCAATGATTAGGTGTCTTGGAGTCCCTTCTTACTCATTTTAATCTATCTTCTTAGGTGTTGTGAAAAGAACCACTTATTGGATTGACTGAGCTTGACCAAAATCAATATATATACCAGGCTTCTAAATTACTCAGGGGTTTGACACGGGCAGGACAGAAAGTGCACAAATCTCTTGTCTGTTTGCTGCTCTTTGCTAAATCACTAATTTTACACGTCATCATCAATGTAGAAGATTAGAAATAAATCACCAAACAACTCTCCTTTATAAAGGACTCCAGGAATCAGCCTGATGTAGGAGGAAGAGGGCTGTCTCACAGGACCCGGGTCCCAGAGTTTGACTTCTAACTCTTTGACTTAATCATTGTATGATTTTAGACAGAAGGAAGGAAGGGAAGAAGGGAGAGTGGAAAGAAAGGAAAAAAGAAAGAAGTAAAGGAAGGGAGATACACTTAAGGATGACTTCAACTACATCACACTGGTGGTACCCTTCTGTGGGATTTAAGGTTCAGGGTAAAACATTTAGAGATGGACAATGTGAAAATTTGTTTTGACTATGCATATTTATTAAAAGGCTTTGATTTTTTTTTCTTCTTCCTCTCTTCCCTCCCCCCCCCCCCATTAGTAATGGAAAAGAGAGAAGCAGAGAGAGAATTCTTTTTAATTGGGGAAAAAAAATACCATGCCGAATAACTGCAGAACATGTGTAATGTTTTAGCATCATTTTTCTCTATCAGCACATTTTTCTGAAGCTTTTAGTGCCAGACAGGAGGTTTGGAGCAGACATGTTTAACTTTTGGCAAAACTTTTCAATCAGTTAGCTCTCTCTTTCTCTCTCTGTCTCTCTATTTCTGCCTCTCTCTCTCTCTCTCTGACTATATCTATATCTATCTATCTATCTATCTATATACATACACACACACACACACACACACACACAGAGGGGGGGGCAGGAAAATGTGACACTGCAATAAGAATAGGAGTGATTTATGCCCAGGTTCCAGATATGAGTCAAGGAAAATGTCTGGCACATAATAAGCAGTAGATCTGGAGTTGGGAGGAGCCCCCAGAGATCATCTAACCTACTCCTTATTTTACAGATAAGGAAACTGAGGACTGAGATAAAAATGACTTGCCTAAGTGTCAAAGGTGGGCTTTGAATCCATGTTCTCTAATTGCAGAGCAAGTGTTTTTTCTTCACTGTAGCAAGTCTATTAAATGCTTTTATTGATTTTTTTAAAAAGAGGATAAAGAAAAAAGGGGTGCTGAGGCAAGTTCTCTGTGGCATTATGTCCATTATCCTGAAACTACTGATTCATTTTTATCATCAGAGCATTTCATGTGCTTTCTTGCAAGACAGCTAAATCAATCTTACTTGTAAAGATTTTAGAATGTGAAGATGATTGAGAAGTCAAAAAGGAAAAATAAAAACCAAAATGTCAGGATTCTTCCTTTTCATCTGAGCTGTAGCCAGACAGATGCAAAGGTAGGTTTGGGCTGTTCCCAAATGCCTTATCCCAGGGAGATCTGTTTTTTGGATAATATTATTTTGCTAACATTCAATATAGACAGTACTTAGGACCCTCTCTCCAAGATCCCATTCATGCCATGTGATGCCATTCAAAAAGGAATGAAAAATTTTGAGTGATTCAGGCTTACTCCCTTCATGACCTGAACAATTTGTTTGTTTTTTTAGATTTTAGCAAACTTAATTACTGACAAGAATAATCATATTACTTATTTTTTTAAATAATAGCTTCTTAGTTTCAAAATACAAGCAAAGGTAGTTTTCAACATTCACCCTTGCAAGACCTGGTGTTCCAAATTTTTCTCCCTCTAGCAAGTAATCCAACATAGGTTAAACACATGCAGTTCTTCTATATGTATTTCTGTATTTATCATGCTGCACAAAAAATATCAGATCAAAAAGGAAAAAAAAATGAGAAAGGAAAAAAAGCAAGCAAAAAGCAACAAAAAAGGAGAAAATACTATGTTATGATCCACATTCAATCCCCACAGCCCTCTTTCTCAAGTTTATTGGAATTAGCCCGAATCATCTCATTGTTGAAAAGAGTCACTGGACTATTTAATTTAAGCATTTTCAGACTGGGAGAGAGGATGCTATATTTTCATAATACTTTCCTGAGTTTACCTATTTGGTGTTGGAATGGGGTTTGGAGTCTTTCTGTCCCAACTCATTCATTTTACAGATGAAGAATTAGAAGTTCAGAGACTCCATGTGTTGTTCATTCACACATGTTATTTTAAGTATCAGATGTGGTATTTGATCCCTCTTCCTTTGTGAAAGATTTGAACCCCTTCATTCTTTAGTTTGAGGTAGGATTTGAATCTTCATTCTTTGACTTCAACTCACCATGCTGTCTTATCTCCTTTTTTTCAGCTTAAAATACTCTCTACCTGGATGATAGCAAAAAAGATTTCAGCCAGCTCAGAATTAGCCAGGGATATGCCAACAATAAGGGGCTAACTTCGGGGTTATCAGAAGCATAGTAAGTAGGATGCTAAGATTACAATGATTTATATAAGAAAATTCAGTTATTCAGAGTACACAAATACATTTCCCGGCCCAGAGAAAGTCTCTTTTTTAATTTTCACCTCCATATGAACCTAACTAACAAAGCCCAACAGAACCTGTGTTTAGCTAGTGTGGTCCCTGCCCATAAAACTGCTTCTATCTTACATGTTGAAAATGTCTTGCTTTTGGCAACTTACATAATAATTCTCAGTATAATGGTAATGCTAGGCAGTTGTTTTTTTTTTTTTTTTTCTGTGACAAAGTTGCTTTGCCTCATAACCACATACTATTTCTTGTTTAATTTTTGCTGCTAGTGTTTCATAATAAAAAAACAAACAGGCAATGAAATCTGTTTTCTCCAAATATGGTGAAGTCTTAGGTTGTAGATTAAGGCTCTCTAAGTAGTAGATGGAAGGGTTGGGCATCATGATTATATGATGTTTAAAGAGGTAGAGATCATGGTAATTTCTCTCTCTACCCAGCAGAAACTATTGGGATGTGACTTTTTTTTTTTTTAAAGCATTCTCATTTTGCTGTTGGACCTCCTTTATAAAAAGCCTGTGGTCAGCTCATAGAAATGACTTCACCTACAGGCACTTTTCAGTTGAAGCTGACTGTTCTTTAGTCAGCTGTTAAAGGGCAGTGCTCTACACTTGATTTTTAGAAAGTCTTTAATAAAGCTGCTTTTCTTTGAAGTACCTTGAAAAAACCCTTTTATTTTTTGTAAGCAGACAGTTAATAGGACATTCTCATTCTAATTACAGAAACAAGGCCTGAATATCCCTCTGCCTCAATTAGCTTATGCCATGAAAAGAATCATTTAGCAAATGGCTCCAGTTAAAATTTTTGCATTCCTGAGGGTACTGTATCATATCTACTTCTTTGTTAAAGTAGTTTGTGAACAGATAGAAATTACATCCCTTTTCTGACTTGTGATCCTGCTTATTATCTTATAAAATCCATACATAGCAAGCTTGGCTATTCCTGTTAATCAAATGCCTTTTAAAGCCTAGGTTCTTAACTTGACGTCCAGGGATTTTAAAAACAACAACACATTTAAAAAAATTCAATAATAGCTTTTTATTTTCAAAATACATGCAAAGATAATTTTCAACATTCACCCTTACAAAACCTTGTGTTCCAATTTTTTCTCCTTTCCTTTTCCCCTACCCTCCTCCTCTAGACAGCAAGTAATTCAATATAGATTAAACATGCAGTTCTTCTGAGCATTGAAATATGTTGAAATAGATTTATCATGCTACACAAGAAAAATCAGATCTGAAAGAAAAAAATGAAAAAGAATAAAAGCAAGCAAGCAACAACAAAAAAGGCGAAAATATTATGAACAACACATTTTAAAAAATATATAAAGATATTAAAAAATATGTATACATACATACTTATTCCTTGTAGTAGATTTCCATTATATTTATTTAATGCACTTTAAAGCATTATTCTGAGAAGGGATCCACATCTTTCTCTAAATTGCCAAAGGGGCCTGTGATCCAGAAAGTTAAAAACCTCTGCCTACTTCTCGAGTTTGCAAACTGTTTAAAGAGCCATGAGATCTCCTAAACAGTTTCCTGCATAGGTGAGAAGATACAAATTTTACTAGATTTAGGTATTCAAAGATTAGTAAGGTATAAATTCCTTGGTGGCTCTCAGGGGAGAGCTCAAGGGAAGACATGAACATTTGAAAAGAATAAAGAAAACAGTTTCTCCCTTGACATCTGTAATGATGTCTTTGAAGTTTCAGCCATCCAGAAGATGGCAAAACAAAAGACAAAAAGGGCTTATCTTGTGGAGCTAAAAGCAATGTTGTGATTAACTTTAATCATGCTGCTGTTATGAATTTCATGTCTTACTGAAATTCTTTGATTTTGAAAAATTGAATAAAAATGTCACTGTAAATGTCTGAAAGAGAAATATGCATAATATCAGAGAAAAGATGAACAAGGGTATATTCTAATGAGGGGGAAATTTAAGAGTCTTTTCTATTTGTATAGTTTGAAACTTTTGGGGAATGTTTCTTTTATTCTCCCATTCCTTTTTTTTTTTTTTTTTTCTTTTATGCAGAATTCAGTGTGTCTTTCTAGTCATCCCATCCATATTGTGGCAAATGGGAAATTCTGGTAATAAACCACATATGTTGCCATCTCTAAATGAAATTGAAACCCAGCTTTTTGTGAGCTGTATTTTATGAAGCAGCAAATGCCCACAGCTGGGTTTCATTCATTGTCCTTGTTACCACACTCAACCTTAAATTTCCAATGCTGGCTAAAATGCAAAGGCGCTCAGACCACCCACGGGGTGAAGAACTCTCAGCTGTTAGCTGAGCCATCACCTTAAACCTTAGGTCTAGAAACAAGTGTGATAGATGATGTTATGAGCAGTTACAATGACAGCAGATTCTTTAATATTTTTTCAAAGGAAAACAGGGATGAAGGATGGAAGGGAAAATACTGTGTAAAGTATTCTTTTTTTTTTATATAGGATGGTTGAGGAATTGGGTGTTTTGGTTAATCAAGTCATCTATTCAGCAGAGAATTATCCTAATATAGGATCAACTTTGGCAATGCTTCCACTTTAGAAAGTTTCCAAGTACAACTAAAGAATAGTCTGCAAGGTTTTTGGCAAGGATTAGCCTTATTAGGTTCTAGGAAGCTAGAAGGGCCTCACAAGTTTGTGGTTTTTTTCCCCCTAACCCCTTCATTTTAAAGCTAAACACTAAAACTCAGATAACTTAAGTGACCCGCCCAGACTCATATATTATGAATGGTAGAGTCTGAATTCAGACCCAGTTTATCTGGCTCCAAATTTGATATCCTTTTTTTTTTTTTTTTTTTAAATCAAGTCTCTTTTTTGTTGTTGAATTTTTTTGATCATAACTCTCAGAGACTATCTCCTAGGTCATTGGGAGAGTATACCACTTGAATGAAATCATATTCCATGAAATATTGAAGAAAATTATTACATATATCACATGGATTACTGATGAAGAATTAAAATAATAATTAAAATAAAATATAATTAACATTACATTTCTACTCAACATGATTTACTCCTTTGGTTGAATTGTCAGTAGGTACATTTGGATTTTTTCATGCCTCAAGTTATCATCATGGATGTCAGTTTTCATTATGTCATAGATATATGGACATTCCAATTAACAGATTCCTGTAGAATGCTAAATGACTGAATTTATAAGCATTGATAACTGTAAGAGAAGCTGTATGTATAAGCTACTCATTGTGGAAGGGCTTGGAAATTTAAAATAAAGTAAGAGTCACAGATAGTTTATGAGAACAAATAATGAATATTCCTCCAAAGATTTTTTTTTTAGCTCCTCTTTTCCTTTTCTGTCATCTCACCTGGTGATCTCACCAATTTCCAATCTTTGATGATAATCTCTACTCAGGTGACTCAGATCTAACATTTTCTCATAATATTTCCCTTCCCAGTCTTCCAACTTTGCTATTTCTGTCAGGGGGACACCACCATATTCATAGTCATCAAAGCTTTTGGTCTTAGTGTAATTCTTGTTTCCTCCTTTAATCTCATCCCCACATATCTGGTATTGTTAAATCTTGTCATTTCTACCTCCTCATTTCTCTTACACATTTGCTTCTCTATAACACTGTTATCATGGAGTCTTCTGCTTGGTCTCCCTATTTCAAGCCTTTTCTCATTCTAATCCATTCTACACTCTGTTGTCAAAGTGTTTTTTTTCCTAAAGGACTGATCTTAATACCCAAAAAGTCCCATGGACTCCTCTTATCTCCATGATCAAATAGAAAATCCTTTATCAGTTAAAGCCCTTTTCAAGAGCATCCTTCCTTTCCAGCCATGTATTTTAGTGCTCTCATACTACCATCAAGCAGTATCATTCTTCTTGCTGTTGGGCACCCAGCAAGAGCCACTGTCTTTTCACTAATTTTCCCTTATCTAAGAAATTCTCTTCCTGGCTTCCACCTCTTATTTTCCCTTTCATATTTAAATCAAATCCCATCTTCTGAAAGAGGCATTTTTCAATTTCCCTCCCATTCACTACTTCCCACACTGGTGCCTTTCCTCTGATATTATCTCCTAATTACTCTGAATCTATCCTGTATGTACATAAATATTTGCATCTTGTCTCCCCAGTAGAATCAGGTCCTTAAGGGTGGGTTTTTGCCTTTTTTTTTTTTTTTTTTTTTTTTTAATCCCCAGTGCTTAGCACAGGTCCTGGCACATAGTGTGCATTTAATCACTAAAATCTAATTCACTGACAGACAGCTATAGATCTTCAAGAAGCACAAATCCAACCATGGCTTGATAGGAATCAAACATCTTTGACAAGCACTGATCATTATTGACAAATGCAGCAAATACTCATCTTGGACTCGGCACTAAGGCCAAAAAAAGTCATGGCAATAGGAACAGATTTAACCAGTCTCTAATTTCTTAAATGATCCTTCTGAAAGCACTTAAGGACAGATAGCATCAAAGTTTCATTTGCAAAGGGGTCATCTAGACTTGTGAAATGTCATCTCCATAGAATAAATACCTCATAGACAGATTTACCCATAGCTATCCCTCCCCCACTTAATCCCATTACATTTTATTTGGCTGAGGTATAGGATCATTTGTCTTATTCATAGACACTCAAGACATATTTAAAATGATGACTCCATTGTAGGAGTGTATAATACTTCTGTCAAGTTTTAAAACTTAGTTGAGTATATTAATGCATGTGATTGAGTTGGTTAATTGTCTATTATTTCATCTCCTTCCTTTTGCATTGGAGAATGGTAGAGATGGAAGACAAGATTAGATGGCTGCTGTTAACAATAATTTGGGTTAGAGAACATCAAAGCCTTTATTATGGTGTCAGCTGTGTGAATGTATAGAAGGATACAAGAGCTAGTGGGAAGTAGAATTGGTAGGTCTTAGCAACTGGTATGGTTGGTGAGGGGAAGAGAAGAGAAGACTGAGATTTTGAGCTTGAGAAATACAGAAGTTTGTGATAATACTAATAACAATGAGATTGGAGATGTTTAGTGGGGTAAGATAAGTTCTATATTAACTTGGAGAGTCTGACTTAAAAGAGTTGAGATATCTAACAAGCAATTGAAGGTAAGGGACTAAAATCCAACTGAAGTTTGGATATACATTTAGGAGTCCTTTACCCTGAGTTTAAACTAGCAAGATCTCCAAAAGTGATAGTGGGAAGGGGAGATGGTGAGAAGAAAGATAGACAGACATAGAGACAGAGACAAAGAAAAAGGGATTGTAGAAAGAATAATCACCCAAGTAAGCTGAGAGAATCTTGGGAAGGAGAAAGTGTCCAGAATAAGGCATTAACAATAAAATAAGGACTGAGAAAGGCCCTTGAATCTAGTCTTTGAGGAGTTGAACTTGAAAAGAATGGTTTCAGTCATGTTTTGTAGCCCTTTACAAATGTCACCCTGCTTCGAAGCAAGATTATTTTTGTTGGCAAAGGAAACTTTTGGGCTCTTTTCAACCTCCTTATGGCAGGGCAGCTATTTTGAACTGGTTAAACTCTAGGAAATAGCTGTAGAGTTGAAGTGTTCACTTGTATCAATTTCCTTTTTTTTTCTTTTTTCTTTTTTTTTTTTTTTTAAGAGTTGACAGCTTTTAAAAACAGATTATTGGAGCTGCAGCAATTTTACATGCTTCTTCTTGAAGCATCTTTACCTTTTTTGATTTTATGTTTACTTTGGCCTTTGGCCCTACTAGCTGATGATATGATAGCAGACAGACAAATGACTCACAGATGATTGCTACCCTTGGAACCAGTTGCTGTTAGGTTATGATGTGGTCAACATCAATTAAAAAATATCATGTTTGGCATTGATCATAGCCAGTATCTCAGGCATTTTGATATCACTGAACATAAGATTTGAAGTAAAAAGACCAAGGTTTAAATATTAGTTCAGCTAGATAATGTCAAAGGCTGCAGAGTCAGACTCAAATAGGAACAGGCACCAGTAATACATAATAAGGACCCCTGCAAACTCAATAATGACTTAGTTTTAAAATATATTATCCCAATAACAGATTGCTTACCATCTTAGGGAGAGGGAAGGAGGGAGAAAATTTGGAACTCAAATAAGGAGCTGGAGAAGGAATTGCAAATGATTCCAGAGAGATAGAAGAAGCAAAGATACTAAGAGAGTTAAAAAAAAAAAACATGAGACAAGCAATGGTGTTGCCATAGACAAAAATAGGGAGGTCAGAAGGAAGAGCAGATTTAGAAAAAACATTTTGGATGGGTTAAGTTTGAGGGCTGATGGAATAGGTAGATATCCTTTATGTCTTTTGAGATATAGATATGGAATTCTTGAGAGAGGTCAAGATTAGATTTATAGTTTTGAATGTCCTGTATGGAGAAGTTGTTGAAGTAAAAGAAAAGAGAAGGTTATAAAAAGATCCTTAGATTTAGAGATGAGTAACTGATTGATGACCTTGGAGAGAATGGTTTCAGTAAAATAGTGTACATGTATGGCCAATTGCAAGGAGTTAAGAAGAGAATGGGTATTAAGTAGAAGAATTTAGGATAAGTAAAAGTACTTTGTACTGATAACCCTTGAAGCTTTTTCCAATTCCTCTTAATTCTAGTGTCTTTTCTCTGTTATTTCCTGTTAATCCTATAGATAGCCTGTTTTTTTTTTAATCCTATAATATGTGTGTCTCTGTGTGTATCTATCAATCTATTGTATATTTTTGCTTATTTTCTCCTCTATTAGATTAGGTGCCCTTCTATCTCTAGCACTTGGCCTAGCACCTACATAGTAGGTGCTTAATAAATGCTTTTTGCAAGACTGATGCATATAATTTTTTTTCGAAACAGAGAAGAAATAGAATAGTAGCTGGCTGGATTAAGACTCTGAAGCTTTTCTCAAACGAAGGTGACTTGAATATGTTTGTAGGCAAAGGGGAGGCAATTGGTAGAAGGAAAGAGATTGAAGATATTTGAGAAAGATAGACCTGGGAATCTGGATTCTGGAGAAGAAAACACAGGATCAAGGGTCTATATGAGCAGTAGTACTTTCTCTTTGACAAGAGAAGAGAAAAAAGAAGTGAAACCGTCTAAAACATAAATGTCAATGACTTTCATTTTTAAGCTGCTGGAAATTCTGTTTTTCCATACAAGAATAAGCACAGGAGTCAACCTGGAATTTTGTTTTCCAGGTGGATTCAGTTTCTTATTGGAAATAATGGCATGTACTTATATTTAAGAGTATGAAAGAGCATGCACTTGTAGATTTGGGGCACCCCAAAGACCAGATTTCATTGTTGTTCAGTTGCATTGTGATATAGAGAGTACCAAATGAAATTGAAGACATGCATAATGTACATTCAAATGTGGAAACCTTCATAGATCAATAATGGAAACAGTCATATTAATACTCTTTAACTCCATTTCTATTTAAAACATGATGCCCTAAAGCACTGATATTTTTAGTTCTGTATTAATTTCCCCAAATGCTTTAGACTTATTTTTAATTGAATTACTTTATTTCCACCAGAAAATCTATCCCTCGCTGCCGAAGAATTAACAGAATGCTCTCCAATGAGTCCCTCCATCCTCCTACATTTAGCCGGTCCAACTCCCAAGCCTCCGTAGACAGTACTTCAATGGAGGATTTCTGGTGTGAAGTTGAAAGTATTAAAGAAAACAGTGAGAGTGGACAGGAAGAACAGACAGTTACTGAGGTCAAGCCTGCTGATGGTGAGTAACATCCTATTTTGTTTCCTTGTGTATATTTTTTATTGCCTCCCCTATTCCTTTGTTCTTCCTGAAGAGAAAACAGAATAAACTAGTGAGCCAACAGACTTCCCTGCATTAACAACTTTAAGTTGATATAAATTCTTGCCAACTTTAGGGAAACCTGAACTGGATGAAGGTCACATTTCTTCCCACCCACAGAGCACCAGCTGAGCCCTGGTATGAGGATATTTAGGGAAAGAGGTCAGATCCATTTATTTACATTGACATGGGATGATCTAGTTTTCTTTGGTTAGAGCTCTTACTTGGGATTAAGAACCCTGGAAAAAAGGCTGATGTCTGTGAAGGGAAGACACAGCCCTCATAGATGACCAGACTGAACCCCATGATAGAGTTGGGTTTTGTATATAAACTCTGTAGTTTGTATAACAGAAAGCAAAATTATTGAAGGTTTTCAACACAGCGGAAGAGTATAAGGGAAGTAGAGTAGCCTAGATATAATCTTCAGAAACAGAATTAGATTTTCCTTGGTTGGAAGAGCAAATCAGATGGTCCTAATGGAGAGATCCTAGCATTTGGGACTATTGGTGATAAGTGTTGTTAGATGCTGTTATCCAAATGCCACTTTTCCTGAGTGTCCAGTGGTCTCAGTAAGAGAAAAGAGAGTGCTTGGGGAGAAATGAAGGGACTCCTGAGTATAATTAGTGGTAAGTGGTAAAATACTTGTTGAGCAGGTAGGTTTGGACAAGAGAAAACTTGTTAGAGTGGGAAGAGAGTGTTTTCCCTCCATGATTCTCCTCTTCCTCTCCTCCTGTTTCCATTTTAGCTTTCTGAATTCAGAAGTAACTTGGAGGAAACCTGGATTTATCCAATAGTTTATTGAATTAACATAACTATGGGAAAGCAAGTTTATTACTCTTTCATAACTCAAATACAACCCTTTCCTTCTGAATATACGATTTCCTATTTAATAAGAGACATCTCCCTTTGCTTCAATCTCAATGAGGCTTTTGTTCTCCTCTTCTTCCCCTTATGCAGACATCAATCTTGTGTTGTGTTTGTCTTCATTGTAATGTAATAAGCATACATTAGCAGAGCCCTGCAGTTTGGCTCCAGCCTATCTTTCTAGACTAGTGCATTGCTCTATGAGTCATGATGTTCTGTTTCCCATCATCATGCCTTTTCTCAGGATGTCTCATGTGTCTAGAATACTCTTCCCTTCTCACCAATATCTCTTAGAATCCCTCGATGCCTTCAAGAAGCAGCTTTAGGTGCCAGTCTCATATGAGGACTTTCTTGATTTTTTTCCCCCTAGTGTTTGGGGTTCCCCAACAACTTTGTATTCATTTTTTCTTGTATATTTTATATTCACTCATCTATATACTTTTTTTTTTCTTTTTTGGTCTTCTCAGAATGTAAACTTCCCAAAGGTGAGGACTGTTTGATCTTTGTAACTTCAACACTTAGCACAGTGCCTTGTATGTACTAAGGTGTTTAATTAATACTTGTTGAATTGAACTGAATACATATTTGAGTTATTGCATAGTTATCATGAATCTATGAATATTTTCATAAGCTACTTGATAGCTTTTGAAGCAAATTATGTGAAAACAAAATATGAAAATGTGAACATTTATGAAACAAAAATTTCTACCCTTGCCACTTACTACATTTGTGATATTGGTTGTCATTTTCACTTTTAGGCCTCAGTTTCCTGAGGAAATAAAATGGGGAAACTAGGTTGGACTAGATGACTTTAAAGTCCTTTCCAGAACTAAATTTATTATCCTTGGGATTTTCAAGCTCTTCCTTCCTTTCTGGTAATCCTAAATAAATAGAGATGATTTCAACAACCCTTTTCAATGAGATGATTTATAGTCTTCCTTGCTTTATTTTCTCCTTTAGCTCAAAGAGGGCATGGCATGAAAGAGAGATGAAAGTCAAATCCAGTAGGTTTCTAAAGTTATTTAGAGGAGAATTTTAGGGTAGTCACTACAATTTATAAAATATTTGAAATAAGATGCTATTGACAGAAGACAAAACACCATGCTTCAGAAAAAGTGGTGCTCAATGGCATATTCTTGAATCATTAGAATAATTGACATTATATTTTATTTCATTCAGAAGTTACTTCTCTAAAATTTAATTGTCTTTGAGGAAGAAAAGATGAAGGATCATACTTTTAAGCTGTAGACAAGTCTTTTCTTAATATCCTTTGCCTCTTACCTCTTCTGTGTGGCATCTTTGTGGAATAGATGTGGAACAAGAGCTTCCATTTTTACTTACTTATTTATTTATTTATTAAAGCTTTTTATTTGTATAACATATGTATGGGTAGCTCCCCAACATTGATCTTTACAAAGCTTTCCATTCCAAATTTTACCCCCAGTCCCCTCCCCTCCCCTAGATGGCAGGAAGTCCACTACATGTTAATAATGTTGAAATTCTTGAGAAGTTATGCAAGAAAAATCCTATCTACAAGAAAAAAAAAAAGAATCAGAGAAAGGCAACACAATGCAAGCAAATGTCAATAGAGATCATGAAAATGTTACGTTGTGGTCCATATTTGATTTCCCTCTCTCTGGTTGTATATGATTTTCTTCAGTGAACAATTGGAACTGGTTTGAGACAATTCTTTGTTGCAGAGAGCCATGTCCATCAGAATTGATCATCATGTAATACTGTTGTTGCTGTGTATGATGATCTCCTGGTTCTGCTCGTTTCACTCAGCATCAGTTCATGCAAGTCTCTCCAGGCCTCTCTGAAATCGTCCTGCTGGTCGTTTCTTACAGAGCAATAATATTCCATAACATTCATATACCATAATTTATTCAGCCACTCTCCAATTGATGGGCATCCCTTCAGTTTCCAGTTTCTAGCCAGTACAAAAAGGGCTGCCACAAACATTCTTGCACAGGTGGGTCCCTTTCCCGCCTCTAAGATAAGAGCTTCCATTTTTAGACAGCCTTAAATATCCTTGTAACTGCATTTTCAAGGCTGATTTTGGTTAAATCATCTACATAAATTGCAGCCATATTTCCTTTAGAAAAGATATGATCATAAAAGAATGTAGTATGTAAATATAATTAATATGAAATAATTAAGTATCTGCTTCCTATTTTGAAGACTATGAAGAGAAGGTATATTTGACTGCCAAATAGGAGACAAGGGTATTTTTTTTTTAAAGCAAGTCAGAGACATGGCATAGTGGTTAGAAAGATTTGATCTTAGAACCAGAAAGATCTGAATTCCAATTCCATCTCTGCCACATTCTGGCTGGGTAGACTTGAACAAATTTTTTAATGTTCTCAGTACTCTGGAAAATTCTCTAAGAATATAGGTTGTAGAGATGGTGACCAACACATATCAGTAGAGTGAATTTCCTCATCTGGGAGTTCCTTAAACCACTGAAATCACAGGTCCAGTTCGTATGACTAGTCTAATCAAACTCTTACACCTTAAACCATATTTTGCAATACCTTAAATTGAGATAAACATGGAGTGTTCTTTGATGAAAAAAACCTCCCCACTAGAGGAAGACAAAAGCACTTGCTTAAACTTGGTCTCCAGGGATAAAATACTGAATCAAGTCTTAAGGAAAATATCACCAAGTCATCAATTGAGGCTGACCTAGTTCAAATATTTGTAATAATTTAGGGAGGGATGGAGCTGAAGTTCACGTTTGAATTATCTATGAGTTTATGAAGAATTCACAAAGCAATGGATAGCATAAACCAAATTTCAAGTGAAATATTCACCTCCTTAAGAAAATGCATTTTAGAATTCTTTGTAATTAATATAAAAGCAGAGGTCAATGCTTCTAGGCTGGTGCTAATTTGAAAGCATTTTAAAATGTTGTTTATTTTTATAGTGACTTTGGTAAATATAGGAACATGTTCATATGTGGTAGAAAAAAGAGAGATTATATATGATAGTAGGATCTCTATTATATCCCATTTTGTTCAAATAGATATGGTAAAAGTAACATGCTATTCCCAACACTGCTTTTTTTGGTCTAGGTCTCCTGAACTGCTTTTCTTTCCTGTGTATATTAAAGAATATTTTGTTGTTTTTCCTTTTTTTTTTTCTGTTCTCTCTAAAATATTACCTTTAAAATATTGTCTTTATTAATAAAATATTATCTTTATAGAATGTTTTGAAACATAATGCCCCACATTATATGCCACTGTCCCCACAATAAACCTCCTTTTATGGTATCTAAGAGTATAATAAACAAAAGAAATTGATACATCCCCCACAAAAAAATATCTCTTGTACTGCAACAACGTCTGCCAAGAGGTGAAATGTATGAATCACAGACAGTTTCCTGGTGTAGTTGATGGTCATTATGTGTGGAATATATACATACATACATTACATATACTACACATATATCATAATTCTTAAATCTAGCACCATGTTTTCCTTTATAGTAATGCAAAGGAATTGTCATACAGGAAGGATTGTATAAATTGTTCTTTGTGTCTTATTTACTTCATTCTGTATAAGTTTTATATGTCTTTCTAGGAGTCTCTGAATCCATTGCTTTTGTTATTTTGACACCATAATATTCTATTACATTTACTTATTATAGTTTATTCAGCCATTCTTTAGTTAAAGAGTATCCCCTCAGTTTCCAGTTTTTCAATACCACAAAATGCTATGATAAGTATTTTTGCACATCTATGTATCTTTTCCCCCCTTCTGTAATCTCATAGGATCCTCATAGGATTTCTAGTTATTCTTACCTGTTCATGAAGCAGGATCTTTCTTGGGGAACACAGGATAATTTCAGTTCCTGGATATATGATACATTTTATGCCACTTGGCGTTTAATTAATCGGAACTATCCATTATTGCCAGCTTATATCTACAATACAGTGAATGAAAACTGATGTTCATTATGATGACCTTGAGACACAGTATGATTTAGAACTTCTTGAATCATTAAAGATTAACTAGTGTTTAGTTAAATTTTAATTATAGTATGATGTCTATTTTATTCTAATTTTTTGAAAAAATGTGCCCATTCCCCAAAATCCCAAGAAATAAATCTTCGACATTCTTGGCAGAGGTTGCCAAGATTGTAGGAATAAAACATCGAATATAGCATCAAATTCAATTGATATATTGTTTAATTTTGTTAATTTGATTCTCTCTTCTCCCCCCCCCCCCCCAAACTCTTTTAAAAATACATCTTTATTTCAAGGAATTATTCACTGGATAGGAAAGGGGAATTGATATATTTGGAAGTAAAGGTGATGAAAAAAGATAGCAATAAAATTTTTAAAAAGAAAAAATACCCTATGTAGGATATATGGAGAATTCTATACACAAAAATATAGCTATATATAGAGATACATATGTCATATCTGTCTATATTGTTTAGGTCCTGATTGACTCAGATTGAATGTAAATAGCAACCATTTCTACTTTGACCAGAAACCTTCAGGGTGCTCCTTTCTTAGACTTATTTAGTTAGTTTTTTGTTTGCTTGTTTGTTTTTGGATTAGGTGAAAGGACAAATTCTTTGCCTCAATTGCATGTCATGGAATCGCCTTTCTGATGTCATGGTCCTCTTCCAGAAGGAATCTACCTATCCATCCATCTTTATAACACAATACATTCCTGGGTTTAAGAGACAGCATGGCATAGCAGATAATATTGGTTGGTCTTGGGGTCAGGAAGACAGGTTCAACTATTTTTCTTACCATATATTGGCTTTTTGACTCAACACAGTTGGAATTAACCTCTGAGACCCTCCAGAAAAATTTGTAAGATTACAAATAGCAGAATAGTTCCTTGTCTGCATTGGTAAACACCTCTTACAAATGAAATCACAAGTCTGGTCCTTAAAAAAAAAAAAAAAAAAAGGAAGAAAGAAAGAAAGAAAAGAAAAACTAATAAACAAAAATCAACATTAAACAAATCCTACCCGTTACATATCCTAATTACATGATCACAGGAAGGCTGCTTCAATTCTCTTTGTCTTGTTTCCTCATCAGTTAATGGTGAATGGATTATTGTGAGACTCAAATGCAATATTGGAGGCAAAGATCTGCTAATGTCTAATCTCATTCTTGTGCCTGTGGCAATTTTCATTTAATCAGAATATTGGATTCACTAGTTTAGACCATGTACTAAATAACAGAAAACCTAAAATATAGGTCCTTATTCACCTTTCTACAACATGAATTTTACTAAATGAATTTTAACAAATTTTTGAAATGATTTATCAGAAATGGTAAGATTTTTTTGTTGTATTATGTTTTTTGCTTTATTGAGTTTTCTGTTTAATCTTTTCCCCATATCTGAAATACCCAGGAACATGGTGTCTCTTGGTCCATAGAACGTAACCTTCTCTGATAACTCTTTTGCAGAAGGAGAACTTGAAGCAGAATGGTTGCAAGATGTTGGTTTATCAACACTAATCTCAGGAGCTGAAGAGGAAGATGGACAGGCTTTACTCTCCACCTTGACTCGAACCCAGGCAGCTGCAGTCCAAAGGAGATATAACACATATACTCAAACCATGAGGAAAAAGAATAAACACTCAGTGAGGGATGTCCGAGATATCTTTGGAGTTGCTGAGTCTCCTGTGAGTAATGCAGATGCTCTAAAAATGTTTTATTATTTGTTTTAAATTGAAAGCACCGCTGGGTAAACTAAATCAATTCATTTTAATTGGAAAGAAAATGACAAGAGCATAGTACAATGCTTTACAGACCATGACCTAAAAATGATAAATCTCTATCTTTCATCTACAATCTCTCACACAAACTCAAATTCATTCCCTCTCTTTCTGAAAGTTGGAGGGTTATTTTGGCAATGATGCAAGTTTTTGTTGGCGTGAAGCACTGATATATTTACTTACTAATCTAAGCAGTGGGGTGAAACCCTATGATCAAGCAGACTGATGGGGTTGTGCAAGTGACATTCTAAACCTATAGGAATATTGGTTTAAAATGATATATGTTAATGACCTTTATATTTCTGTTAGAAGTAAGCATGTTAAAGAGAGAAGACTCGATTTTTAATCAAATATTATGCAGGTGAATGAATGTTCTAAAAAGACACGTAACAAAGATGTAGCAAATATTTAGTGGAAAATGTAAGATTTCATTATATTTTATTTTTAGTCATTTTATGACCCCACTTTTCTAATGAATTTGTCATGGTAACTTGCTTCTTTTTCCCCTTTTCATTTTTCATTCATTCATCTGTCCATTCTTTCATTCATCCTTTTAACAATGTTCACATGTGTGCAGACTTTATATAGTATCTTATCTACTCCCTAAAACGTTCCCTTGAAATTGATAGTGCCAGTATTATTATTCCCATTTTACAAATGAGGAAACTGAAGCTTAAGTCAAATGACCTATCCTGGTCACACATTTGGCAAGTAGAGCTCATCCTATCACTCCTTAAATAGTCTTGCTTCCTAGCACAAAGCATTATACTGTGTTTTGTTCTAGTGGGAAATCAAAGAGTGAAAGGTGTGGAGAGGGATGAGAAGAGTGATATTTTAAGGAGATCAGTAGAAAACAAAGACTCAGAAGATCTGGGTTCAGACCATATGCTTTAGTACAGGACTTATTAAACTTTTTTTCTGCTCATGACCCCTTTTCACCTTATTTTTTTTATTGTAACCCGGGTATATATAGGTATATAAAATAGGTATACAAATGAAACATGTTCTGATAATAAATCCTAATTCCACAACCCCCACATTCAGTTATGCAATCCTATATGGGAGTCACATATTGGGGCCACAATTTAAGAAGCTTTGGTTAGTGGAAATGGTTTGGGTTCAAATTCTGATCTACTTGATAAAATTGTCTTGGAACTTGAATCTTTGGGAGGTTTAATTTTGTCATGTGTGAGAAAAAGAAATTAGTTAAACCGGGAGTTCTGAACCTTTTTTTTTTTTTTTTTTTTTTTGTATCATGAGCTCCTTTGGCTCTAGCCCTACTGGATCTCAGAACTTCTTTTTAATGAGACAGAATGAGGAATGATGTCAAGGGAGTTTGAGATGAAGAGTAGGGAAGAAGAAGGAAGCGCATGATGAATAAATATCTCAATTCTATGATTTTGTCATAAATGAATCAGATCTTCCTTAAGAATGAAATAAAAACGTGTTTGTCATTTGATGTCTATCTGTATTATTATCATAGTTGATTCAACCCTTAATTCATTTTGCCAATGTTAGTCTTGCTTTCACAGAATTTTTTCAGTGGTAGAATTTTTGTTTATTTGACATAATTTTTTTCTGCTGTATTCACAACAAAAACTCTCTAGGTTCCAAAGAAATCTATGCCAAACATAAATATGCTTCTAGTTCTTCAGTGGAAGTAGTAGTAGTAATAGGATTAGGAGTAGCAGTAGCAGTAACAGAAGCAGCAATAGTAGTAGTAATCCCAGCAGTAGTAATAATAATAATAATAGTAGCAGTAGTAGTAGTGGTAATAGCAGTAGTAGCAGTAACAGCAGTAGCAATAATCATCAGAAAGCTTTGTTGTTAAGCCATTTCAGTTATGGCCAACAGTTGGTGACCCAACTTGGAGTTTTCTTGGCAAAGATACGAGAGTGATTTGCCATTTCCTTCTTTAGTTCATTTTACAGATGAGGAACCGAGGCAAACAGAATTAAATAATATACCAGAGTTTCATAGCTAGTAAGTATCTAAAGCCAGATTTGAATTTAGGAAGATTAATCTACCTGACTTCAGGCCTTGCATTTTGTCTATTGTGTCACATAGTTACTCCAATCATGATAACTAGCATTTATAATGGACAATATTCATAATTTATAAATTAATATAATCTATTATAATGATTAATTATAATCATTTTAGTAGTTATTAAATTATAATATATAATATTGTAGTTACATATTCATATATATTTATTTAGATAACATATACTATATTACATATCATATAATCTATATAATACTATGTATTAAATACAATTTATTAAATAATAAGTTAAAGTTTGAAAACCTTTTACATATGTAATCTCATTTGATTTTCCCAATAAAACTTGTGAGGTGGGTGCTATTGTTATCTCTATTTTACAGATGAGTAAGCTGAAGCAATGAAAGAAAATATGACTTACTCAGAGTAACACACAAAGTAAATGTATGAAACAGGTTATAGATTCAAATCTGCTTCTTAGGAAAACAACGTGTCTATCCACTCTTATTTTTGCCATGAGTCTTAAAGGGAAGAATATCTTAGTTATGACATTTCATTTGATTCTTTTTAATCCATGTTACAGATAGTAAAGAATCTTTGGCATTAATTGAACAATGAAAAATCCACTCATAACAATATTGACATCAAATGGTAAATATAGATAAGAACCAAATTTAGCTAGCAAGAATTCATAGTTTCTTGAGTAGCCTGCTCTTCTATGGCAAAAAAAAAATCCACTTGATTTATTTTGAAAATTTTGGAAACTATATGTCATAAGGTCTTATCATATTTATAAATACTTATTATATCAGTTCCAACTAAGTTATAAACACTTGGGAAAAGGATCAATAATAACAATTTTGACAAATCCAATTCTCAATACACAGATGGCCATATTTTATTTCTATTACCATATATCTATTTTTATATATAATACATATCCAGTCTACATTGGCGTAATGAGGGTCTGTACTTTGATGACACTAATGGGAGAGGGATGAGTGGATAGATTCCTTGAATACTATAAAGAAGAATAGATAGGATGGTCTAATAAGTCATTGCATGTTAAGTTTTGAGGGAGAAAAAAAAAAGTCCAAAATAATTCCAAGGTTGGAACATGGAACATTCAAGATAGAGATGTCTTAATGACAGCAATAGTAGTAGCTATTTTTGTTTGGAGTAATAATAATAAATATCTAGTCTGTTTTAAGATTTGCAAAATACTTATAGTATCCATTTGAGATGAATAGAGTAAACTCTCAACTGAACCCTATCGTTCCAGTACTTTTCATCTCCCTATCTTTTTTCTTTCTCTTTCTATCCTAATAAAAGACTAATGCTCTTAAGTTTTCTCCTTCTTTTGTTCAATAGAGAATATCTATATCCCTTTCTCAGTTTCTCCCCACTCCCATCTCCCATGTAGACTCCATAGGTGCTAGTGGTAAAAAATTGAAGCCACAGAAGTACAAGTGAAATTAATTTACATTTTATGGGAAACAAGATTAAACCTTAATTTAATGATTTCTGGTTTCATGCTAATAAGTTAATATAGTTCACTTCCTCAGTATTTTTATTTAGATTTAAAAAAAAACCTTGACCACATAAAATTAATATTTTCATAAGTATAATAAAGAAGAAAAAAGGTTAGATTTGAAATTGGAATCTCTATTATATACAGCATGCTTTTGTTTTTATAGACATAATCAATTCAAATATTGTTAATCTTTAAGTATAATGACAATATATAATTAGCTGAATAAACAGAAATTTTGCCACTTTATCCCTTTGGTAATGGAAGTGAAAGTGTAAGGATTAAATGAATGAGTAAATGAATGAGAAAGTATTTTTAAGAGCTTATAATGTGCTAGTCTCTGGACCAAGCAATACAAAAAATAAGATAGTTTTTACTCTGAAGGAGCTCTGCAATACAGATAGACACCTGGAAGTCCTAAGTGGTGAGACTGGAAGCCTAAGGGGCCTTAGGTTACATCAATAGGTCAGAACACAATAGGAAGTAGTAGCAAGAATATTTAGTGAATGTGTCTTATGGAATGTTCAAAGGTGATTAACTAGGGTGGTGAAGGAGTGAAAGGCTTTGAGGATTTTTTTTTTTTAAGGAACTAAAGTATTTAGCCTTTTTTGGTTGTCTTTAAGTATTTGAGGCCTTATCATATGGAAAAACTTGTTCTGTGTAACCTTAAAAGGAAAAAGAAGGAACTGGGTAGAAGTTGGAAAGACAGATTTATCATAATGAAAATCTCCTTAATAATTAGAGCTCTGTAAAAGTGAAATAAGCAATCTCAAGATGGAATGAGTTTGTCTTCAATGGAGATTTCAAGTCAAGGCAAATGGCTATTTATTTGGAAATATTATGGAATGTATTAAATTGGAGAAGATGGTTTTTTTTTTAATAAACTCAACTCCCATAATCATAAATTCTTTGAGTCAGAATAGTATGAGATAAGGTTGGAAAAGCAGGGTGATAAACATACTGTGCACTATTTTTTGTCACACTAAGTAGTTTGAACTTGTTACAGTTGGCAAAACAAAGATATTTAAGAGTCTTTAGTACAGGTATAACATGACTATATCTTTATATAAGGAAGAGAAATATGGCAATGGTTTGTAGGATGGACTGAAGTGGGAATAGAGTAGAAATAGGAAAATGTATAAGGATGAGACTATGGTAGCAGTACCAAACCTAAAACTGTATTATAAAGCAGCAGTAATCAAAACCATTTATTACTGGCTAAGAAATAGAGTAGTTGATCAGTGGAATAGGTTAGATACCTATGACACAATAATCAAGACCTATAGCAATCTAGTATTTGATAAATCCTTAAACTCCAGCTTCTGAAATAAGAACTCACTATTTGATAAAAATTGCTGGGAAAACTAGAAAATAATATGTCAGAAACTTGGCATAGACCTGTATCTCACACCCCATACCAAAATATGGTCAAAAATGGATATATGATTTGGGCATAAAGGAGAATACCATAAACAAATTAGAACAAAGAATAATTTATCTACCAGATCTTTGGAGAAGGTAGATATTTTTGACCAAAGAAGAATTAGAAAACATTATGAAAGGCAAAATGGGCAACTTTGATTACATTAAATTAAAAAAGGTTTTGCACAAACAAAATCAACAGAAACAAGATTAAAAGGGAAGTACAAAGCTGGGAAAAAAATCTTTACAGCCAGTATTCCTGATAAATGCTTCATTTCTAAAATACATAAAGAATTATAAAATTTATAAGAATACAAGTCATTCCCCAATTGATAAATGGTCAAAGGATATGAACAATTTTCAGATGATGAAATTAAAAACCATCTATAGTGAGATGAAAAAATGCTCTTAACTCACTATTAATTAGAGAAATGCAAGTTAAAATAACTCTGAGGTACCAGCTCACAACTCTCAGATTGGTTAAGATGACAGGAAAAGATAATAATAAATGTTGGAGGGGATGTGGGAAAACTGGGACACTGGTGCATTGTTGGTGGAACTGTGAACAGATCCAGCCATTCTGGAGAGCAATTTGGAACAATGCTCAAAAAGTTATCAAACTGTGCATACCCTTTGACCCAGCAGTGTTTCTATTGGGCTTATATCCCAAAGAGATCTTAAAGCAAGGAAAAGGACACACATGTGCAAGAATGTTTTTAGTAACTCTTTTTGTGGTAGCAAAGAATTGGAAAAGGAATGGATGCCCATCAATTGTGGAATGGTTGAATAAGTTGTGGTATATGTTGGTATTGGAATATTGTTTTCTATAAAAAAATGATGATAAACAAACTGATTGTAGAAAGGCCTGGAAAAATTTACATGAACTGATGCTGAACAAAACAAGCAGAACCAGGAATACATTCTACACAGTAAGAGCAAGATTGTGTGATTCTCCTCAGTGGTTCAGTAATCCAAAGTAATCCCAATAGACTTTGGACTGAAAATCCCATCTGCATCCAGAAAAAAAGATCTAAGGAGAGTGAATGTAAATCAACACATGCTATGTTCACTTCTTTTTTTCTGGTGGTTTTTTTTTTTTTTTTTAATGTCTCCATAGTTTTTTCCCTTTGCTCTTATTTGTCTCTCCCAATATGATTCATAAAGCAATGTGTATTAAAAGTAAATAAAGTTCCCCCCCCCCCCCCAAAAAAAGGGAGGAGACTGGCAGCTAGATGATGCAGTAAACAGAGCACCAGGCTTGCAATCAGGAAGACTTATCTTCATGAGTTCAAATCCATGTTAGACATTTCCTAGCTGTGTGGTCCTAAGTAAGTCACTTAACCCTGTTTGCCTCAGTTTCCTCATCTGTAAAAAGGAGCTGGAGAAGGAAATGGCAAACTACTCTAGTACTTTTGCCAAAATCCCAAAATTGGATTATGAAAAGTCGGACAAGAGTGAAAAATTTCTGAACATTTTCGTCTAAGTCAAGATTTCTTAAACTTATATCACTCACAACTCTTTTTTTGCCCAAGAATTTTTTACATGGCCCCAATTATATGTCTATAAAATAGGTATACAACTCAAACATTTACTGATAATAAATCATAATTTCATGATATTCCTGACCTTCCTTCAGTTACACAGTTTAACAAACTCTGGGTTAAGTAAGTGGTAATGAGGGCCTTTTTAAGGAAATAGCTATGGAAATAAAAAGACATTACCATGTTAAATCAAGACCTTAATCCATTTATCAGCATTCTTTGAGTTTAGACATTCTAGCTAGAAATTTACCAGACTGTACCATCATTCATCCCATATCTTTCTATTTTGTACACAGAGATGTTGTAACAGTCCTTGTTGAATACCTTGCTAAATTCCAACTATGTATAGCATTCCTGGGACCTATAAGTCAAGGAAACTCATCAAAAAGTAAATGATGTCATATGCCTCAAACACTGATTATTGCAGTAATCTCTTAGTCAGTTTTCCTGCTATCAGTCTTTCCCCTACAGTTTCTCCTCTGTATTTTACAGTGAGAAGAACACTTTGAATTTATTGTGAATTGCTTTGTCTTAAACCCTGTCCCCTCCCCAGGCTCAAATTCCTTCCTGGTTCTTTTAATCTTGACTTAATCTAGCATCTTGCAAAGATGCTGTGTGGAAAGAGGGACAATCTAACCAGAACATAGCATTCTTAGCTGCAGGTATGGTTCTTATAAAGAGGAGAAATTGCCTTCTTTTTCACAGATATGCAGCATTTCCCTTTTTTATGTTTCTTTATTTCATTTGGTTCTGTTGTAGCTCTTAAAGAAAATAGATACCAGAAGAGGGGGGGAAAAAAGATTTCATTAAAAAAAAAAATGGTACCCTCCATACAAAGAAACAGCTTTTGAGTTCCTTGCCTAAAAGGAAAACCTGTTTTCTAAATACTTTTGAATCCTGCTGGCTCAGTCCCTCTCATAATAGCTCCCAGCTGTTTACAGCAGTTTTATCTTCCAGGAACAATGGCAAGAACGCATTCTGCTTAACCACCCTCAAACCTAATTTCTACTGCCTGCAATTCTTCTAAGAGTATGTGTGCTGTAGGGGAGGGGGACCAGTGAGAAGTATTCTGGGGTTTAATGTGAAGTTCTGAGAGCCTGGATGAATCTACACATCCCAACAACAGCTGAATCCCAATCTCTTTTCCTTCCTTCTATACTTGTTTCCTTGGTTCTCTGTAGTGACTATTTAGGTGTTGACAGACTGGTTCTTTCCACCCACCATGGGGTCCATGACTTGTCTAAATGGAAAAAGGCTTTGGGGAACATAGTTATCTCCTCTGCATCATCTTTCTGCTATTCATATTTCCTCTTCTAATGAGAGTTCCTCTGTGCTGCATGTCACTGAAAACTGCTGCTATTTTCATCTTTAAATCCATAACTGGAAAGTAAAATCCCAGATGCAAATACATTTACCAGGCTCCTTGGTAAATATTTCTTAGCCATATTGTGAAAGATTTTGTTTTCTTTAAGGCAAAGAAAAAAAGTTAATATTAAAACAAAATACCTTGTTGTGGTGGCAACTATGGACTGTTTCAGTTCAACCAGAATCATTGTTTCCAAGCTGCATAAAAAATTAAGTGTTACATTATCCACTCATAACTTTTCATAGCAGCATTATATGTTATTAATGGAAAACAGGAAATAGCTTAAATGTTCAATAGGAAATTGGTTAAATAGAAGTTACTGTGGTATAAACAGTCAGTCTCAGAGTTGAGAAGACTTCAGTTCAAGTCTGTGTAACTCTAGGCAAGTCACTCTAAGTTATCAAAGACATGTCAGTCCATATAGGTAAAAGGAACTATTCCATCAGAAATTCCGTACACTAGTGAAATCAGAGGTGCAGCCAAAAGAAAATCAATCATTAAGTATGTATTAAGGGACTAATATCTGTTAGGTGTTGGGCATTTAGAAGCAAAAGCAAAATAATCCTTCCTCTCAAAGTGCCCATATTTTATGGGATGAGCCATCAATGAAATACAAAGCACAAGGTAACCTGGGTCAGGGCAGGGTGGAGTTAGTAGAGGAGGCTGGAAAGGTAGAATGTGACTAGATTGTGAGGAGCTTTAAATGCCAAATCTGAGAACTTCCATTTAATCCTTAAAGTAATAGGCAGCCATGGGAAACTTTTGTATAAAAGGGTAACAAGAATAGACCTGCCTAAGGAAACCACTTTGGTAGCTTAACTGGAAGATACATTGGTATAGGGAAATAATGAAGACCTAGAGACCAATTAGGAAGCAGTGAGGGCCTGAAATAGGTCGGCCAGGTATATGAGAGAGAAGCCAAGCGTCACATGTATGCTAAAAATTGTGGGAGTAGAAACAACAAGATATATAACATAATGAAATACTAGTGTAATTAAAATGGACCTAGTAATGGGAAATATTGTACAAAGAAGTCTCAAATTCTCTTGTAAAATAACTTTTAAAACTATAAAATAAAAACCTTTATGAGAGAATAAGAAACAGAACCAGAAAATGGAATACGTACTACTTTCGCATCAAAGGAAAAGTTAATGAAAATGTATGATGAAGAATTTTGATGAGTACTTATAAGTGACTGAAAAATGATTATGACACTTTAGGCCTTGGAATGAACTAATTTAATGGTAAACAGTTACATTACTTTGAATAGTGCACTTAGTTGACAATGACAAGCTTAAGTGAAATATTTGTAATTATAATTTCTTTCTTTTCTTTCTTTCTTTTTTTTTGGGGGGGGGGAATATTTTAATTGGTTCCTGACCTTCATGTCAAAGAAAACTTGAGAAGTTAATTCCAGATTTACCTGTTTTAGGGTTTGGCAACTGGATGTGAGCAACTAGGTGATACAAGAGATAACTAGACCTAGAATGGGGAAAATTCATCTTCGTGAGTTCAAATGTGACCTCAAATAACTATTAGTTGTGTGACCCTTAACTTTGCTGGCCTCAGTTTTCTCATCTATAAAATAAGTTGGAGAAGAAAATGGAAAACCACTTCAGTATCTTTGCCAAGAAAACCCCATATGGAATCTTGAAGAGTGGGAGGGGATTAAAATAACCAAACAACAGCAAATTAGGTTAAACACATTTAAAATGCTGTTTCCTATATGAGGTCTTTCCTTATCTCTCTATCTAGCATATTGTGCATATGTTTTGTAGTTATTTATATGTGTATATATTCCTCCACAGAATTTAAGTTCTTTTAAGAGGAGGGATATTTTGTGTTCAGAGATTGGCACAGTGCCTGCTTAATAAGTGTTTATTGACTGATTGCTTTGATTCTACCAGGAAATTAGACTTCACTTAAATATATATAAACACACACACACACATGTATGTGTGTATGTATCCAAGACTAACATATTATCTAATATTTCAGTAGTTATGAAAATTATTGCTAACTCTTCAAAATATTTATTACAAGCACTTGATAAACTGTTTATCAACAGATCCAGATGATTAAAAACAGCATTGTTGGTTTTACTATCCATACCAACAGTGCTTTTTTAATCATCTGGATTAGGATAGTTAAATTAATCCGATATTGTCCAAGTCATTCAGACTTCCTAAACTTTGGTTTCTTTTTTCTTTAAAAAGAGAAGATTGAACTTGGTGTTCTTTAAGGTAAAAGTCTCTGTGATTCTGGGAATTCATAAAAATCAAGCAATCAAAAAATTTTAGAGTTGAATGATTTTTCAAATTTTTACTAAAAATTTATCATTATTTCTACAACACCCATGGTTCTCAAAAATGGTGTGCCTCATGTTTCAAATTTGGGATGTTACCACAGATTAAAATCACACACATACACATATAAATATATATGTATGCATATGTATGTGTATATATATATAATGTATTTATGCACATATATAGATACTACATATGCTAGGCAAATCACATTAACCTTGAACAAAATTTTGTTCATGACTAATTTGATTGATGTAGTATAAAAAGAATAATACAGCAGTAAGCTGGAATCATCTATTACACATGTGCTACAACTTCAAAATGTCAGACCTTCAGCTCCCAAAGATCACACAAAAAATTGCTGCTTATTTTGAAGGGCATCTGTGTATGTACCAATCTCCCTACTGCCCCCGAGTATTGCCAGAGTGCTATAATCTTTCATGGAAATTTTGTATACTGTGCCATGAAAAGTTTGAGAGCCAGTCCTGTATCATGGTCCCTTTGACTTTCTCCTCATGGCATAACACTTGCTCATATTCATCCACCTCAGTTGGAAAAGCCATGATGCTGATCAGGCTTGAAGGGGAAATAGGATGTCTGGTACATAGTAGGCATTTAATCATAAGTTTATTCATTGAAGTCAACTTCATGAAGAAGTAGGAATATCATTGCACTTCCTCAAAGAAATATCCCATTCTCTAAGTAAAACCAGTCACTTCAAGTGAAGCTACCTGTTTTTGCCCCTTTGGATTTCAGCTGTTTGAAGTATCTCTCTCTCTCTCTCTCTCTCTCTCTCTCTCTCTTTGCTTGTTTGTTTGTTTTAGAGAATGGTACCTGGCGGAGTAACTTGTTTCCATCCTTGTGTCCAGTCTGTCTGAATGGTCTGTGCACTCTGGCTTGCACTCTTCCTCTCTCCCTTAGGTCCTAGTCAACATACCAAGGTGATCTTAGTCAAATGCAATTTGTTACTTTCCGTTCTAACCTTTCTCTGTTAGATATAAATTGGATTTTTTTCCTCGGCATCAAGCAATTTCAAGGTCATTGGAACAAAGCTAACAGACAGAAAGTTAATTCCCATTTTCCTTTGCCTATTAACACCTCCTGCATTTAAATCTATATTATCCCTTTGTTCAAACTATGTTAGAGACATTATTAACTCATTACTTTTCACAACCATACAATTTTCTCTGTCACCCAGGTTCAAACTTTCCATCTTTGATTCCTGCACGTTCTTTATCTCAGATATTAAGTCAGTTATCAAACATTATCAATTTTCTTTGATGTTTCTTCCATAACCTTCTTTCCTTTTCCATTCCCATTGCTGATACCTTAGTTCAAACCCTCATCACTTTGTGTGCCTATAATAATTTATATATGTGAATTACAATTTCAGCTTTCTTGACTGTAGCCTTTCCTTACCACCTCCTTCCAGAGAATATTCTTTTAAAATTACTTCCTTCTCTCTTCAGAGATTGCTGATTCTAGCAAGTCTAAATTATCCTGCTTGCCCAAAACCCTCCAAATTGCTTTAACTCTATCTGTTCCACTTAATTTTGTACTATTCCCCACAAACTACTTCAGTCCAAGAGTCAGTCTCTAGCCTTTAAGGTCTCTTCCAGTTCTTCTGTTTTCATGCTTTTGTGCCATTGTCTGCTTTCTACCTTTGGACTAGTTCCATCTCCTGATTATCCAAATTCAACCCCCCGCCTTTTTTTTTTTTTTTTTTTTTTTTTTTTTTGCTTTTTTGCTTTTTGCTGAGGCAATTGGGGTTAAGTGACTTGCCCAGGGTCACACAGCTAGGGAGTGTTAAGTGTCTGAGACCAGATTTGAACTCAGGTCCTCCTGACTTCAGGGCTGGTGCTCTATCCACTGAGCCACCTAGCTGCCCTCTACCCCTTCTTTTAGGCCCAGTTAAAGTTCCATTTCATTTAGGAAGTCATAATTCCTTTCTCTATCCCTTATCAATTATCCTCTCCTCCAAACTTATCAAGCCAAATACTTATATAGTGCGTCTTAGTGTTTAATTTGTTCCACAAATGATTGTTTTGTCTTCCCAGTGAGATTTCAAGTCTCTTTCAATAATATACACAATATTTATGATTGTGAAATAGAAGAAAACTGAACCCTATAATTATAATAACCAAAGTTGGCTCCAGCATTGGATATTTTTTTTTCTTTTCAGAAATGGAAGGCATATACTATCAGACTAAGTTGATGTATTCTCATTCTCTCTCTCTCTCTCTCTCTCTCTCTCTCTCTCTCTCTCTCTCTGTTTCCCTCTCTCTCTCTCTCTCTTTCTACCCCTCCCTGTACTTGCTTTCCTTTTCCCTGCCTCTCCCCTCTCTCATCTCTCGAGTATTTGATGCAAAGAATACTAAATATCTGGACAGGAGAGAAGGAAGAGATGTATTCAGAAAAGACATGTTGATAAAAATGAGTGAATGAAAGAATAAGCTTTTATTAAGTTCTTACTACTATATCAAGTGTTGTGTTTGCTGTGTATTAAAAATAATAATAATAACAAGGAACCTGAAATTTCACTAATACTCCCAAAGAGGGAACTCCCTCCACCAATGCAGATCAGCATATTATCTGAATCAAAAGCTGTACCAACCTACAAGGAGCTTACATTCTGAGGAATATAAGATATGCACAGATAAGTAATAGAATAATATGAAGTAATTTCAGGAAGTAGATAGCAGTAACATCTGGAGAAATCAGAAGTCTTACAGAGGAGGTTGCATCTCAGTTATGATTTGAAGAAAAATAGGGATTTCTAAAAACTTTAAAGGAAAACGGGGGTTGCGGGGGATTATAATCCAGACATGGGAGTAAAAAGCCTGCTCAAAAATTCAGAGGAAGTTGGAATGTCATGTATGCAAAACAGTTTGACTAGAATAGTGAGCATGGGAAGAGGAATAATATGAAATTAAAGAAGAAATATAGTTTAGGGAGCCAGATGTTGGAGGCTTTAAATTTCAGACTAAAGAATTTTTAAAATTTTATCTTCATAGCATTAAGGAGTCCCTGAAAAAAATTTGAGTTAGGGGGTATTATAGTCAGATTTGTTTTTTAGAAATATAACTTTGGTAGTTATGTGGAAAATAAGAGAGGAGAAACTGGAAGAAAGGACAGCAATGGGAGTCTGCTGTGGTAATCCAGCCAAGAGGTGATGAGATGCTTTTATAGAGTTCACAAGACTTTTCTATTGATCTGATAGGGGTGGATGAGAGAGAAAGAAGACTAGAAAATTCCTATAAGGTTTTGAGCTTCATTAATTGGGAGAGGGGTATTCTCAAGAGAAATAAGAAACTTGGAAGAGGGACAGATTAGAAAGGGAATATTATCACTTGTACTTAGAAAGTAGGGTCTAATTTTTTTTGTAAAATCTCTCTTTAATCTAAGTCATGTATCCATTTTAATCTTTCCTTGGTAGATGGCATAAAATGTTAGTCTAAGCTCAGTTTCTGTCATACTCCTTTCCAGTTTTCCCAACAATTTTTATATATAGGTAAATAATTTATGCATAAAGAAGAGATAGAGAGCAAAGTTAGGTTTACAATGGATAATTCCAATTAAATTAAAAAGGTTTTGTATAAATAAAACAAATGTAGCCAACATCAGAAAATAGCAGAAATTTGGACAAAAAATTTAAAGTTTATCAGATAAAGGTCTTGTCTAAAATACATAAAGAACTTTGTGAAATTTATAAAAATATGAGTCATTCCCCAATTGATAAATGATCAAAGAAAATGAAGAGGCAATTTTCCAAAGAAGAAATCAAAACATTTTAAAGTCCTCTAAAAAAGTGCTCTAAATCTTAATTTATTAGAGAAATGCAAATTAAAACAAGCTTAATATAACATTTTATACCTACCAGATAGGCTAAAATGATTGAAGGGGAAAGTGACAAATGTTGGAAGTGATGTGGAAAAAAATCGGAGTACTGATTCATCATTGGTAGAATTATGAATTTATCCAATTATTTTGGAGAGCAATCTGGAATCATGCCCAAAAAGTTATTAAACTATGCCCTTTGATCTAGCAATACCATTATATGGTCTATTTCCAAAGATAATTGGGGAAAAAGGAAAAGAATTTGTATGTTTTAAAATATTTGTAGCAGCTCTCTTTGTGGTGACAAAGAACTAGAAATTCAGGGATGCCCACCAATTGGGGAGTAGCTGAACTAGTTGTCTTATATACTACTATGTTATAAAAAGTGATGAGCTCAATTTTAGAAAAACATGGAGAGACCTAAAATAATGAAGAATGAAATAAGCCAGAACCAATATTGTATACAGTACCAGAAATATTATTTTAAGAGTGACTTCAAATGAATGTTATTTTGGCCAGTATGAATACCCAAAATAACTATAAATAATTGATGAAGAAATGTGCTGTCTTCTAGAGAAAGAACTGATAAGTAGAAGTGTGTATAGAGTAATTTTATAAACACACACATACATACATACACCTATTTGTGTCTAATGATAGACATCTCTAGAGCAGGGCAAGAGGGGGGAATAAAAAGAAAAGAAATTTACATGATAATTTTATTATATTTGAAAGTAATAGCAATTTTACAAACTCCTGAGGCAATTGGGGTTTAAGTGACTTGCCCAGGGTCACACAGCTAGGAAGTGTTAAGTGTCTGAGACTAGTCTTAAACTCAGGCCTTCCAACTTCAAGGCTGGTGCTCTATCCACTGAGCCACCTAGCTGCCCCCTACATAGTAGATTTACTGTTTCATATGCAACTATCCTTTTTTTTTTTTTTGTACTCTTGTAGAAATGCTTGTTTTGTTCCATAAATCAAAGATAAAATAAAAAACAAAGTAGGGTCTACTTTGGAAATATATTATGGGATCTTACCCCCTCTAGTAACTGAATTTGTTTTAAAAAGTTGAAGGTTATATTTTTGTACAAAGATATTTATAGCCATTCTTTTTGTGGTTGCAAAGAATTGAGAATTGAGATGACCATCAATTGGGGAATGGTTGGATGAATTGTGGTTATGAGATTGTGACAGAATAGTATTGTGCTATAAGAAATAATGAACAGGATTGTTTCAGAAAAACCTGGGAAGACTTATATAAACTGAAGCAAAGTGAAATGAGCAGAGCCAGGAGATTGTTGTACATAGTAATATCAATATTGTAAGGACGATCAACTATGAAAGACTTAGTTATTTTGATCAGCACAAGATTCAAGATAATTTCAAAGGAACCATCATGAAAAAAAAAGGTCTACCTCCAGAGAAACAGTCTAACGAACTACAGTATAGATTGAGGCATAATTTTAAACTTTATTGTGTGTGTGTGTGTGTGTGTGTGTGTGTGTGTGTGTGTGTGCTTTCTAACATGGCTAATATGGGAAAATGTTTTGCATGACTTCACATGTGTAGTATATATATGTATATGTATATGTATGTATGTATGTATTGCTTGTTTTCTAAAGAGGTAGGGAAAAGAGAGAATTTGGAACTCAATTTTTTTTAAATGTTGAAATTTTTTTATATGTAATTAAACAAAAGTTGAAGGTACATTCTGTGAAGTTTGTGGCAAAGGTTATGACTCCATACATAGTGTTACCTTTAAGTATAGCACAGTATCTATTTGTTGGAAAACTTGAGGAAATTTTTGAACTGTAGTTGCCATGTGCTCAGTATTGAGATGCAGGTGGGATCACCAGGACTTTATATTTTAGTGCAACATGGACATGGTTGATTTAATAAAAAATACATAGCCATGGATCATTTTTGCCTTTTCTACTCAATTGCCAAATACACATTTCTTCACTTGTATTCTTATGTTAATAAAAGTTGCTAAAAGTTGGAACTTTTTTGTTGTTATTTGGGGGTATTTTTTTTTCTCTCCAAGCTTTGAAAAAACAGTGAGTATTCAATAAACAGCTGCATTGCAGCTGCTAGAGATAAGACTTTTTAAAAACGAAGGCAATGGATGAGAACTATCTTTGAGTACAATGGAGAAGAAAATGAGCTTCAGAGCCAGATGCATTGACTGAGAAAGCATCAGGCTCTGGTGGGCAATAAAAAACTATATGCAGCCTCTCACCCTTTGCATCTATGTATAATGTAGAAAGAGCTGTTAGCTAACTAGATGCCTTTGCAGCCATATTTGCACATGTCAATCATGAACTATTCCAGGAGCATCATTTTAAAATATAAAGAACAATTTATATCTGTGCTTAAATAGAATATATTTGTGTATACTGGTTATTGATGTCCATTACCACCCAATGATAGGGATGCTGTATCTAGACTACAATCACACACATTTAACTTCCATATATTATTTCAGACTTATTCAGCTCCTCTGAGATCTTAAAGACTAAAGCAGTTCTGAAAATATAAGTGTTTATCTCCTTCATTAGTCATTACCTTACTATAATTTGCAGGGAGTTCAGTGTTAAAATTGGGATTTAATATAACTGTGTCTTAATTTCAGTAGAAGAAATAGGCCCCTACTTTGGTGAGAGTTTGTAGAGCAAGATAAAGTATCTGGTGGTCCAGAATAAAGATAATAAAAGTAGCTGGACCTAGAATCGAGTAGAGATGCATTGGAATCCTTTCTTAGACATTTATAGCTGAGTGGCCCTTTTGGGATCTCAGTTTCTTCATCTGCTTAATGAATACATTTTTCAGTTTATTAGTTTGGTGTGTAAATGAGAAAAGGTAGAACCATCACTTAATAAATTTTTAATTTGATTTCTTTGTTTCAAAGAACCAAATATGTAAAAATATATGTACACACACATTGATAGCTGAAAATGAGAGTGATTTTGATCAACACCTGGTCCTTTTCTGGGAGTCATATGTGAACTAAACCATTTGCTAGTAATAAGGGAATTATTCATTAGAATTAACAATGTGCTGCTAAGAGTGCTCATTTGTTGCATAAATAAAGCAGGACTAAAATGATGGATAGACCTTTAGTCTGTTCATATTTATAGAATTGTAATTATGGTTTGGGAGAAGGGAAAGCGGAGAAAAGAATTAGGATCTAAGAAGTTGACTTAGATCACCTCTTAAGACTATTGGAAGAAAGCCTAACAAATTGTGACACATGCATGAGATAAGAGTGTTACTGCATTATGAGAAATAATGAGGAAGATGATTTTAGAGGATCCTGGGTAGTATAAACTGATGAAGAGTGAGGAGTAGAGCCAGGAAAACAGGTTGTATAAGGACAGTGACATTGCAAAGACAAAAAGTTTTAAAATATTTAAAAACACTAATCAATGAAGTTATAAGCTCCAGAGGGCTTTTGAGGAAGAATATCACCTCTTGACAGAAAGGTGAGGGACATAAGGGTAGAAAAAGACTTATATTTTTGGCATGCCCACTGTGTGGATTTATTTTTCTTGATTTAGCTTATTTTTTACAAGTCCTTTTTTTCTTTCTTTTTCTCATTTTTAATTGGGTGATACGGAAAAAAGAAGTAGATTAAGCAATAAAAGTGTCTCCCCAAAAGAGGGCCATTATAACATTTCTTAAATGAACGGGAGGAAATTCAGGAGGAAGTACTGATTGGCTGCATAGTTTTTAAAGTAGCATGGATGTGTGTTTGTGTGTGTATATGTACATACATATATGTATATGTGTGTATATATATATGAGCAATTGTAAAGGTATATGTGTATGCATATATATGTAAACCATATATATATTTTTAAAGGCACTCATTATCATCTATATCAACTAACATTTATATGAGTTCTAAAATTTGCAGTGCTTTCCAATTAGTTTGTTACTTGGTCCTCATAATAACCTTGAGAGATGGGTGCTATGATTCTTTTTCAGTTTTATCCTCTGTAAAAGGGAGATAAAGGGTCACATAGCTAGTAAGCATCTGAGATGGATTTTGAACTTGGGTCTTCTTGATTCCAAGTGTACCATGCTATATCCATTGCATCATGTTGAGAAGCACAGTTTCATATAGAATCTTTTTATGTTCTTCTGCGCACATGAAAATGTCCCCTTTTGTGTTTAAGTTTAGAATTTCAAAAAAAAAATTAAAAAATATGTGTGTTTTCCCCATCTTTTTATAGCCTCCATTTGAGCCTGTTCCAGTATCTCTTGTTCCTACAAATGGTGTACAGGTGCCAGGAAAGAAGCCAGTTTGGAAAGCAGTTAATTGTGAGTAAGCTATAATATAATCAGACTTCACTTTACCTTTTTGTAAAATAATCCACATGTGAATGTATATTAAAAATATATATTCTCTTTTTGTTTACCATTTATCATATACTTGAGAAATAAAAGAAATTGGGACCAATAAGGTTTTGTCTCTTATTAAGCACATGACAGATTTCTTTGATTTAGGAATTGGTCTTGTGAATCTGCTTAAAAGTCAAAAGTAATCTGGGAAATAGATGTGAAATATGGATTACCGAGTCAATTATATGTCAAATAATAAAGTTGATGCAAGGATAGATTTCTGTGGTAGGTTTCCTCTGCAAGTGAGGTGGCCCTGTTATTGTATTTGTGTTCTCTTCCAGTGCTGCCTGATCCTTAGAAAGTTCACAGAATTTCAAAGCTGGAAGCGGCCTTAGAGACAGTACAGTCTAATCCACACTTTCACAAGAATCCACTCTATCATGTATTTGATAAGTAGTCATGTCACCATCAGTAAGAGGGAATCTCGCTTTGGAATAGCAACAGCTGCTAGGGAATTTCTTCTTATATCCAACTTAAAACTAAATCTGCCTCTCTTCACTTTCCACTCATTCACTGCTTTTAGTTCAGCCCTCCAGAATCAAGCAGAAGAAAATAAACCATTTGATTAATATACAGCATTTGGCAAATCTTAAAGTGCCCTTTAAATGGCTAGCTATCATTATCACTACTACTAATAGTAATTAAAATTAAAACACTATACAATAAATTCAATTCACTTATTCCCTATTTATTTAAATGAATTGATTTTAATCCATTAAGTTGTCACCATTTTCAGTCAGTCCCTCTTCAGTTTTCATAAAGATTCTTTAATCTTTCATGCTCATTCACAATTCCTCTTATGGTGGAAGGTAGTATATGCCCATAGACACATATAGAACTCTGTAGGTATGTAAACATTATTATTGATCCTTCCTCCTCTATCTAGGAGAAAGATTATTGCTAGTGCTTGCCACAGGTGTGCCATATAGTCTGTGCTTCTTGTTCAAATAGAATAGTTCTAATAGATGGTTATATTCAGGCTAGATGCAGGAATTCACTGACCACTACTTTGAACATCAAGGTAGGATCGGGGAATGGATAGCCACCTTGTCACAGAAGGTATTTTCACTTCCTTACTGAGAGGCTAATAATGTGATAAATATTATTTTTGCCATTCTCTGTTGCCCTTTGATGCCAAAATGAACACCTATGATTCTTAGCTAACGTTCCCTTCTCTGATCATTACTCAATTTTCCTTGTTAACCAACTATGTCATATCCATCCTTATCCCACTCTTCCCTACACTAACTTTGCATCCTCTGGACCCTCCATTCTTTTATTAACAAACTTCCCTTTTAAATCTGTTGCTTGCATCTACAAATTACTTGTATGTATTTCATATTTACTTCTATGTATACATATCGTTTTTCCCCAATAGAAGATAGGCTATTTGAAGGGAGGAGCTGTATTTATCCCTGACTTCTAGAATACTTCCTGCCACTTGATAGATATTAAATATATAAACATTGAATTGAAGTAAATTTACTTCTTCCCTAAGCCCTTACTGGCCCACTGTCTTCTGAAATGTAGTTCTTAGAACTCAGTACTGTACTGTAGATATAATCTACCAGAGGTGTTTTCAGCTTCATCTTCCTGTATCCTATGACTTTCTCAGTACATGCAACCTCAGATTGTGATGTCTCAGAGATAGAGTCTAGCTAGATATCTAAATTTTAACACTAGTTTGGTGGAAAATTGGAAAGTATGTCCAAGCACATATAAGAAGATGTAAAAACAAAAGTGAGAGGATCAAGTGAAATAGAAATGGGCAATTTATTCAAGCAATAATGACAAGATTGACTTCATGTTCCAGTTTGGGGAATACCAAATTATTGCTCAACTGAAATCCTTTGGTTTGAGTCTGATGGCTTTTGTGTTCATGAGAACTATGACCACTCATCTGTCTGGGTGGGTAGGTGGAATGCTTTTATACAGTGTTGAGGGTACAGGAAATGTTATTGTTTTACAAATGGCTCATGATATGTCCACATGTTCTTTGCTCACATTTTCAGCCAACAGTTGTCTTGACTGTGGATTAGATAAAGACACTCCATCAGTAGCTGAAGAGTTATCCTTTGAGGTCTCTTTCTCAGAGTCCATCACAGAGATTCCCAAAGAAAAAGGAGGTCTTAAATCACAAAGGTTTAAAAAAGAAGATTCTTCTTTAACTGTAAGTAGCACTTCTCATGTTTGTGCTATTATCCATTCTCTGTATATCCCTCTTAGTCTCATTTTCCTCACTTGTAAAATAATGATGTTGAACTACATGGCTTTTCGAGTCTCTTCTTTCTGTGATTCTAATTTCCTGCTGGATTCCCTATAGGGCAAAGAGGAGGATATTTGGTGTATGAGTGAGTGTGTGAGTGTGTGTGTGTGTGTGTGTGTGTGTGTGTGTGTGTGTGTGTCTTGTTCTGAAAAGGGCTACCTTGTTTAGTTTTTTCCATTTTCTGCCTTTTCCTGTAATATATGAACCATATTCTTTTTTTTTTTTTTTTTGTAATGTAAACAGGAATAATCTCTGATTAGGGCAGTAAACAGTTCAGTTCTCCATAGGAAAACAAGCTTGGCCTCCTTTGGGACTAGTTAAAATAAGAGGAAATAGAAATGGTTATATTACTGTAATATTGTTATTCCTATTCAGTTTTCGTCTATCCAGTAACTCCAGTTATACAGAACATTGTCAAGGACTAGGAAGCAAACTAAATATAGGTATCTAAGCAACCAGAAAAGATTTGTCCAAAATCTATGTCCCAAGACTTACTGACATCATCTATGAGAGAGCCTCTCAAAATCCTACCTCAGAACTTATTTTACATACAGTATTTTTTCCTTTTCAGTATTTTTCTTTTCCCCCCAATTATATATATATATATATATATATATATATATATATATATACCCAATTTTTATCATTTTTTTTAATAATTTGGAGTTCCAAATTCTTTTTCTCCCTCTCCTTGAGATGGAAAACTATTTGATATAGTTTGTATCCTACATGCAGTTCTAACAAACTAGTTTGATTCTGAATAAAATGGATGACATCATTTACTCTTTCTAGGATGGATGATTCAGGCTTTGCCTTGGGACATTGAAATTTAGAGGGGAAAATTTTTAAATAATCATTTTAAATCACCGTGCAACTTGAACAATTTTATTTTAGCAGAACTTTCATTTTAGCAGCAACAACAAAACGTAGTTATTAAGAAAAACTAATTAAATTAGGAAGAGACTATTCAGTTCTTCTCCCTAGTAACCAAGTACTAGCCCCATCCTGGATATCACTTATCCCTCAGAAATAGAGTCACAGTATTAATTTCATTCTCACTTCCCGCCAAGGGGCTCATGTCTTAATGTTTTTCCCATTCTCTCCCATGATCCTTCTGTTCTGTTATTCATGATCTCATTGAAATGAGCATACTCTTCCAGCTACATATCACAACTTTTTCATATCTCATTCTTTACAATCCATGTCCTATCTTTCAACAGTTTTCAATAAAAGGATAGTGAACACATAGGAGGTTCATTAGGAACATTTTGAAAACCTCCATTGGTTCTGTTCATATTTTATGATTATCAGTGTCCATCCATTTCCTACTTCATTCTTTCCCCATGGCTAGCCCGCCTTCATTTTCAATTATACATGTGTTATCACTACTATATGCAAGTTCATCACTGTTATGCTATAGCTTACTTGTACCTTCGGAGAAAGCTAGGTAATACAGAAAACAGAACATAAGATTTAGAACCAGGGAAGACCTAAGTTCAAATCCTGCCACAGAGCAAATTACTTAATGTATGTCTTCCTCTATCTCCTCATCTGTAAAAGATATTAATGCTAGCACTTATTTCCTTAGGTTGTTATGAGAATCAAATGAGATAATATTTGAAAAGCAGTTTACAAACCTTAAGTGCCACATAAATGCTAATTATTATTATCACCTGTTTGTTGTGGTGGTTGTTGTTGAATCACTTTTTGGTTGTGTCCAACACTTCATGACCCCATTTGGGGTTTTCTTGGCAAAGATGCAGGAATGGCTTGCCATTTCCTTCTCTAGTTCATTTTACAGATGAGGAAACTGAGATAAACATGGTTAAGTGACTTACCCAGTTAGTAAATGTCTAAAGCTGGATTGAAGTCAGAAAGAGGAATCTTTCTAACTCCAGGATCAGAAGTCTATCCATTATACCACTCATATGCCCCTTTATTTCTTAGAGTACAATGTAAAATGTTTCAATTAAATCCAGAAAACTTAGTGCTTCTAAATAAACATACAGATTAAATCTCAAAGATCTTTAGAACATGCTGATTTTACAGAATGATATACCATCCAGAATTTTTATGAGCAAAATCACCTTCGCTATTTTAATACAGTTTCAGGAGATTGAGGGGCTGTGAATTGAAGAGACAAATTCTTTTATTTACGGTATGGAGAGAATGTACTCTTTGTACCTTTTGTTACTGTGATTAGTTGTGCTAACATTTCTACTGGGCTTTCAAGGATGCCAGGAGGCAGGACTACTGCTGATATATATTTTTATCTATATTTTGATAGATGTAGAAACTGTCATTTAATGTCGCCTGGGTAGGGTAGGGAGTGTTCTATTCATCATGTTCTGATTAAAGTGAACAAGTTAGAAAAGTACTTTTAGAGGAGAGAAGGGTGATGTGCTAGGAGGAACAAGCCAGTAGCATCTATGGTGTTTGCTTTTGGGTCTCTGATTTTCAGCTCATAAATATACTTAGATGCCTATATATAAGTTGAAGTGGATGTGCTACCTCCTCCCTACTATCATTCAACATACCTACCAGAATAGAAAACCACATGAAGGTAACAAGTCAGATTCAGCCTGACCTTTATCAGAATTGTAGGAGCTGAGCTAGTTTCTGTTTTTCAGAGAAGCTAGAGAAGCATGTTCAGGGGTGCTGTACAAAATCAGAGTAGCCTTTGCCAAAATCCTCACAATCTCTTCTTTCCTTTAAAGAAGATTTCCATTTTTTTCAACATGCATTTGCAGAAATTCATCGTTCGAAAAAGCAGATTTGGCTTAACTGAAGTAGGAGATCTGTCTGTTGAAGACATGAAGAAGATTCGCTATCTCTCTCTCATCGAATTGACAGCCTTTTATGATGCTCTGGGGATTGAACTGAAGAGAGACCGAACAGACAAAGTGAAAGGACGAGGTAATCCAGTGGGATCCAATGATTCAAAAACAGCAGGGTACTGCAGTGAAGTATTGCTTAACTGGTTCCCTTCTTTTTCTTTCCTTCGTTTTTTCTTTAACTTTGAAGAAAATGGACTTTTTGGTGTTCCACTTACTGTCCTATTGGAAAACGATCAAAAGAAGTTCCCTGGAATTAAAGTTCCTCTTATCTTCCAAAAAGTGAGTAGAATGCAAATCCATAGTATCAGTAGACTGAGACTATATGTTTGGTACTTATTAAGCCTATTGTTGAATTTTTAATTAAGTTTTTGGATATCATATGCTTGATACTTGTTAACCTATCATTAAATATTATTTAGGTTTTTAGTTGTTATATGCTTGCTTTTTATTAAACCCACTATTAAGTTATTCCTCAGATTTTTAGAAAACAGCCAAGTAGTACAATAAAGCACTGGCTTTGTAATCAAGAAGACTTCAATTTAAATTCAGCCTCTAGCATTTACTAGATATATGACCCTGAACAAGTCACTTAATTACTGCCTCAGTTTCTTCACCTGCAAAATGGGGATATAATAGCACCTATCTCCCTGGTTGTGAGGATCAAGTAAGTTAATAATTGTAAAGGGCACAGTGCTTGGATCCTAGAATATCAATAGACATATAAATAATAACTATATTTTAGTAGTTATTAAAACTATTATTAAATTATTACTAAAGGTTAATAATGAAAATACCTTTATTTACACCTAGGGCCAAAAGTAAAATTTCTTAATCTTATTACACACCCTTCTTAAATTCCCACAAGAGAACCATTTACATGATCTAATTTTGTTTAATGATTCAACAAATATTTGTTAAATGCTGGCACAGTAAACCTGATTCTAGAGACATGAATCTGTCACAAGTCTCTGTTTTTGAATGGTTTGTAATTTAATGAGGGGAAGTATAAATAAACAAAAAACCATGATACAAGAAGAATAAGATGCAGATAAGGGAAAAAAGAGTCCCAAAAAATTGTAGGAAATTTCAGAGGAGAGAGATGGTGAAGTAAGAAGAGTACATGAGGGAAGGTATGACCAAAGGCATGGAGGCAAGAGAGGTCTAGCCAAGAATTAGGGATGGAGAATAAGTCTACTTTGTTTCTGACTGGAGTGTAGAACCAACTGCAAGAGAATAAAATGTGGTAAAGCTAGACCTAGATTGTAGAGATCTTGAATGCCAAAATTAATAACTTCATCTTTGTTGAGTATAGGTGTGACATGATTGTTGCAGCATATTAGCTTGAGTAATTGCATGAAGGGTGAATTAGGGAACTCATAGAATAGAAATAGGATGAACAGTTTGAAGCCTGTCATTACCTATTATTGTGGTCTGGTTGAAAAGAGATAAGAGATAAGAAAAATATAAGGTAGCTTGTACAATGGAAAGAGAACTGGATTTGTAGTTAAAACATATGGGTTTGAATCTCAGCTCTGGCACTTGCTACCTTTGTTATCTTAATTTTTCTCATCTGTCAAGATGAGGATTGCATTATTGTTGTCGAGTTGTTTTTCAGTTGTGATCCTGTTTTGGGTTTCCTTGGCAAAGATTTTGAAATGGCTTGCTATTTTCTTCTCTAGTTCATTTTACAAATAAGTGACAAGGTCATATAGCTAGGAACTGACAGAGACTGGATTTGAACTCATGAAGGTGATTTTTTTCTGATTTCAATCCCATTGCTCTGTTTACTGTGCCATCTAGCTGTAATAGAAGGAAATCAAAGGTTCTTTCCAGTTCTAAGTCTACAATCCCACGAAAAATGGTGATTCTTGTGGGAGTAAAGAGGAGAGTATCCCTAAAAGAAATACAGAAATAGGAATAATAGAACTTAGAAAATGAATGGGTGTGAGGATGGAGGGGAGATGAAGTTAATTCTGGCATTCAAGATCTCTACAATCTAGGTCCAGCTTCACCACATTTTATTCTCTTGCAGTTGGTTCTACACTCCAGTCAGAAACAAAGTAGATTTATTCTCCATCCCTAATTCTTGTCTGTACCTTTCTTGCCTCCATGCCTTTGGTCATATGAAATGATACCAACACAGCAAGGTTGGGAGACTGGACAAATTATGTTACAAATAGAAAGAGAAAAGTCTGAGAAAAGACTAGATTTGGGTGGAGAAGTTTGAGAGGTTGGAAAGGAAATATCTAGCAGGTAATTGGAAATATAGGGTTGGAACCCTGAAGTAAAGCTGTGAATGAAGATGTAGATTTGGGAATCACCTATAATTGAAGGTATGAGAGTAGATGAAGTCATTAAAAAAGAAAATATAGGAAGAGAAGATCGGAGAGTTTTGAACTGAATCTTTGGAAACATTGTTTAAGTGATAGAATTTTGGAGAGGAGCCAGCTAAAAAGTCAGAGAAGAAATGATCAGAAAGGTAAGAGAATCTTGAAAGTGCAATGATAAAAGTATAGTGGAGTTAGAAGAAAAAGGGATGAGCCACAATGTCATGACATAAAAAAGTCAAGGATGACAGTCAGACTTTAAAAAAAAAAGCATCAGATTTGATGAGGAGGTTATCACTAGTGATACTGCAGAGAATTATTTCAGTAAGATGGTGAGGATGGTTATCAGATTGAAATGGGCCAAGGCGGGCAAAAGGAAAGAGTTTGACAGTGAAAAGTTTGGAATCACACAAGAAGATAATTTGATAGCATTGGCAAAATTATAGGAAGGGATTTATTCAGGAAAAAAAGATACTGTAAAGATCTTGGCATATTTGCTGGTTGAGGGTGGGAAATATGAGGGGAATGAATTAATTGAAGAGGTGAGATAAATGGTATCAGTAGAAGGATTCAGTTTAGCAAGGAAGGGGCTCCCTCTTTCTCTTGGTTTCAGAGTAGAGAATGGGTGAGAACTTGGAGAGAAGAGAAATGAAGGAGGGAAGCTGAGAAGTTGAGGAAACTCATTTAAAGGCAGAATATTATTGTGGAAAGAGAATTGGAGGGAAAAGACATGAGTTCCTTTTTTTAAACTCCTATGTGATTTTGACTAAATGAGTTCATTTGTCTTTTCTCATTTTTAACATGAGATGGTTAGACTAAATGATCTGAGAAGTTCCTTCCAGGTTCAAATTTATGCACCCGAGTCAAATGACTGTATTCTGACTGTTCATTAAAACTTAGTGATGCCAGATTTTTCTCTACTCTTTTGCATGAAAGGAGAAAACATAATTTCATAAAATGCTTACTTTATTTTTCTCCAATAGTTTCTCCAAATGTAATATATTTGTTATATAATTTGGAATAAAAGAGAATATATTTTTGTAACCAAAGTCATTTAGTTATTTTTATATACAACTACTTATTAGATTAGCTTTTAAAAATAGTGACCAGCCTTGAAATCAGGAGGACCTGAGTTCAAATCTGGTCTCAGACACTTAACATTCCCTAGCTGTGTGACCCTGGGCAAGTCACTTAACCCCAATTGCCTCAGTAAAATGCAAAAAAAAAAAAAAAGTTTCATATTTTGAGAACTTTTCAAATACTAATGAGCAAAAATAACTAACTCGTTATTTGGAGCTCTTTTTTCTTAGTATAAATGTGACTTTCCTAAAGAAATATTTTTAGGGAAGCATTTTGCAAAACATTTTTATCTTATACAAATTGTAATTGTAGGTATCTTTATTACCTTTTAAACAAAAAAAAAAAGGTTTTTTTTGTTTTGTTTTTTTATATAACCCAGGAGATTTACATTGATTTGCATTTTCATTGATTTGCATAACTGAATCTTTAGTGACATCCAGTGGCATAGTTATAATGTCAAGGCAAAAATGTATCCATAAATTCTAACATTTCTAAATTATAATTAGTACCTTTAGAATGCTGAATGAACTATTGTCATATATTAGTTGAGAACTAAAATCTTTGCAAGTTTCTTCTCCATCTTCCCTTATTTGCATACTGGCTCCCCAAATTGTCCCCCTTCACAGCTGAATGTCCAGAAACAACCTGGGCTTTTCCTCCTGAACTACTTTCACGGTACCAAATACTGAATACTCCTATTCATACACTATATAAAAGACAGAGTTCAAAGAAACTTTATATAATTCAAGTCTAAGAAACCACAGTGTAATACTTTTAGTTGATAACATATTCTTCCAGCTTTCAGTACTTTTTTTGTTGTTGTTGTTGCCAGATCTAGAGATGATTGCATTTTTTATCTTCCTTCCTGCTGTGGACCTGTCTCCAGAAGGAGAGAAAGACTGATACAATTTGCCATGACGGATGTAACATAGGACCCTTGAAGCCTTCTTGTTAGTTTATACTCTTGTTTGTGACAACTGAATTATAAATTTTTTAAGAGATATTATCGTGCAAAAATTATAATGGATCAGTGAGCACCATGAAGTTTGATACAAAAAAGAAAATAACAGCAAATACAAAATCTCCACAGATATTTAAATATCTGATAAAAGTTTTGTATGTTAACTATTTGCTGAGCAGCTGGATGGTGTAGTAGATAGATTACCAGCCTTAAGTAAGGAGGACCTGAGTTCAAATTTGGCTTCAGAACTGTGACCATGTGCAAGTTACCTACTCCTGTTTGCCTCAATTTCCCCATCTGTAAGATGAACTACAAGAAGGAAATAGCAAACTATTTCAGTATCTCTGCCTAGAAAACTCCAAATGAGGTCACAGTTAGACACGACTGAAATAACTTAAACACACACACACACACAATAAATTAATGAATGGGCATGAGGATAGAAATAAGTGGTGTGCATTACCACTGACTATATTCTAGGCACTGTGCTAAGCACTTCACAACTTATCATCTCATTTGATCCTCACAAAAACCTTATTATGATAATGATAGTAGGTACTATAATCATTCCCGTTTTTAATTGAGAAAGACAGAGATTAACATGTTCACGTAGTTACTCAGTGTTGATGACAATAGATTTGAACTCAGGTCTAGTGCCCTATTAATTATATTACTTAGGGGCTTGATTTCTCATATGTAAGAAATGTTGATGATTTTATTTGCATGTATTTAAAAGAAATCTTAAGTGACTATTATTTAGGAAATTTTTTTCCAAATTAGATGGAAGAAATGTTTTAAAATATATCTTTATATTTTAGCTTTTGCAGAAACTTGAAGAAACAGGCTTGGAAACAGAAGGAATTCTTCGAGTCCCAGGATCTGCATCCAGAGTCAAGGTACCAAGCATTTCCTTTGTTCCCCTGTTGGAGATTTAAGTTTATTTCTTTCTTGGGTCATTTCTAGAGTTACTTGTTTTATTTTAATTTGATGGACAAATTCAATGATATGGGCAAAAACAATATGCTAAGACCTGGTATGACATTTAACCCCTATAGTTTATAAATTTATAATTGTATTACCTGAATTATCTTATCTTATTCATCAAAGCTACATGCAGTTTAAATATTATTTCAATTGTGTCTCATTCTTCATGACTCTATTTAGGGTTTTCTTGGCAAAAGTAATGGAGTGATTTGCCATTTGCTTCTCTGGTTCATTTTATAGGTGAGGGTACTGAGGAAAAGAGGGCTAAGTGACTTGCCCAGCATCACACATTTGGTGTGTGTCTCAGGCCAGATTAGAACTTAGAAAGATGAATTTTCCAGACTTCCATTCTGGGTACTCTATCCACTGCATCACCTACCTGCCCCAATTCAACTGTTAATTTTTTTTTTTTTAAATGAAAATAGTATGCTTCAGTCTGCATTCAGACTCTATAGTTCTTTCACTGAATGTGGATATCATTTTCCAACATGAGCTCTTTGTAATTGTCTTGGATCATTGTGTTGCTGAGATGAACTAAATCTATCTTGGTTGATTATCAGATAAGTTGCTGTTACTGTGTATGTTGTTTTCTTGATTCTCATGCAACAGTTTTAGAACCCCCATTCTCAAAAGGAAAAATTAGGGTATTCTGGAGCATAGTTATTACTTTATTTTTATTTGGTGCTGGTGAAATTCTAAAAAGGAAGATGTACCTATGAAAGAAAAGTCCTTCTCATTAAGTCCAATTTTATGAAAATTGTCCTTTTTAAAATGGGATTCAAGATGCTTAAAAAGGATGAATAATTGATAATTATTGCTGATAATAATGGCTGATAGAAGGTTAAAAAAGACCAGTGGGAAGGTGGGGAATATATATCTGTTTGGTCCTAAAGCTAAGTAAAGAGGATTTATAAAAATGAAAGGATATCCCTTCATCAGTTCTACTGACATATACTTACAAGAATTTCTATTTGTAGGGGAAATAATAGAGCAGGTAGGTAGTTGGGAAAAGATAGGTTTAAATATTGTTTCAGATATCTACACTGTTGAATAAATAGAATAATAATAGGTACCATATGGCACTTGAAGATTTGCAATGCGTATCATGTAGGTTACATCATATGATCTTCATAATAACTTTGTGAGGTGGGTGCTTCTATTTTCCCCATTTTACACATGAGTAAACTACGCCTGGAATAGTTTAAATTAGGGTTCTTCATCTCTTGGGGTTATGGATTCTTTTTGTAGACTGTTGAAGCCTATAGAGAAATCCTTCTCAGTATTTTGTTGGGTTTTCTTTAATATAAAATGCCAAAAATTATCAAAGAAAAGAATTATATTGAAATAGTTATCAAAGATTTTTTTTTAAAGATCATAGATTCAAGGTTAAGTTCATGGGTTCCAGGTTAAGAACCCCTGGGTTGAATGATTTGTTTTAGAATCTTACAGCTTCTAAGTATGAAAAGCAGGTTTTGAACTGAGGTCACTTTTACTCCAAACCCAGCTTTCTCTTCTCTGTGTCATTTATCTGCCCCTAATATGTGACCAGATACTCCTCTTTGGGGCATAAAACAAGAAGAAATGGGTAGAGGGGATACAAATTATAAGAGAAGAGAATGGAAGAAATGCTCCTGAAAGAAAAGCCCTCATAAATGTCAACTTTGTGAGGCACCCACTCTGAAGGTGTGCATTATGAAGAGTTAGTCGTTAAGGACAGACAGAAGAAAAATGAATTTGTCAAGTCTAAAAGTCCAAGTCTATATAGTTTCTGTAAAGCATATGTATGAATCATGAATCTTGGCCCCATATGTTCTTATGTAAAAGTCTGAGGGAGAGCACTGGAAAGGGAGGAAGAAAGGGAAAGAGGGAATTGGTCCATAACAGGCACATTCTAAATTTACAGATGAAAGATAATGCTTTTGAGTTCAATCTTGGTTTGTTTAAGTCTGTCTAATCAGGCAACCAATCAGAAGTCAAGGAAACAAGTTTCCTAAGCAGAACCAGATCCTATCTTTCCAAGCCTTCATATATTATTGTGACATTTGGATTTACAGACATTCTAACTGGTTCAGGTTGTGTGTGTGTGTGTGTGTGTGTGTGTGTGTGTGTGTGTGTGTGTGT
>JAJPUD010001355.1:114214-297193 GCA_023553655.1 Myrmecobius fasciatus
GTGTGTGTGTGTGTGTGTGTGTGTGTGTGTGTGTGTGTGTGTGTGTGCGCGCGCAAGCATGTTTTTTAAAAAATTCAAACATGTGGATATGATTAAAAGTCTTTTTTTCTTTTTATAACCAAGTGTATAAGACATAATACAAGACATCTTGTATATGTATGTTATGGTATGCTATAAACATTTCATGGGCAATCACAACTTACTCATAAGCTTTTGTCTGAAAATGCTTATAAAAATTACTTTTAAGTGGGGTTAATGATTCTTAAGTGCCAGATTCTTTGTGGCAACTTTTACACAAGTATATTTCTATGTGCTGTGGTCAACATGAAAGTGACCATGTAAATGCAACCTTTCTCTACTGATGGATTTAATAACTTCCAAAACTTTATTTCATCCATCTTGCTCAAAAGGAGAATGTAATCCAGGTATTCTAATCATCTGGGGTCCAAAAAAGCAAATGGGAAAGTGTTTTAGAGATCAATGTAGAGAAGCAGAAAAAAATGTTATTAGAAAGGAATTGTAACCTTATATCCTAAATATTGAACAACTGGATTATTTTTCCTTAGCTAGACTTTTTATTAAATTATGTGTAAATGCATTTCTTAGGAAGTATTTTTCTAGTCATATTTAGAAAATATAAGCAATATGTTATAAAATAAAACACATAAGATTTTTAAGTCCTACCATTTTTCTTGGTATGTTCAAATTCAGCTAGTGTAATGACACCAACAATATGGTTTCTAAAATGTACCATTGTAAAATTCTTGCCCAGTTTTTACATATTAAAAACTTCATTAAAAATGACTGGAAGGCTGGTTCTGAAAGGAAATCACTGGGTTCAGCCAGACAGGACGTGCAGATGCCAAGCCAATCCTGATTTGTGAGGCCTGCTCTAGTTGGAAGCAGTTAAAAGCTTTTTCTTTTTCAGTGACTTTCTTCTTAATAAAGGAAGGACACTTGAACCAAGCACCAGGGAAATGTATTTTATGGAGGAGGGTTGAATGTATGATCTATGAGATTCTTCTTTCCAGGTTTCAGTATTTCTCAAAATGAACTGTTTTCTAATCATTTTACCTATTTGGTTTCCTTGTTATTGAATCTAAAGATGCAGGCTCTTGCAACATTTATTAAAAACAAACAAAAAAAAATCTTTCTCACAATTGTTAGCAACATTTCTTTTCAATAGTATTTTACTACTATACATATAAAGATATGTGACATATAAGACCTATAAACTAATACATATAAAGAAATTTTTTAATATTAATTTTTGTTAGACTTTTTGTTCTAAATTTTTCTCCCTCCCTCTTTTATCTCCCTCTTCCCTAAAACTGCAAGCAATCTGACATAGATTAAACATGTGTAATCCTTCTAAACACATACTCATATTTGTCATGTTTTGCAAGAAAAATCAAACCAAAAGTGGAGGAAAAAGCACAAGAAAAAAAAGCAAACAAAAAAAGGTGAAAATACTATGCTTTGATCCAAATTCAGTTTCCATTTTCTGGATGCTGATGGTATTTTCCATCTCAAGTCTATTGGAATTATCTTGAACCCACCACATTGCTGAGAAGAGCCAAGCCCATCACAGTTGTTGATCACATAATTTTTGTTGTTACTGTATATGATGTTCTGGAAGCAACATTTTTTTTTTCCCCTTGATGATTTAAGTTCATGAATTTCTTGGTCTCCTATTCTCATTAACCTTAAATAGATAACATGATGTCCTTCACAATTAATTGCCATTTTTTTTTCTTTTTTTCTTTTCCTTTTTCTTCTATTTGGCAAATACAGTTTTTGTACCTGGTTCAGCTGCTTCCAAAGCTGGGCCAATATTTTGCTATGGTAGAAACAAAGGAGAGTTGGTTTTCTTTCTGTTAATTTAAAAAAAAAAGAGAGAGAGAGAGAGAGAGAGAGCAGTTCCATGGTCATTGATACCTCTGTTGTTTGAATTCCTGAGACATCTACAGTTTATATGCCATTAAAAACAACAACAATAACCACCCTGCTTATCCCATTTTACAGAGTAAGAAACAGAGGCAGAGGTTTTGATTTACCTAGTCACTAGCTAATGATAGAATGGAACCTTGAACATAGATCTGATTCCAAATCAGGAGATGTTGTTACCACACCACATTTCTCCTTTACTCCATTGTGTCAGGAGAGAGTTCCTATATAATGGATGGCAAAAGATGGAGCTCTTCTTAATAAGTCCTTCTTCTGGCTACTCTTTTTGGTGGCTATGTAGTATTACAGTGTCAGGAAGACCTGGGCTGAGTACCCACCTGAAAACATTTTAGCTTTCAGTGACCCCTGCAACCAAACCCCTGATTTAAAAAAAATTATTCATTTTTAAAATTCTTTTTTTTAAAATGGTTGCAAATTCTTTCCCTTCTTCCACTGAGAATGAAAACAATATGATATCAATTACCACAAAATTAGCACAAGCACAAACAGCAGAGAATTGATTAATTTTTTTGGTTGCATCTCAGTTTCAGAAGCTTCATTGAGTGCACAATCATCTGTAAACCAAAAATCATGCACCAATAGTCTCTCCATTTTAGTTTTGACTTGTAGCCTTTTTAAGTTTAAGAATTGACTATCAGTGTGTTAGCTGACCTTTTAGATTCCATGTTTATCCTAATTGAAGATATTTGACGATGTGGCTAAGCATACAGCCTTGAGTCACTCCATTGGTGACTTGAGAAAGTGTGATCAATTATACATGTGAAGTCATGCAAAATATTTCATATTAGTCATGTTGCAAAAAAAGTCCCCAAAACAATAGAAGCAAAAAAAAAATGAAGAAGGTAGAAATAAATACTTCAATCTGTATTCAGTTTGATCAGATAGATCTCTTTCTAGAGTTAGCATTTTTTACATTACTTCTCTTGGGTTATTATGAGTGATTTTCTTATCCCGCATTGGTAGAATGAATTTCTACTTGGGAAATTCCCTAAACCTAAAAATTAAAAAAAAAAAACCCTATAAAAGACTTTGGTTCTCTTCTGCCCTCTCACTCTCTCCACAAGGATATTTTCTGTATAAAATATTGATTGTTGTTTGAAAACGCAGTGATCTATATTATTTTTATTGGGTTGAAAGTTTCTCAGGGGCATAAATGAAATCTTCACAACTCTAAAGAATCAAGTAGTAAGTCATTTTTCTGCTGCATTTAAAATATTTCATATTTTTGCTGATATAAATTAGGAAATAGTGGCAAAAGATAGGGAGCTATAGAGCACATGGATCATTCCTTGGTACAATGCCTTGCACATAGTAGATACTTAATAAATGTTTTTGATTGATTAATTGAAAGCAAATTAGACATATCTCAAAATTAAATAACCTCCCATGTGAAATCTGGCTGAAATTGTCCATAAAATAATTATGCTCAGCTTCTCCATTCTAGTCACTTCCTCATGGCAATCAGTATATGCAGAGGGATTCTCCTTATATCTGTTTCAGACAAAAGCCTTGTATTCTCTTAATCTCATAATACAAGCAGTAAAACAGATGAGATTGCCTTCAAGGGGAAAAAAAGCATTGGAGAAGAGGTGACAAGTAAAAGTGGATGAATATAAACCAGTCAAGCTTATTAGACTTTTTAGAGGCCAAGTAATCTTTGAAAACCGTTTTCAAGATTTAAAAAGCCAGGAAAGGCCTTTTAAGTTATAAAAACTCAGACACTCAAACTCCCTTCCCCCATCTCCGGCAAAAAAGCCCAACACACACACATACACACACACACACACACACACACGCACACACACACACACACACACACAATCAATCACATGTGGAAGAAGCCTGTGTGTCTTGGCTGGAAAGGCTGCCAGCACCACTCCTGGAATATATCATTATTCTGTGTGCAGAAAGAAGTAAGATCATCTTTATTGGGCATGTTCCCATTCTATATGTGAACCATCTGAGGGACATACTTTCTTGCTAAAGGCTAGGGAAGGAAGGGGGGAAAGGAAAGCTTTGTCAAAGCCCAAAGCATTTGCTTTGTGGGAAGAAAAGGTATTTTGCCAAGACCACAGAAATGAAATTATGGTCAGAGTGAAAAAAAATATGTATTTATATAGAATTAGTCATGCTTTTAAGGCTCCCCCCCCAGAAACTGTTACAACACCCATGAGAGACATTAATTTAAAAGTTATTATTCAAATACTGCCATTTTCAAACAAATACCAGTACACAAACCTGCATTATAGATAGGCTTGTAGTGCAGATCCGACTAATGAAAAAAGCATTTGAGAGCTTAGATTAGGGACTGATAAACTAGAGGAATATATGAGCCAGCAGTTGGAGCAGAGGATGCCAGGATCAGGGATAGCATGGTTCCTACAAAGTATGTTTTTTTAATGGGTAGTTATGGTCTATTTGAGCTGGACAATTTAGTGTAGGAGGGAATTCAGGATACAGTCAGGTATCCTGCAGAAAATAGCCAACTGGGATTGGGGTGGAGGTTGTGCTGGGAAGGAGCATAACTAGGGAGGAGAAAAGTGAGGTACCCAGATTGGTTAGGAATGTTCAGAAGGATAAGACAGAAAGTCTAAGCTTAGGAATTAATATTCTTTGATGAATAAGGTAGAGGAGAGAGAGGAGGCAAAGCCATAATCAAAAAGGGGTGAAGTCAACAATCTAAGGCTAATATCTAAATAGTAATGTGTTAGTGTCAGAGTTAGATCTCAAGGACATCAGGGAACCAGAACAATTGGCAAACCACTCCTTTTTCTTTGCTAAGACTTTCAAAATAAGGTCATGCCAGTTTCAATGGACTTATGATGAAGAGTCAGAGAGAAAAGTCCCATGATTATGGGAATTGAATGTGCATCACAATATAGCATTTTCACTCTTTTTGTTGTTGTTTGCTTGCATTTTATTTTCTTTCTCATTTGTTTTCCCTTTTTGATCTGATTTTTCTTGTGCAGAAAGATAATTGTGGAAATATGTGTAGAGAAATTGCATATATTTAACATATATTGGATCACTTGTCATCTGGGGGAAGGGTGGAGGAAGGCAGGAAAAAAATTAGAACACAAGGTAGGTGAATGTCGAAAATTGTCCATGTATATATTTTGAAAATAAAAAGCTTTAATTTAATTTTAAAAAAAAAAGAAAAAAAAATAAGATCATGGAGAGTTTGAAGAGATTGAACAACATGTGCCAGGCATTGTGCTAAACACTTTACATATATTATGTGATCCTTATAACAAATCTGGGAGATTGGTGATATTATTTGCACTTTACAGTTGAGGAAACTGAGGCAGACGGAAATTGTCTTAGCACACAACTAAATGTCTGAGGTACTGAGTTTGAATTCAAGTCTTCTTGACTTCAGCTAGGCCCAGTACTCTATCCACTCTGCCACCAAAAAGTTACCTTTGTTAATGACATTGCACAGAGGAAGGGGCAATAAAAAATGTCAAGGGGCAGTCATTGAACATTTGACTGTTATCTTTGGTTGCAGAACCTCCGACAAGAACTTGAAAGCAAATTTTATGAAGATACATTTGATTGGGACCAAGTCCGCAACAATGATGCAGCAGGACTGCTAAAGATGTTTATCAGAGAACTCCCCAGCCCTCTTTTTACTGTGGAATATCTGCCTGCCTTCATTGCCTTGGTGGAAAGTAAGTGAAAACCTCATCTTAGCATGAATAAGAAACTTGTAACACAATGAGACATAAAACAAAAGAAAGATGACTGATTAGATATGACCGGTAAAAAAAGCATATTTGTAAGAAAGCATTCCTCTTCCTCCCTCACTTTTAAAAAAATTTCTAGTTACTTGGGGGGCTATTTGTTGTAATAATAACAGTAGCTAGCATAACACTTAAAGATTTGGAAAGTGCTTTTCAAAATACTTTATCTAATTTGTTCCTTCTATCAACACTGTGATTTTTATAGATAGGGAAATTGAATCAGATGCAGATTTTTTTTTTGAGTGACTTGTTTAAATCATTAAAATTATTATAGAAGATGGTAATTAGTGACTTGTTCAGAGTTACACAGCTTCTGAGTATCTGAGGCAGGATTCAAACTCAGGTCAGACTCTAGATTCAGAATTGAAATAAGATTGTTTTTTCCACCAAAGTTGTCTTGTTTGTCCTGAATACTTTACCACAAGAAACTGTAGAATCTGCCTGGCCAATTTCCAGGAGCCTTTGTCACACTGCTTAGGTCTTGAAGGTCCCTTCATTTGGCCTAGATTTGCCCTTTATCTGCTATTGAGCATCATAGCCCAGAAAGCAAGGTCTCTACCTAAGAAGAGGTGTTTTATTTCTCTGATGTCATTATGTTGTATTTTTCAGGTAATCTGTGTTAAAAAGTGGTTATAATAGCTGTTATAAAGAAAGAAATGAACAGAGATTCTTCTTGATACTTAACTTGATCAACAAAGATTCCTTGAGCTAGGCCCCCCCCCCAAAAAAAAAAAATATAGCCTTCCTTCTTGGTCCTAGCAAGTATGATTATCTAAAAACAGAGCATCTATGATTTTATGTGGTTTATCAAGTCTAATTAATGATAATAGCTAGCATGTATATAGTGCTTTAAGGTTTGTTTAGCATTTTGGAAGTATTATCTCTATTTTTCTTTTTTTTTTTTTTTTTTTTTTTTTCTTTTGTCTGAGGCAATTGATGTTAAGTGTCTGAGACCAGATTTAAACCCACCTCCTTCTGACTTCAGGACTGGTGCTCTATCCACTGTGCTACCTCGCTGCCCCTATCTCATTTTTATTTTCACAAAAATCCTTAGAAGTAGGTGCTATCATTATCTCCATTTTATAGGTGAGGGAACTGAGGCAAACAAGTCAAGTGACTTGCTCAACTACTATGTATCTGAAGATAGATTTGAACTCAGGATTTCCTGACTCTATATCTAGTTTTTTTCTCTATTGTGCTACTTAAGATATTCCTAGGTCCATGATCTGGAAGTTTCCCAACTTTTTCTCTCTTGTTTGGTGGAGGCTTTCTCCAGAATCCTCATGCATATAATGGCTTGAGAAGGAAAACTGGACTTATCCCATGCCTCAGTTATCCCATACATACATACCCATGCGAGATTGGACTAGATATAGATATCTGAGATTTCTTCCAGCTCTTGAAATTTGCTGCAAAGCCTAATTTACAGTACAAGAATTAAAGTATCTATGTTAAGTACGTTGATCAAGGTCATAAAATTGGTCAGCATTAGAGCAAGGAAGATTTTTTTTAAACTTTCTATCTGAAGCTTTTATCATTACTTCATTAATCCCTTATAAGAATTCCAATTGGATTTTAATAATCAAAAGGCATATTCATTTACAGACTATGTTCTGTAAGGGCACTGATTGTTCAGGAGCTGCAAAAATCATTAAAATTATTATAGAAGATGGTAATTAGTGAGCTCTTAAATTGATAAGAAAAAGCATTGTTCTAAAATTAGTATGTTTCCAGATCATCTCAATTTTCAACCATTATCAGTGGCAGGAAAGAATTGTTAACTTTCCTATTCTAAGGGGAGATAATGAAACATCAGGCAGGTCTTTCTGAGATTTAAATTTAGGTTGCATTTATCAAAGTCCAGTATCATTTGTTCTATGTAAGAGCTAAAGTTAGTGGCAGTATAGAATAGTGGATAAAGAACTCATCCCAGAACTAGGAAGATCTGGGTGCAAGTGTTGCCCTTGTTATATATGCACTATATGACCCAGGTTGGTGAATTCTCAGCATTGTAGGCAACTCAACTGTCAGGTTAGTAATAGGTAGCATTTAATTTGCTTGAGTGCTTCACAATTGTCTCATTTTTATCCTCATAACACCCTTGGGAGGTAGGTGCTGTTATTATGCCCTTTTTTGAGTTGAGGAAACTGAGCCAGATTGAGAGTAAATGATTTGCCCAAGATTGTACAACTAGGAAGGGTCTAAGCCTGGATTTGAACTTGGACTTCAGGTCAAAAGTTCTTACCTTCTTTTGTGTCATAGACTTCATCTGATTTGGCCCATGGATCCCTTTCTAAATCACATCTTGAAAATGCACAAAAGAAAATTCATAATATTACAATAGAAAACAATTATAATGAAATAAAGATTTTTTTTCCCATTCAAGTTTGCAAACTCCCTGAAATCTGTCTACAGAATGTCAGTTGCAAACCCTAAGCAACCAAAATGCCTATAATGGTGGAAGAATTTTCTCATGCAGGAATTCCTCATACCTTTAAAATAAGATAAAAAGTTAAAAGTCTTATTTGTTCCTTCAGAGAGTGTACAGACATTCTCTCTTAAATATTTCTGTCTTAATAAAGTCCCTGTCTGTTAAGATGTGATACTTTCTGTGACTAGAACTAACTAGTGTAGAAAAGAAAGCTAGCTCCTTTTATTTTTAAATCATAAAAGTATGGGTCTTTTCTATCAAGTTTGCAGTCCTAGAAAAGATGCTGCAAGCTTATGAACCTCCCTCTTAGCCCAGCTCGACGATTCAGATAACAAATTGTTACCATTCAATTCTGCAAGTGTTATAACATAACTTGAGGTCAGTTTCAGCCTCTGCTGCCATACCTGTTCAGAGATGCACCTTTAAAGCAAAGTAAAAAAAAAAATAAATAAATTTGTTTTCTTAGCCCCACAGTTCACCGCCTGATTGCTATCCCTGCAAATCATTGAATAAAATGAGCCTGGAAAAATATCCCGAAAGAAATAGCTTTTTGACTTAGAAAAACCTCCACTTATCTTTGTGTCACCCTGAAACTGAAAATGCCATATTCCAGATGACTGATTTGCTATCAGGCAAGTCCACTGTGACATCAAAGAGCTGGCTTACTACTCTGGGTGAAGAATGGCCTTTTGGACTCTACAGGATAAATTTTGGAGGAAACTAGTTTTCCCAAAGGATAGAGTTAGATTGTTTCGTTGAGTTCGGTATATTCTTAAAGCCAGAAGGAAGTCTTATTCATTACAACAATTACTTTTCTTTATCCAAAGTTTGCCCCCAAAAAGTCTCATAAAATTAAAGGACTAATAAGCCATCAATCATAACTTCAGATACATTTGGGATTCTATTATCTTTCCTAGGAAATAAATGACTAATTAGAAAGAGAAGAATTGCAGCTACTTTGCAACCAATGCAATCAGAAATTCTATTAACTACTAAAACAGTCATATGCCTAGGCTTCATCTATAAAATGAATGCTAGTCTTTTCTCAATTTCATCTTTAAACCTTAAAAGATATTTTATCATTTTATGTGTTATTGATTGCAAAAGGTGACTTAGGATAGAGTTGTAGAACTCACAGCCCCTAAAACTCCCAAGTATGTCCTGAACAGTGTAAGTTAGGAATGTCTAACAAAGTAATAAAAATACAGTATAATATAGATAATGTTAATTTGTGGCTTTCTAGATTAGCATGCAGCCTGCAGAGATCTATTTCTATTTGAATATGACACTGCTGACTTAGCACATTAAAAAGGCATCATGGCATATTAATCAATGAGCTCAACTTAGAAAGGAGTTTGAATCTTACTTCTATCATTTACTCACTGTGCAATCTTGGACAAAGCATTTCACTTCAGCAAGCCTCAGTTTGCTCATTAGTGAAGTAGATGTAATATTTGTATTCCTTGCTAAATAGGATTTCTGTAACATTTTCTAAATATCAGATATTCTTATTAAAAATATATCTTTATGATTATTTCATCTAAATTGCCACATTTTACAAAGAAACTGAGGTCTCCAATGTAGATCCGCAGCTGTTTTTCTCAGTAGACTTTTCAAGTTCTCTTTGTTCAAGATTATATAGAGGCGGTTCTCAGCCTGTGCATTAGGTATTAAGATAAAAATCTTATTTGTTACTTCAGAGAGCATGTTACAGACATCCCCTCTTAAGGATTCCTGCCTGAATAAAGCATAGTTAAATTCTTTATAGTATGACTCTTGGTTTCATCTGCCTCTGATTGGGTTTGATTTATAAACTCTGAGTTTATCTATTAAAATTCACATACAGATTTTCTTCAGATGTAATGTTCCAGTTTAAAATGATAACCTGCACCTCCCAATTACCTAATTCTTGTTTAGGATCTCATCATCCATTTATTCAAACTATTCCCTCACCCACTCCACTCTACACACATGCATGAAAAGGTCAATTTGATTTTCTCAATGAGGTGGCACCTTGTCATATAATACCTTGTCAGGAGAAAAAGTGTTTGCATTTCACTGAAACTTGTTGGTAATGCTTGCATTTCACTGACTGTTACCCTTTATATAGAAACAAATTAAGATTTTCCTTCTATTTCAGACTTCTCCATTGAGTTATGGATACTTTGGCCATGATATGATTTAGTTCCCATCTCTAAGGAGAGCACAGGGTTGGCACAAGAAACTCTGGATTTTCTCGTGTGCTCTGAATTTTGGTCAAAACAGAAGATCTTTAATCTTGGAGCAGAATCAATAGAATTTCAGGGAAAGGGACAGACCAGTCCAATTTGAGGCAGTTGCCAAATGTCAGACATAAAAATTGTAAAATCTGAGTTGGTCTTGTGTTTCTTTTAGGAAGACAGTAAGTATTATTGAACCCTCAAAAATTATCTCTTTTGTTTCTATAAATCTGCAAGTTAAGCATGGAAATTAGGAGTTATCTAAGACAATGCATAATTTCTTATATTCTTTGTAAACCTGTTTACAAATCAAAGTTGCATAATAAGTGACAAAATACTCTGAAAAAGTTTTGGTCTTTTATAACTGGAAGAGAAATTAGAGACCAGTAAGTATAACCTCCTCATTTTGCTGATGAGTAAGCTGAGAATGAGAGGGGTTAACTGACTCATTCATGATCATACAGTTAGTAAATAACTGAGACAGGATTTGAACTCAGCTCATTCTAGCTCCAAGCTCAATACTTTATCCACTGTAACACATAAAATGCCTCACTTCAAAGCTTTTAGTATATTCCTTCAAAATCATAGAGATTTTACATTTGCCAACCTCTCCATCATATGTCATAAGAGTGATAAGTTAGGGTGTATAAATAGGCAAAACTCTATCCAGTTTGGCAAACCTTGCATCATAATGCTGAAGACCTTAAAAAGTTGTCTTCTGGCATCACAATATATTAGCAAGCAGTATTTTCAGAATGCATTCAAAGAGTTCATGATGTGATGATGCTTCTGTTATATTTTTTAGGAATTTCCAAGATCAAATTGCAGTTACAAGCTTTGCACCTTTTGATCATGCTTCTGCCTGATGCCAACAGAGATACTGCTAAGGTGGGTCATAGCACTCATATTCTTTGTTAGTTCAAAACCTAACATCAACTATGGGTTATCTAAGACTGCTGCTTTGTGAGTTCTCAGATGTACAAGGGTTCCCAAAAGTCTTAATACAGTTTCTAAGCTGTGATAAACTTAAAATTGTAGAAAACTTTTGGAAATCCCTATATAATTCTGGCCTATTTCTGGTGTTACTATATTGCATAGTTTTTATCATATCCTTGAAAAACAATAACAACAACAAACCTGAATTAATTAATAAAATCAGGCTCCTTAAGGATGTCCTTTCTGTAATTTTTTTGTGGCAATGACTTAATTTTGTATGATTATTAAAAACCCATTGATTTCAATCAACATATCTTCATGACACTTCTTATCAGCATTTCTAGATGAATTCATGTGGCTATCTATTATTCAAGGAGGGTCATTAGATTCCCCTTTTGTATCTTATGAATTTCATAGACTTCATTCAGAAGTGAATTTTTTTAGAGAGGTAAACCTATTTTCAGCTACTACTACTGCTCTGGGAAGCGGTTTTGGTGTTGATTTTGTTTATTTTTTGTTGTTGTTGTTTATTCTTTAGTTGTGTCCTATTCTTTGTGGCCCCTTGGGGGATTTTCTTGGCAGAGATACTGGAGAGGTTTGCCATTTCCTTCTCTAGTTCATTTTCCAGATGAGGAAACTGAGGCAAACTGAGTTAAGTGCATTACCAGAGTCACACAGCTCATAAGTATCTGAAGCCAGATTTGAACATATCTTTTTGAGTTAAAATCTCATCTCAGACATTTACTAGCTGTGTGACAGTCACTTAACCCTATTTGCTTCAGTTCCTCATCTGTAAAATGAGCTAAAGAAGAAAATGGCAAACTACTGTCTTTGCCCAGAAAATGCCAAATGCAGTTACAAAGATTTGGACTAATTGAAAAAAACTGAATAACAACAAAATACAAAGCTGGTGTAAAAGGACTCTCATTATACCACTTAGTTATATACAACTACTGAGAATCAAACTTTTAGCAAATTAATTAAAACTAAATAGTGATCTCTCCTTTTACCTACAATCCCAGGAAATCTTAGTCATACTTTTGGGTCTCCTGAAACATTTGGTTATGCTTTTTGTTTTTCCCATTTCAGTTGCTAGGTAGTAATATCAAAATGGAAAAGTACTGGTTGACCTTACAAGAGCCTCCATTTTCCCACAATATTCTTTGTAGCTAGACAACAAAACCAAGAATACCAAAATTTCATATCCTTATGGGATTTCATCTCTACTTTAAGAATCCACGAGCTTTAGAAGGCTCAGCTGAACTGCATGGCCCCTTGAACTTTTTTTTCATAGCTTTTTAATTTTTTTTCCCTAATAGAAGTTGCCAACAATTGCTTCTCAGTTATCTCTCTAGTTCTTCTCTTTGCAGAGGTATAGATTGAAAAAAAAAATAGAGGAAATTTAATCTAAAAAATAAAATCTTAAACTCATTCAGTCTTGTCTAAATTTTAGATGAAGGCTTGGGCTTTTGTGATATCTGAACAATTTGTCTCTCTTTAGTTTAGCTGAAGGAGATACTCCCCTGGGTAATAATTTTCAAGTGTGAAGTCATAAAACAGCAGTAGGCAACTTGGGGACCCCTGTTAGAATGACTTTTCCCTCTATATGTTCCTTCACCCTTGAGAAAAATAAATCAAATAAATAGATTTTCTATAGGAAGCTTTTCTCAATCCTTCTTAATTCTATTGCCTTCCCTCTGTTAATTATTTTCTATTTATCCTTTATATAGTTTGCACATAATTATTTTAAATGTTGTCTCCTCCAGTGGTTTCCTTGAGGACGGAGCTTGTCTTTTGCCTTTCTTTATATCCTAATATCTCTCATATAGTAGGTGCTTAATCAATGCTTATTGATTGACCACTGACTGGTGTCTGTCTTACATATTGTTATGTAGACATCCTGATTTCTACTAGACTTTTAGGAGTTGAATATACTCAGACTTTGAGATCTTCAAAATATTCAAGCAGAAAATCACTGAATCTACAGTATAGTAAACTCAACTAAAATAGTGCTGCCGTCTTTCAGCACTCTAGAAAAACTGCCATTATTTCTTATGTTAACACCTTTAAATATAAAGTGGGACTACATGAAATATTCCATAGCTCAACTCTACTCACACTACCTAGAGGTTCTGGGTGATGGGATGGTGGGTAGGGTGGTTTAAAGTAGGAGAGATGGAGAATGGAAATTAATAGCCTTAGTAAGATGACTGGTGCATTTTGTTTATGTATTTTATTAATTATGATATTTTATATATAATAATATGATACAGCAGAATACAATGATGATATATATTGTTTTGCTATTTGTCATGTTCACATATTGTATCATATATATTTGTTATGTTGTTATATCAGTATATAAAATCATATATTTTGATATTCCATCATATTTTGTCATTATATCATATATATATATATATATATATATATATATACACATATATAGTCAAATTATATTATATCATGTCATGTTATATTATAATAGCTTAATAGAAATAATATTTCCTATTAGGCCTTGCTGATATTCCTCAAGAAAGTGGTTGCCAATGAAGGGAAAAATAAAATGAGTTTGTGGAATGTTTCCATGATTGTTGCACCAAATCTCTTTATCTACAAAGGCAAACGCTCCAATCAAGAAGAGATGCAGGCAGCTGCTACCACTGCACACATTGTCCGGCTCTTGATTAGGTACCAGGACATTTTGTGGACGGTGAGTGATGATTCTTCTAGGAAAGGGACCATTATTTTTTTTTTTTTAATTTTTTGCTTTTCCTGCAATACAAGCCCTATGCACAAAGTGCAACCAAGAAAAGAAAAACATTGATACTTATTTCTCCCAGAGCCAGCAGCCTCTCAATTCCCATGGATAACATAAAGATGGATTGGGCTCTTTGTAGCATTTGTATGTGTAAGTTTCAGAGGATGCTCTTTGCCATTCCTCTTATCTCATTGATGCTTACATTTTCCATTTTTGATACCATAACTCTTCTCTGTTTTCACTTGAGAGACTGAGATGCCAATTTTTATCAAGATTCCATTATGATTATTTGTTTTAGGATATTCTTCAGGATGGTCCTACTTGTGAGAAGAATGTAAATAACTACAAATATTAGTTCACAGTTGTTGTTTTAGGAGGTTACTGATTCTAGGGCCCCAAAGAACAGCCTGGAAATCTTTGAATTCCTTCTTTCCTTCAAAGCTGAAGTTAAGGACTCTTCTTTTATATGAGGCCTTTCCCAATGTTTTCCTCCATCCCAACTACTACTGTCCTTCCAAAGTTACATTGTGTTTATTTTATATGGATTATACATATTGCCTCCTCTGCAAGATTTTAAGATCCTTGGGACAGGAAACTAGAGACCTGAGAGATAGGAAGACTTGGATTTGAATCCCACATGAGACATTATTAGGTGTGACCTGTGCAAGTCACTTAAGCTCTCTGTGCCTTAGTTTCCTCCTCTGTAAGATGAGGAGGTTGGAAAAAGACAGTTTATGTCCCAATCCTAAAAAAGGGCAATGTTGGAGAACATTCAAACTATTGAATGTATTGAAGTAAAATGTAATCATTTTACTTGCCAGCAAGATTCTTCTGCTTCTGCTTCAACACTATGTGAACCAAGAATTACCGGAAGTGCAGCCTGGATTTTGAAGAGGCAGAGGAACCAGACACCAAATTGTCAACACTTGCTAAGTTAAGGAAGGGAGTTCCAGAAAAACTATCTAAAACTTTTGATTCATTGACTACACTAAAGCCTTTGACTATGTGCATCATACTAAATTGTGACAATTTGTCACAAAGAGATACCAGATCATCATATTTGTCCTCTGAGGAACTTGTAAGCAGGTCAAGAAGCAACAGTTAGGACTAAACATGGAACAGTTGATTAGTTCAAGATTGCAAAAAGGAATACGACAAGGCTGCATATTGCCATCATATTTATTTAACTTATGTGCCTTGTATATCATGTGAAATAACCATTATGTATCAAAAGCTGGAATTAAGGTTGCCAGAAAAAATGTCAACAATATCAGCTGTGCAAGTGATGGCAGAAAGTAAAGAAATTAGAAGCCTTATGATAAGAAGAAAAAAAAGAAATGAAAAAAAAAAGAAAAAAAGAAATTAGAAGCCTCTTGTTAAAGGTGAAAAAACTGTTTTGAAACTTAACATTAAAAACAAAGAAACAAACAACTAAGATCATGGGGTCAGGTCCCATCACTTCCTTGAAAATAAGCAGTGTCAGATTTTATATCTTGGGCTCAAAGATAGTATCTGCAGTCATGAAATTAAAAGGTGTTTGCTCCTTTGAAGGAAAGCTATGGCAAATCTGGACAGTATCTATACAAAAAAGCAGAGATAACACCTTACTGACAAAGGTCTGTCTAGTTAAAGGTATGGTTTTTCTACTAGTAATGTAGAGTTATGAGAGTTGGACTATAATGAAAGCTGAGCTCTGCAAAATTGACAATTTCTAATTGTGTTGCTCAAGAAGACTTTTTAGAATTCCTTGGACAGCAAGAAGAACAAATCAATCAATACTTTAAAAAATTAACTCTGACCATTAATTCAAAGATCAAATACTGAAGCTGAAGCTTAAATTGGACACATAATGAGAAAACAGGACTCATTGGAAAAGACTGATTATAGGAAAGATTAAGGGCAATAGGATAAAAGCATGGCAGAGGAGGAGAGGAATAAAAAGTGCCATGGAAAAAATGAACATGAGCTTGGACAGACTTTGGAAGATAGTGGAGAACAGGAGGGCCTGGTATGCCATGTGCAAAAATTTGTTTAATGGGGGCAAGCAATTGGAAATTGAGGGAATGTCCATCAACTGGGGAATGGCAGAATAAGTTATGATATGGAAATGTAGTGGAAAATTTCTGTAAGAAATGAAAAACAGGCTGACTTAAGAAAAGCTTGGAAAGACCTATATGAATTGATGCTGAGTGAGGTGAGCAGAACTAGAAGAATATTGTGCATAGTAACAGTAAGATTAAGTGATGTTCAACTATAATACACATGGCTCTTCTCAGCAATATAATTATCCAAACAAATGATCCAAAAACTCATGATAGAAAACGCCTTCACAGCCCAAAACAAAACAAACAAACAAACAAAACCTGTGGAGACTGAATGCAGATTGAAGCATACTATTTTGATTTTTTTTTTCTTTCATGGTTTTTCCCTTTTGTTCTGATTTTTCTTTCACAACATGTCTATTATGGAAATATATTTTAAATGATTATATAACCTATATAAGATTGTTTGCTGTCTTGGGGAAGGGGGTGGAAAGAAAGAGAGGGAAAAATATTTGGAACTCAAAATCTTACAAAAATGAATGTTGAAAACCATTATTTACATGTAATTAGAAAATATTAAATATTAATAAGTAGGAAAAATAAATTATTAAAATATTTTAAAAGGTTTTAAAAAAAAAGTAACTGGTGTTTATGGTCCATAGGATCACAGAGAGTCAAACATGGCTGAACAACAATACCATCAGAGTAGAGCCAAGATGGCAGAGAGTAGGCAGGACTTTGCCTCTTACTGGATTTTTGAATGGACAGAATCCACAAATATTTGGAATGTAATAAATTTCTAGCAGAAGTTATCTTGGAAGGATTTTAGGAAAGGTCTGTCTCAATCAAACAGGAGAGGACACAGGTCAGTGTGAGTGCAGTGCAGGGAAGCAAAGATGAAGAGGGAATCTAGTGGGAAGGCTCTTAATCAAAATACAGCAACTTTGCCTATTCTGTTCTGCTTCAGAACGTCAATGGATCAGGAGACCGATTATGAGACCTTCATTGCAACTACAGAAGCCAAATAGTGAGCCCCTGTACCCTCAACATAATAGGCAAGGCTTGGCTAGGCCCACCCAGCGTAATGGGAAAGCCTCTAGTACTGGACCCAGTTCTGCATGAAGCCATAGTTACCCTGTAGAGGAAGCTTGGGACCATCTCCCTTGTGCCCCAGTAGCAGATCTCAAAGTTTAAAAATAAGCAAAAAAAAGCAAAAAGATCTCTGACCTTAGATAGCAGTTATGGAGATAGGGAATAACAGAACTCAGACCCTAAGTACACTAAAAGCAAAAGGCAAATATGAGCTGGTCTCCAGCTCAAAAGGCACTCCTGGAAGAATTCAAAAAGAATCTTAAAAGAAAATGGAGGGAAAATGAGAGTTTTGCAGGACAGTTTAGAAAAAGAACTCCTTAAAAAATACATTTGGAAAAACCATTCTGGAGAGAAATTTGGAACTATGGCCATATCCTTTGAATCAGCAGTGTTTCTATTGGGCCTGTATCCCAAAGAGATCATTAAAAAAAATGTAAAAAGGATCCACATGTGCAAAAATGGTTGTAGCAGCCCTTTTTATAATCACAAGGAACTGGCAACTAAGTGGATACCCATCAGTTGGGGAATGGCTAAATAAGTTATGATATGTGAATGTAATGCAATATTATTGTTCTATAAGAAATGATCAGCAGGTGATTTCAGAAAGACCTGGAGAGACTTGCATGAACTGATGCTAAATGAAGTGAATAGAACAAAGCAACAAGATTATGTAATGACCAACTCCGTTGGATGTGGCTCTTTTTTAACAGTCAAGTGATTCAGGCTAGTTCCAACAGACTTGTGATGGAGAGAGCCATCTGCATCCAGAGAGAGGACTGTGGGGACTGAATGTGGATCATAAAATAGTTTTTTCACCTTTTTTTTTTTGTTGTTGTTGATGCTTTCTTGCTTTTTGTTATTTTTTTCCCTTTTGATTTGATTTTTCTTGTGCAGCATGATAAATGTGGAAATATGTATAGAAGAATTATACATATTTAACATGTATTACTTTCTATGTAGGGGAGGGGGATACAAGAAAGGAAGGAGAAAAATTTGGAACACAAGGTTTTACAAGGGTGAATATTGAAATCTATCTTTGTATATATTTTGAAAATAAAAAGCTATTATTAAAAAATTCCCTTGGTGAAATGAAAAAAAAATGTACTGAGGAAAACCACTTCTTAAAAAATAGATTTAGTGAAATGGAAAAAGAAGATAATTCCTATTAAAAATAGAATTGGTGAAATAGGAAAAAAACTTAATGAACAAAACAACTCTTTTAAAAGTATAATTGGCCAAATGCAAAAGGAGGTAAAAAGGCTAACTGAAGAAAATAGTTCACTAAAAATTAGAATTGGACAAATGGAAGTGAATGACACAATGAGACATCAAGAATCAATCAAATAAAATCCCAGAATGGGAAAAAAAAAATGTAAACTACTTTATTGGAAAGACAACTAACCTGGAAAATAGATCCAGGAAAGACAATCTAAAAATTATTGGACTACTTGAAACCACAATAAAAAAAAGAGTCTGGACAACATCTTTCAAGAAATTATCAAGGAAAACAACAATACCATCAATACAAGGGCCCTTCCAATTTTAAATCTGTGATCTTACATTGATCTTAGGAGTGTTTTATTTTTATCTTTGGATTTTTAGCACTTAATAGAGTGCCAGGCACACAGTGGCCACTTATAAGTGCTTATTGATTGAGAGAATTACTGAACATAAAAAAGTGAGCAGTCCACTGGTAAAATCTAGTTCAACAATTTGACTCCTTGCCGTTTCTTATGAGTATTTAATTTATTTGCTTTCATATTGCCAATACCCTGCTGAATGCCAGGCACAGAGTAGGCCATTAATAAATGCTTATTGATTAGGAGAATTACTAAATCATTAAAAAGTGAGCAATCCATTGGTAATATCTATTTTGACTCTGACTTGCCATTTTTGCTTCCTTATTCCAGGTCCCATCTTTCCTGATCACTCAAGTGAGAAAAATGAATGAGGCAGCAATTAACAACACAAAGAAGCAACTGATATTTGACAAAAGCATGCGGAAACTTCTCAGAAGGAAAACTTTAGAACGAGAAAGACCTGAAAAGATAGAGGTAACTGATGCCTATAATTCAACAGTATGTTTTTTACTAGTCATGATCCCCTTTCTTAGGAGAAGCATAATATGCCTTATACTTTTGGAGCAAAAGACATTAAGTTCTTAGAACTCATTTGTAGAGAAGAGTCTGCAATAAACTGTATTATATAGCCCAGCAGGCTATATAAGTTAGAGGGTGTAGAGCAAGAGTAATATTTTTGCTTTATTTTGGATGGATAAAGAGATCTGAAGAGGTTTTTATCCCTTCTCTTAAAATGTTTGACCCACCATACTAATTATTAGTATTTCCATTTAATAATAAGCACTCATAAGCAAGGGTAAAATGACCATAGCAAGAGTTGAAAACTTATAGTTCAATCCCTGTAAAACAGTGAATAACACCACTAAATCTGTCCAATAGGAAGGGGAACAGATGTCTTTGAGTGAAAGAATTCTAAAATATTCATTCAAAATAGTGTTTAATGAGATGCAGCTCATCCCAAAGCATACTATTCACCCCAATGGTTAATTCTAAGGGTTTGGTAAGGAAACCAAGTTTGGGAGAATGACAGTAGTTTCTTACTTGAAGTGTCATTGTAAAACAAACATCTCATTGATTTATTCTTTCATTAACCAGAGATGACTAGGTAAATTTCCATATAGAACATCCAGGTGAGGTCACTTTAGACTAAACTCAATTGAACCAGAGATAGTCTACATGATATATTGTAAATACTAGTGAACTTTTGGCTAGAAATTCAGGATTTGAATCCTTTTGCCCACATTTGCCAGCTATGTTACAATTAATAAGTTATGTAACCTTTCTGAGCCTCAGTTAATGATATTTGGACTAACCATCTCACAAAATTGTCAAGAAGAAAGTGCCACAGATCTATATAAATGTCAACATTTATCATGGTTATGATGTATGAAACTACCCAGAGAGCTAGGAGAAAATGTAAAATTCACAAATACTATACAATGAGGTTCTGAAAAGAGAATACAGTTTCCATTTGCATTCATTATGATACAAGGTTATTTTCAAGAATCTGTCTTTGTTCTTTAGGCTACCAGTCCTAGGACTTCAAAGACACTACCAACTTCACCATCTTCAAGAAGGAAGGTAAGATAACTATCTTTGGAGAGTATGAAGGTGTCTTTCTATTTTCTTTAACCAACATCCTCCTTACCATTTCTCTAGTATAAATTTGTCAAAAATATATTCCTAGAGTTAGAATGTGACTTTGGAAAATGATGTATGCCATCATGTAACTTGGAAATGTGATAAGTGAGTAGTATTGGGAATATCAAGAATTCCATAAGCTACTCATGGATCTCATAAATATCATTCAACAATATTGGCTAAACAATAAATGTCAGGATATAGTGAGACAAAAGATTCTGAGACTATACTATTACTGATGAAATCCATTTTATCTTGGGAGGGAAGCAAGATTATGAAATAAGATACATTTTATTTAATCTAGCAATTTGCTTATGAGGCACAAACAAACCTTAGAAATTGTCATTAAAATATCCCTTCTCATTTGTTTCTAAAAATTCAGTGGGCTACCCAAACCCAACATTTTAGGGCAAGTTAGACTGAACAACTGTTGTATGTTACATCTCATTTCTGAAAATGCATTCAAGGGGGATATGAGAGATCTTAGAAAATTTTGCCAGAATCTGGTGAGACTTGGACAGGATGGTGGTGAAACAATAAGGATTGGCTATCAAGGTGGCACGCCAGACCTGCCCCAATGCAGATTCTACGGATGATTCTTAGATCCTCATCAGAACTGCAAACTTAAAGTGAAAGTGCATTCCATCCAAAAGCTCAATGAAATTCTACCTCTTTGTACTTAATATGCTCAAAAAGTGAAGAACCGCTAATTTCCCAGATAGCTCTTGGGTATGTAGAGATACACTGGTGTGGCTTATGTAGGGCCAGCAGAAAAAAAATATATAAATACAAAATTAAGAATGTTAAGCACTGAACCATAAATAGTAACTGTCTAAAGCAGTAGACAGTCCACCCTCCTGCAATCAGGGAGCCAGAAGTATTTATTACACCACCTGTGGCTAAAAAGACACAGCTGTGAATAGTGAGAGAAAAGTTAGCCATTATAAAGAGTGCACATAAACAGTGTGAAGGATTGTGGGGCATGACTTGTCATAAAAAGAAAATACCATCAATGGGAAAATCTTCTTTTAAATCAAGTGACCCCAACAGGCACATATCTAGCAATTATTGGCCAGAATGTTAACTAGAAAAGTGTTCAAAAAACATCACCGTAGTCCCATGGAAGTTCTGGAATCTTCCATTTGTATCAACCAGCCAACATTTCTTGAAAACCTGTGCATAAGGTTCCATGCAAGGTTGCCTTGTCCTGATTCAAAATCTTACAAAAATGAATGTGGGAAACAACCTTTACATGTAATTGGAAAAGAAAAAATACTATTTAGAGCAAAAAAGGAAAAGAAAAAGAAAGGAAAAAAAAAACAAAACTTCCCCCTCCAGCCTATATTTCTCCTCTCAATTTCTACTACATTTACTGACTGTCCTAAAAATCTGGTATTTCATTCATTTTTGTAAGATTTGGAGTTCCAAATTTTTCTCACTTCCTCTCTTTTCTCCCCCTCCTCCAAGACAGCAAGCAGTGTGATACAGGTTATACATGTATAATCATGTTACACATATTTCTACATCAGTCATGTTGTGAATGGAGACTCAGTACAAAAGGGAAAAATCATGATAGAGGGAAAAACTAAAAAAGGTGAAAATAGTATGCCTCAATCTGCATTTAAGCTCCATAGTTCTTTCTCTGTATTTGGATGGCATTTCCATCACTAGTCTTTTGAAATTATATTGCTGAGAAAAGTTTATCATAGTTGATCATTGCACAATATTGCTCATCATTCTTTATGGCATAATAGTATTCCATTGCATGGGGCTTTTCCACAGACGAAGAGAAATTCAATCTGTTTCTTGAAGGATGAATAAGAGTATAGTATAGACACATGAATTAATAGCACATATTAGTATATGAAAATAGAAGTAGGATGTATTCATGAGACAGTGAGCATGTCTGGCCATACCAAAAGATTATTGTAGATAGGATTAGAAAAGTAGTTTGGGACCAGACTATGGAAGGTTTAGGCTTTATTCTGCAGGCAGAAGTAAGATCTTTAGTGACCTAACAAAATATTGAAGTTTAGCCTGTCAGAATTGTGTAGGTTGCATAGGACTTGGGGAGAGAACAATCAAGAGACTAGTGAAAACAGTCTAGTTGTGATAAGATATGAATCTTATTTCTTTTCCCTCCTACTTTCCAATAAGATAAGAAAGTTTTCTATACCCAATTGAGTATACATATTATTCCCACTATGAGCTAATGCCAATGAGAGTAAGGTTGTCCATCTCCCCTATATTCCCCTTCACTGTAAACCTCTTGTGCCTCTTTTATGTCAAATAATTTACTCTATTCTACCTCTCTCTTTCCTTTTCTCCAAGTGCATTTCTCTTTTCCCCCTTACTTTTATTTTTTTACACAATCATCCCAGATAAGATGACACTAAATCAGAAGAATAAAAATTACAAAGGAAATAAAAGGACACTTCAATGAAAGAATTAATAGGATTTAGTGATTGTTTTATGTAATCATCTAGGGATAAGGAGAACTGAAAAATAACTTAAATATTTGTTTTCATTAATTTTTTTATATATATTTTGTTCTGGCACAAAATCTAGTTCCTAAAAAACATGTCAGTGTACGTACCTACTTACACTGTACTGTACTACTCATGAATAACATGAGTAGTACAGTAGATAAGAGTGCTGGGCTTGGAGTCAGAAAAATCTCAGTCACATTTAGCCTCAGATACTTATTAGCTGTTTGATCATAGGCAAGCCATTTAACCTCTGTTCCCCTTAGTTTCTTCAACTGTAAATTGGAAATAATAATAGCATGTACCTTACAGAGTTTTTTTGTTTGTTTGTTTGTTTGTTTTTTGGTTTGGTTTGTTTGTTTGTTTGTTTGTTTTTTTGCTTTTTGCTGAGGCAATTGGGGTTAAGTGACTTGCCCATGGTCACATAGCTAGGAAGTGTCTGATACCAGATTTGAACTCAGGTCCTCCTGACTTCAGGGCTGGTGCTCTAACTACTGTGCCACCTTACAGAGTTTTTATAAGGATAAAATGAAACAATATTTTAAAATTTCTTAGCATATGGCTAAGATCAATAATATTTTTATGTATTTTGTTTTCTATTATCATTTTTAATTATTAGCAGAAAGGAGAAATATATAACTGCACAATTTTTAGCTTAAATGACTACCACTAACAGAAATAAGGAAACTAGAAGGTAAAACTTGTTTTCATCAGATGAGGAGTTATGTAATAAAGAGACAAACTGAGTTTGAGGTGATAATAGAGCAACCAACACTAGAAGTGTTGAATAACTACCAGCTGGACATGTGGTCTAGTTTTGGAAGTCATCCATATGGAAGTAATAGTTGAAGCCATGGAAAGAATGAGAAGAAAGAAAAGAGTATAGTGAATGAAGTACCTGTTAATTGAAATTTGGGACATGCTACCATTAAAGGGATAGGAGGAGAATATCTTTGTTACCTGGCAGATGAAAGCATAGGACCCAGAGAATATAAAAGGGAAGTCATGACCAAAGGAAAGAGAACTAGAAGAATTCCATTATCAGAGGCTTAAATACCTTAAGACATTTTTCAAATGATATCACTAGTATAGCAAAACTTTGATTAATAATAATCTTCAATTAATTAGAATAATTTTTGTTCATTGTACTTTTAGGATGGTAAAAGAGAAAGGGAAATACTAATAAAAAAAGTCTGAAATTAGTTATTTATTTAAACAAAATTATCCAGGGTATAGATAAGGGGCCAAGATTCATTTAAATCAGTGCCCTCTAAGAAAAATATAAGTCCAGAATAATGAATAATCCTGGTCCTACAAGATCCACATTTTGCTTAAGGAAAGAATTGATCCTTCCCACTGTACTCACTAAGACATAAAAAGAAGGGAGAGACAGCAGAGAGAAATATATATTCACTTATATATCTATAAATTAGTACATACACTCATATTTATGTGTGTGTGTATGTGTACATATATGTGGGTGTGTGTGTGTTTTTTTAAAGATTTTTTTTTAGCAACAAAAAGTTGGTTTCTAAGTTCAATTAACTAGAAAATTCAGTTAACCACAATAAGTCTAGTTCCTTTGGTATTCTGGTAGTTTTTGATGTCCTGGGTGAGTTATTGTTATGAGAGAGAAAAGGAGTTAAACTCACATTTTATTTTGGAATCATTCTCTACAATGTCTACAATGATTTCTGTGTTATCAACTATTAGATTATACCATCAATTAATTAATAAATATTTATTAAGTACTTACTATGTGCCAGGTACTATGCTAAGAGCTAGGGATACAAGAAGCGAAAACCATGACTGTAGTGAAAGAACTTAAAGATTTAAGGTCCCCATGGAGGACTTTTTTGGTGTGATGGCACAAGCTTTTTTCTAATATGTCAGAAAATTTTTAAGATGTCCTTTGGAAGTCCTAATTTAACCCAGTCAGTTATAGACTAGAATTCAGCTCCAGGGAAAACCATTTTGAATGCCGTCCAAGTAGAGGCAAGGCAGATTTGTATAATATCATTTTGTTAATTACCCCATTCTATATAGGAATGCCAAGGATGATGGTGTCATAGTAAGAGCTCAGTGTATGTTTAAAAAAAATTAAGATAAAAATAAAAAGAATCAAAGAACTGATTCAAACCCTCACTGGAATACAAGTAACTTAAGCAGATTTTCTTTTTCTTCCCCTCTTTGTAGTCTGATATACCTGAAGGAGTTATAAGAGTACATGCACCTCTTCATTCCAAGGTGTCCATGGCCATTCAGCTTAATGGTCAGACCAAAGCCAAAGACATCCTGGCTCGATTTCATTGTGAAAACAGGTAGGTGACAGTAGGGATGAATTGGGATGGGAGGCAGATGTCTTAATTCAGCAAAGGGAATTTTTTCTCTTTTCTTTTATGGGGTGTTTGCAGTACCTTATTGTAAAATTTGGGCTAAGTATTTGGCCATATATCTATATATTTTTTTTTTTTTTGAACCTTGGTCTTTTTGGCTTTCTTAATAAAGCTTTAGAACCTTTTACTTTTTTGCTTATACCCTATTAGTTTGAGGTAAAGAAATAAACTAGTATCCTGAGTCTTCTATTGTTTGCTTAAAGAATATAATTATAATATTAGGTCATAGGTCAATTCCAATAGACTTGGAATGGAGAGAGCCATCTTCATCTAGAGAAAGGACTATGGGGACTAATCACAATATAGTATTTCCACCTTTATTGCTATTGTTGTTTGCTTGCTTGCTTGTTTTTTTTTTTTCTCTTTTGATCTGCTTTTTCTTAAGCAGCGTGATAAATGTGGAAATATGTTTAGAAGAATTGCATGTTTAACCTATATTGGATTGCTTGCTATCTAGGGGAATTGGGGAGGTGGGGGAGAGGGAGAAAATTTTAGAAGACAAGGTTTTGCAGGGTTGAATGTTAAAAACAATCTTTGCATGTATTTTGAAAAATAAAAAGCTATTATTAAAAACATAATTACAAATGCCTTTGGAAAATGGGGAGAAAAAAAAAGATCTGTTTAATATTTTCTCCAAAGGAAAATCTAGATAGATGTTTTTGATCAAGGGCTTTAGAAGTTTCTTGTTTCAGTTCTTTTGTTTCAAATCAATTAAGCAAGCATTTCTGAAGTTCATTTTAGATAACCTTATTTTATATTAAACCTTTTTTCTAATCTACTTGTAGTATACTTCTTGAAACTTCACTGAATTTATTTTTCATATATACATGATAATATTTGTGCTTATTATCTTCTTTTTTAGAATACAATTATCTCTTCCACATCACCGGGGTTAGAGGTCCTAAAATGCATGTAAAATTTTTTGGTTCTCCCTATCTACCAAGGAAGAAGTCTGAATTTTTTTCTCTTTTCTTTTATGGGGTGTTTACAATACCTTATTGTAAAGTTTGTGTTAAATATTTGACCATATATCTGTGTCATCTGCTGGCTTGTGCGTTTGGTCTGTGACTTCTGCAAAACTCCCTGAAAATTGCCATTTACATATCTTATCTGCAATATATCAAAACCACAGTGGGGGAAGTCAAGATCTGAAAGGAATAACTGTATAAATTCCTTGGGTATAGAAACAGTTTCACTTTTGTCTTTGTATCTCAATGTTTACACAGTCCCTAATTCATAGTAAGCACTTGATAAGGGTATGTTGATTAGTTAATTGATCCATTACCATGTATCCCCTACTTTGCTAGATATAGGGAATGCAAAGTCAAAAACAAAATGTGCTCTCTCCTCAGGTAGCATCCATTGTTCTTGCAACATAGGCATATAATATGTTACTAATATAGAGCCAATTTAGAATAGTCCAGTAGTTTATCTTTGTTGCTACAATCCCTTTCAAATATACTACAGGCAATCATCATTGGGGTCAATGGAGGCTTGCTGCTTTGTTCTCTTGCCATATATTGGCTTATCACAGAATAAGAATATTAAGGGAGAAGAACGAAAATCAATTTGTAACCAGGCACACTTACTCCAAGACATGAATTTGTCTTGGGATTTTATGAAAAGAGAAGTATAATTCTGAATGCTGCTTTCTGAAAGCAAACATGATTTAATGGTCTCATACACCTTTGACATGTATCCTAAAGAAGCCTTTCAATCATATTAAAAAGGAATAGCCTGAGGCCAACAGAAACACTCTGGACACTTAGTCATCTGTTGCTGCCCATCCTGGAAACCTAAATCACTATAATTGTTTCAACTTGACAGTCATATGGGGGCTTGGAAAGGCTTTTGAGGGATTTAGCAGACAAATGCCTGGCTACATGTATTGAATAACTGACTTGATGCTCATTTTATTTAGGCCTGTGTTAAAAAAAAAAAAATGTTCCTAATAAAAGAAATATTGGAATAAAGAGCCTAGATTGAATCAGCCCCTGTAGAACAACTAATTCTGAAGGGCTTTCCTGCTCATCTTCCTAACGAGACAGTACCAGTGGCATCTATTGCTTTAATTGCTAGAAGCACGCCATATATAATCTCTTTAGACTGAAGGATTGGTTTCCTGCAGACTACTTCATCTATTTTTTACCTGTCTCCAGTTGGACCTTTATCCTCACCTCCTCCCCATCAATAAAACTGACATTTATCCCTGGAAAATTCCCTGGGTTCTGAGGAGTGAGCTTTTACTAATATCTAGAACCAGGTCTTGACCTCATTTGCTAGCCATGTCACTGAGCACTTTTGGACCCCCTTCAACTTTCTAGTGCTTGTTCATGTATGGTTTTCTCCTAGTAGACTGTAAGCTCTTTGACTAAATTGACTTTCTTATTTTGTTTGTCTTTGTGTCCCCAGTGTTTGTACATAGTAACTGCTTAGTAATGTTCTTTCAACTAGCCATCTATCTTATCCATCCATCTATTTATCTTCTAAATTTCTATACTATCCAGTTATTCATCTGTCCTTCTATCTTTCCATCATTCACTCATCTATATCCATCTTTCTATATCTATGACTATCTGTTCATCCATCCATCTTTCTATCTTTCTAACTTATCTAGCTATCCACCTATCTTTCTGTACATCTCTCTTTTTATTTATCTTTCTATTCTGTCTGTCTTTTATGTATCTGTCATTCATCTACCTATCATCCATCTTTACATCTATATTTCTATCCTATGTATTTTTCTATCTACCCATCTATCTTATCTAATTCAAATACTATCCATCTATCTATCTATTTTTCTGTATCTGTTTCTCCATCTTTCAGTCTATATATCCATCCATCCATCCTTTAGGCCTATCTGTTCACCTATTTTTCTATCTGTCTTTCTGTCCATTCAACTTTCTATCTTTCTATTTATCTTTCTGTCTTATCTGTCTTTGTATTTATCATTCATATGTCTATCCATCTATTATTCATCTTTCCATTTGTCTTTCTGTCCTATCTTTCTATCCATTTTATCTAAATCAGGTGCTATCCACTGTCCTATCTGTTCATCCATCCATTTATTTATCCAGCTTTCTATATGTGTATCTGTCTATCTATTCATCTATCCATCTATCCACCCATCTTTCCAGTCTATCTAGCTATCCACTTGTCTATGTTTTTTCAGTAGTATTTTATTTTTCCAATACATGCAAAGATAAATTTCAACATTCACCTCTACAAAACCTTGTTCCAAATTTTTTACCTCCTTCCCAACTATCCCCCCCCACAAGACAGCAAGAAATCCAATATAAGTTAAACATGTGCAATTCTTCTAAATGTATTTCCATATTTATTATGCCACACAAGAAAAATCAGGTCAAAAGAGGGAAAAACATGAGAAAGGGGGGAAAAAGACCTACAGGCAAAGAAATAAACAACAAGAAGAATAAGTGAAAACACTATACACTGATCCACATTCAGTCTCTGTAATTCTCTCTCTGGATGTGGGTGGTTCTTTCCATCATAGTCTATTAGAATTGCTTTGAATGTCCTCATTAATGAGCCAAGTCCATCACAATTCATCATCACATAATCTTGTTGCTGTGTACAATATTTTCTTGGTTCTTTTCACTTCACTTCCCATCAGTTCATGTAAATCTTTCCAGACTTTTCTGAAATCAATCTGCTCTTCATTGCTTATACAACAATAATATTCCATTACATTCATATGCCATCTCATTCAGCCATTCCTCAACTGATGGGTGTCCATTCCGTTTCCAGTTCCTTGCCACTACAAAAAGGGCTGCTACAAACATTTTTATAAATGTGGGTCCTTTTCTCTTTTATGATCTTTTTGGGATACAGACCTAGTAAAGACACTGCTGTATCAAAGGATATGCACAGTTTAATAGTCCTTTGGATATAGTTCCAAATTGCTCTCCAGAATGGTTGGATCATTTCACAACTCTATGCAATTTATTTTTGTCTATCTTTCTGTTCATTCATCTTTCTAACTATCTGTCTTTCTATTTATCTTTCTATCCTATCTATGTCTTTGATGCATTTACGATTCATCAGTCTATCCACTATTTCTCTTTCCACTTATCTTTCTATCCATCAGTTTATCTTCAACTAGATTTAGAAGCACAAGAGAAACATAACTTGGTGGGTATAGAAGTTGCTTTTGTTGTTCAGTATTTTTCAATCATGTCCAACCCTTTCATAACCATAATCTTGGCAAAGATACTAGAGTGTCTTGATATTTCTTTCTCCAGCTCATTTTATAGATCAGGAAACTGAGGCAGACAGTCAGTGTTGAGTGTCTTGCCCAGGGTCACACAGCTAGTAAGTGTCTGAAACTGGATTTGAAATTAGGAAGATTGGATTTTCCTGTCCTCAGACCTGGCACTATCCACTGTGTGACTTAGCTGCTCATAGCTTTTGTAGGGGCTGGTTATTCTGGGTATCTAAAGAAATATTTTCATACTAAGATCATAAGAATTTTAAAAATCAAAATGTTTTCTCTCTTTTAGCCATGATTCACCTGGTACTATTAAGACACAGAACCAAAGTTTATATGAAATTGGAGGCAATATAGGTAAGTAATGTTTTAAAATTTTAATCCTAAATTTTCTGATTTCTTGAGAAGTACCTATTTTATTATTTACAAATACTTATTGCAAATATTGTCTTATTTATTGTAAAAGTTACATTATTAAGAACTATCTTCCAAGTGACAATAGCTTATACATGTTACTAATATTTTTCTTTCATATCAAAATAATTGCATGACTTTCCCAGAGTACTGTTTAAATATGCTATAATATTTCAGTGTCATCAGCATTTTAACGCTTTCTGTGAATATTTCCATGCATTTTGTTTTCTTTCTTAGGTTGTTTTTTCTTCTTCTCTTTCTAGATCTGATGTTTCTTGTGCAGTAAGATAACTGTATAGATATGTATACATGTATTGGATTTGTCATATAATTTATCCTATTTAGCATGTATTAGATTACCTGCCATCTAGGGGTGGGGGGAAGGAGGGGAAAAGCTTGGGGGGAAAAAAAGTTTTTGCAAAGGTCAGTGTAGAAAAATGACTCATATGTTTTGTAAATAAAAAGCTTTATATTTCAGTGTCATTACTTGGCATTTATTGAGTATATAATGGAATATTCACATGTTGGCAATTTCTTCATACTAATTAAAGAACATGGTGTTTATATCAATATGCACATAAATATAGAATAACCTAGTGCCAGAACTTTCAAAATAGAAATTAAACTCCTTAATACAACACAATGCAATACAATATACAATTACACAACATAATATAATGCAAGGTAGTACAAAATCATACAACACAACTCAGTACTATTGTATATAATACAACACAACTTAATAATATAATACTATACCTTATAATACAGTACAATATAACACAGCACAGTATAGTATAATACAAAATAAGAAACATTTCCCAAGTGCCTTCTCTATGTACAACACAGTATTTGGTACCAGGGAGCTCTAAAGAGAAATAAGATATAATGCCAAATCTCTAGGGCATAAAATACTAATAAATATTGTTTCATAACTCTCTAATGAATTCAAAGTAATATTATTCCCTGTAGCAAAGTGCTACATGACCCTTCTGTCTTTCTCTCTGTCTGTCTGTCTGTCTGTCTCTGTCTCTCTCTCTCTCTCACACTCTCTGTCTCTCTTGGTTAAGTAATTTGCCCAGGCTCACATAACTAGAAAGTGTTAAGTTTCTGAGGTTTAGATTTGAACTCAGATCCTGCACTTTTTTCACTATGCCATCTATCTGCACCAACCTGACATCTCAAGGATAAAATTATCAAGCTGGAAGATCAGGGAAAATTCCTAGAAGAACTTGGCCTTTAAAAGATGGGTAGGGGGGGTAGCTAGGTAGCACAGTATAGAGCACCAGCCCTGAAGTCAGGAGGACCTGAGTTTAAATCTGGTCTCAGACATTTAACACTTCCTGGCTATGTGACCCTGGGCAAGTCACTTAACCCCAATTGCCTCATTGGGGAAAAAAAAAAAGGGGGTAGAAATTTAGCAGCTGAAGAAGTAGAAAGGACAAGGAATTTAGCAAAATCACTTTAAATTTAATATGCTCATGTGTATACATATGTGTGTGTGTGTGTGTATGTATTTGCTGAGGCAATTGGGGTTAAGTGACTTGCTCAAGGTAACACATCCAGGAAGTGTTAAGTGTCTGAGTTCAGATTTGAACTCAAGTCCTCCTGACTTCAGGGCTGGTGCTCTATCCACTGTGCCACCTAGCTGCCCCTGAGAAATATTTTGAATAAAGTTATATAACATTGGAGCTAGTCTAGCCTCTTTCTATTATAAAAAGAAACATGGAGGATTAGAATTGTCTAATGTCCTTTTTAAAATAACAATAACAACCAAAAAAACCCTACACCATACTATTGCTATATAAAACTATCTTCTAGAAGCTTTCTTGAATTAGTTAAGAAGAAAAGTGGGTTTTGTGGCTCACAATTGATATCTGAAAAAATAAGGTCACTTCTACCTAGGTCTGATACAAACAGAAAGATGTGAACTTGAGGATAGGGGACAATAGCAGAATGAAGAATTTGGAGGAGGCAGTTGTGAATTTTGTTCATTTATGTAAATAAGATAAAGAAAAATTTGAACAAATGGTAATTCACTTCAGAGTAACTCTAGGATAATTCAGCTTTCCACTGATCTTCTGACTGTAGCCACATCAAGGTAATTCTTTCATTTAAATGACTATTTCCTACATACTGTAACAGTCTTAGAAGAAATTAAATCTATTCTTCAACTAATAGCCTATATTTTAATGACATTTGCTTCATTTCTCATTATGGAATAATTTAAGACTAAGTCCAAGAGCTTTCAGAGTCTAATGATAATATACTTATTTGCATAGAAGTATGCATCATTCTGGCAGCTGTCAGTTAGATTTGAAGATTGATTTTTAACTGATTCATGTCTTCCTGCCAGCTTGGCTGGCTCCTGGCTGCAGAGAAGTAAGTACTTACAAAGAATGAGCTAAAGTTTCTCAGCATGTATTGATAGCAGAGTATCATTTAAAAGAGGTATTTGATGGTGTCAAGTGAAAACATAGTATCCTGAAGATAGTTATCTCAAAGGTGCTTTTTCTTGTTCAGTGAATAGAAGGGAAGTTCTCATTGCCTCAAATGGACATCCTGATTCTTTATGATGTCAATGACATAGACTTTCTGGAAAAATAAAATTATTTCTGTTCATCTACACGGTGAATTGCTTTCCTAATACCATTTTCTTTTCTTTTTTTTTATTTATTAAAGCTTTTTATTTGTATAACATATGTATGGGTAGTTCCCCAGCATTGATCTTTACAAAGCTTTCCATTACAAATTTTACCCCCAATCCCCTTCCCTACCCTAGATGGCAGGAAGTCCACTACATGTTAATAATGTTAAAATACTTGACAAGTTATGCAAGAAAAATCCTATCTACAAGAAAAAAAAAGAAAATCAGAGAAAGGCAACACAATGCAAGCAAATGTCAATAGAGATCATGAAAATGTTACGTTGTGGTCCATATTTCATATCCCTCTCTCTGGGTGTATATGGTTTTCTTCAGTGAGCAATTGGAACTGGTTTGAGACAATTCTTTGTTGCAGAGAGCCATGTCCATCAGAATTGATCATCATGTAATACTGTTGTTGCTGTGTATGATGATCTCCTGGTTCTGCTCGTTTCACTCAGCATCAGTTCATGCAAGTCTCTTCAGGCCTCTCTGAAATCGTCCTGCTGGTCGTTTCTTACAGAGCAATAATATTCCATGACATTCATATACCATAATTTATTCAGCCACTCTCCAATTGATGGGCATCCCTTCAGTTTCCAGTTTCTAGCCACTACAAAAAGGGCTGCCACAAACATTCTTGCACATGTGGGTCCCTTTCCCTCTTCTAAAATCTCTTTGGGATATAGGCCCAGTAGAAACACTGCTGGGTCAAAGGGTATGCACAGTTTGATAACTTTTTGAGCATAGCTCCAAATTGCTCTCCAGAATGGTTGGATCTGTTCACAGTTCCACCAACAATGTACTTAATACCATTTTCAATGAATAATTTTTGTGTAGCACTTAAGAGGATAGATCTGCTTGAAGAACTTTCTTTGTATATTCTTTCTGGTGATTTTCATAACAAAGTGAAGAAAACAGGAAATCCTAACAATTCAGAAATATGACATGGCAGATATAATTTACAACACTGTCTGAAAGCTACTTTTTAACTATAAATTTATGGGTTAAATTTTATTAATCAAAAATATACATATATGTGAAAAATAAAAAATGTACTTTAAATTCCTAGAGATCAGATTTTTTAAAAAATCTTTTACCTCTAGCATAGTCATAGGAGGTGCTTTTTCAATACTGATTGATTGATTGATAAAAATTTATTTTCATCACTACTAATAATAGTCCATAATAGTTAACATCCACTTTACTATTATGATTATTATGATTGTAATTATTATTCAGCCTCCTGTAGACATTTCTCAAAAAGTCAAAGAATCAAAGCAACATACCTTGAAATTTATTTAATGGGAATCCTTTGTCATCCTAGACCACTGTCTTCAAGGTGTATTCTCAGATAAGAAATGAAATTGTATTTTTTAAAAATGGCTCTTGCCTTGTGTAATAAAGCTTTGAGAACTGAGTAGCCAACTGAGATTTGTAATTTAGAAAGATAAGTACCATCCCACTCTTCTCAAGGCTGAATGAGAAGGTTTATTAGAGGTGGCCAAGCTAGAAAATAATTCTATTATAAACAATATATTTGCCCAATCCTCAATTCAACTAAAAATATCTTTAGTGATATTCTACCAGACAGTCAGAAAAGATGACTTTTGCCAAGGAACTCTCAGAATTGATCCACTTACCTCCAAATGAATGAGACAGCTAAAGAGTCCTGCTGGCCTCAGCTGACTATTTTTTTAACCAGTATCATGTAAACAAAGTAAACATGCTTTTTCCTTTCTTTTTTCTCATAGGGCAGCACTGTTTAGATCCTGATGCCTACATGTTGGATGTGTATCATGTGAATCCTCATGCAGAGTGGGTGATAAAACCAAAGACAAGTTGAAACTTGAGAAGATGTTCTACTTCTGAAGGAAAAGACTCCACTTATATTTTCTAGGTCAAGAAAGTTCAGAATATGATGGAAAACCAAGTGACTGCTTTTGACTTTCTCTGTCCTTCCCAGCCCTCTTAGTTTTTGAGATACTTCTCCAAGCCAGAGGGATTGATGTGTTCATTGGTTACCAATCTGTGAACTTTAAGATAATCAACAGTTGTAACCATCTAAGCAAGAATTTTCTGATGCCAGTTACTTGACCTACAAAGGAAGGATGATGGTACTTTCAAAGAGAGGCCGATCTGAACAATGGAAAGTTTCATCCTCTTCAGGATTTTGACTTGATAATTAAAGTAAACTTGGATGCCTGTCTTGTTCAATCTTACAGCCTACAAAATGTAGCAAATACTACCAAATACAAGAGACAAAGGATGGGAAGGGGCTGGCGTGACAATTTTGCTAGTATGCCAAAGCAAGATTCTCCATCACCTTTATATGTGTGTGTGTGTATATATCTATATATCTATAGATATATAGATATATTCACATATATACATATATACATATATACATTATATATATATATGTATATATATATACACACATGTATGTATATGTATAATAACAACAAAGGGCTGCTTTTCATAAAAAGAATGGAAATGCCCAGGGTAGTTGTGCTGCTTAAATGCAATTCTTCTATCCAAACAAAACTTATTCTGAAAGTAAAGTATACAATATTTATACTCCTGACTCACTCCTCATTATTTGGTTATTTTGAGGAGAAAGAACTACTGTTTAAAGCAACCTGTACTGTTTATGTTGTACTGTATTGTCATTCTCATCATTCTGCTATCTATGTGTACTTTTGTGTGTCTGAACAAATTGAATTTTTTTTTTTAGCTTTTCATGTTACATTATAGACATAGTCCCTGAGCAAAGCATTGTCAGACATTTTCCAAATCTGGAATCTGTCAGATCAATTATTCACCAATTCTCCTCCTTTAGGAAAGAGCAAGTGCATTTTAAGAAATACTGTAACATTGGCTCATCTTTAGATTTTTCTAGGATCAATTAAAGATGACTATAGTTTCATAATTGTGAAAAGATATCTTGGGATGCATTCTGGTCTTATATTGTTCCATTTGCCCCTTCTCATATAAACAAACTGTATGTCATCTTTCAACCTTTGGCTTGGGATCAACAGATAATGGATTTGATAGATTATTTTGGAGTTATGTATGCCAGATCCTAGACCTAACTGTGTCCCTCTGTTGCAAAAAAGCATTGCCTGGAACTCTGGTAAAAGTTTTACTCTTTTTTTTTTTTTTTTTTTTACAGTTCTTTTAAGTTTCAGGTTTTAATGCATGCATAATATTTGCCAACATTTGTAATAAAACTTTAAAATATATCTGTGTCTTCCCCCCCCCCCAAAAGTGTCTTGTTTTCCCTATGTAAATAGTTGTATTTTCTGACAAAAATAGTTAACTTGTTATTTTGAAGTAAAATATCCCCAAATCAGATTCCAGACATGTTCAATACCAGAATTAGAAAGCATCCTAAGATTTTCATACATTTGTCAGCAGTCTACTGTTTAAAATAGGGGATTTGGAAGAAGGGAAGAGTAATGTTTCTGTCATCTACTTTTGTGAAATTTTACAACTGAAAGATTTAATCCGAATCAATTATTTCATTCATTTCTCTTTGTTCAAGAAAATATCCATCTGTCACTAAAAATTTCTAGCTTCTGAGGGAAAGGGGGAAAGCCTTCCTTCTAAATTCTCATTAGCATTATTGCATTTGATTTGAATGTGTACTTATAAAGCTCTAACTACTGTTAGGAAAGGATTTTTGTATTGCAGATCAGAGGTAGCAAGACAGAGGGCCGAGAGCTACAATCAAATTTGACCCATTGGACTTGTGTTCAAGTACCCTGCCTTTTGGATTAATTATGTGACCTTGAGTTAAGTCAAATTAACTTTGTCTTGCTACTGAAACTATATAAATTTCAGAGAAGATGCTGACTTGCAATTAGTAGAGTTTCATCATCTAAAAATTCCTTACACCACTGAAATCACAGGTTTTGTGCCCCTCTTCTTATGTTTATATTTCTTAATTAGTCCTCTAAAAGAGGTAATTTGCTCATTTTATTCTTGGTGACTAAATCTATCCTTAAAAATACAAATAGATTTTTTCATAGTTAATTCTGGGACAGCAGCTGGATTGAAGATCCTTACTTTTGACTCTGAATAAATTATCACCTATATTAGAAGCACTGTTTTGTCAATATATTACCATTTTTTGATAACCAAGCTGCAAAGCTAAAAGTTTTCCTGCAAACAGGAGATAATGTTAGCTAAGGGGGAAACATGGTATTTCTCTGTCTGAATTTGCAAACTCCATTCCCCAGTCACCCCTAACACCCGCATTATATAGGCTCTTGGGAAATTGCTACTTAGCCATGTAATGTAATGTTAGAAGAAGGGAAAGGATTTTAAGAGAACTTGACTCTGAGACTCCATAGCTGCCTTAAATGTTTTTCCTTCCTCATTCTGCAAAAAAATATGAAAATTTTAAAATGAAGGCTTATTTTGCATGCCAAAACACTTTGTTTGGCGTAATGGTTCTAGGAATCAATGACCTTTGAAGCATACTGGAACCACTCATTGTCATTATAATGTACATACAAAACAAACTACCTCACTTGCCTTACTCAGACAAAAAGCATAGTGGATTATGATAGCTTTTGTTATGAAGTGTCCCTGAGTCTTCTTATTTAATGTCAACTTTGTTTTGCTTTTGATATTCCTAGTTTAATGATGCACAAGAAATGAGCAAATGCTCTGAATACCAAAATAAAATATTCTGTGAATGTTGTGCTCTGAAAGAGTCGGTGCCGAAAACATATTCTCTCTGTCATTAATCATTTGTTTCTAGCCATGTTCAGACAACTGGGAGTGAATCCCAGGAGTTCAAATGAGGGATTAAGTTAAAAAAAAAAAAGTTTATCTTTTCTTCCAGGCATTTTTCAACTATTTTTCACAATGTCTTACTGGGTTGGAAAATAACATCATTCCACTCATTAAAGCCAATCGTTTGTATATTTCTGACCCACACAAAAGGGAAATATGGATTGTTTGTTACAATAACTTCCATTGTAGTTATAATAGCATATTTGTAAAGTACATTGTGTACATTGTATTTTAACCATAAAAATAAAAAAATAAAAATTCCAAATCTTTGTCACTGAGACTTTTCATAGGTGAATTTTTCTTATAATTTGAGAGCAATAAAATTTAGTATAATAATGATTATGTTTTATTTGTCCATAATATGTTCCTATGTAAAATGGTTTTAAAATTCTGATTTGTTATATATTTGAATATACTTGCCTATAAATTAAAATAGACTAAAAATAGCAAAAGGAGGGCAGCATTGTATAGTAGGAAAAGTTAGATTTGGGAATTGAGCCACATTCCTGTGACTCTGAGAAATCACCTAATTTCTGTTAGCTGAGGCTTATAGTTGCTTGTATGTAAAATGGAAATAATAAAATTAGAAGGTTGTTGGAGGGACTAATCAGACTACAAACAGATATATATATATATGTATTACATATATATATATGTGACATTAACTTACAAGAATTTAAAAGTTTAAAATCATTGAGATTCTCATTGTCTAAAGAAATTTACCTCTATCACCCTTTGTGTGTATTTACACATGTGTATAAACACAACCTGGCAAGCATGTTTACCATCTTAGGAAAGTATATTGGCTTTGAAGTAAGAGAATTTGGATTCAAACCCTGCATTGTCATTGTGGTTTGGAGCAAATTTAACTTCTTGGGGTGCATTTTCTTCATTTGTAAAAAGGAGTTGAACTAAAGGGATTCTACAGGTACCTTCCAATCTTAAATGTATGATTCTGATTTCCTGTATATCTCATTTCAACCATTTAAGCAAATGATCTGGAAAGTTCTCCTAAAAAAAAAAAAAAGTTCTCCAAAATTCATCTCTTCCTTTGAGCTTACCTAGAACAAGACTACTTATCCTCATTTCTTCCAGGTCTCTTTCATGCTTGTGTTATATAGTTGTTTCGATAGTTCTATTAATGCTTCACTGAATCTCTGACCTCACGTAAGTGGTATTCCCTCCACTGAAGATGTACTCAACATGCCCCACTTCTGGTAATATTCTACCAACAGAAAACTCAAACTAGCCATATTGGGCTGTTAGGTGACTAAATAAGAGTGCTATTCCTGCAGTTCAAGAAAACCTAAATTCAAATATGGCTTCAGACATTTATTAGCTCTGAAAATCCATTTGTAAAAAAGGGGTTACCATTTGGCTAAGCAATAGTACGAGCTTAGTAAATACTTGTTCTCTTTTCCTTTCTCCCTTATATTTCTCTACTCACACTACATAACCATTCTATTTTCTTTTCCAATTCTGTATTCCCTGTACAATTTTTTAAGGCATTTCTTAGGTTTAAATCACTGGTAATGTACTGTAGCTATGCCCTGCTGAATCTAAATTTTAATTTTTGTTTGGGTCACTGGCAATAATTTTTTGAAGATTGCATTGGCCCATGATTTGTAGCCATATAGCATCACTGGAAAGTATTGGTGTTCTTTGTTTTTTGTTTTTAAAAGATGGCTTTTTATTTGAGATCAGCTTTGGATAATTAAACAAGGTACAATTTCCCAAATTCAATACAGAATGCTCTTCTGCTCAGTGCTTCCAACCTATCTTCATTTGAAATGTCTATCCAAAATAGCAACTCAGTGGATTTGCCATTCAACTTTATCACAGTCTGGATACTCAATCCATTTAATTATTTCTGTGAAGATTATTAGGTTGAACTCTTGGCCAATTCCGACCTTTGTCAGTGTTTTTTTTTAATGCCTTCATTTTTTGGAAATTTGAGATCCACTGAAACCTGTCTGTCCTTGATTTCACTCCTAATCTGCCTCTTCTATTCCCACCTCAAGGAATCCAGACTATTTGCTTTGCCACTGTGCATTATGAATGTGTTGTTCAGTCATTATCTTATTCTTCTTGATCCTATTTGGGATTTTCTTGGAAGATATTGTCTGGAATGGTTTGTCATTTCTTTCACCATTTTCTTCTCAAAGCCATTTTACAGATAAGGATTTTAGGCAGACAGGATTAAAGTGTGTTGGCCAGGGTCAAACTGCTAGTGTCTGAAGCCAGATTTGAACATCCAGAAATGAGTGATCTTGACTCTATGTCTAGCACTCTCCACTTACAATCTTGTGGCTCATGAGAATATTTAACAACATTATAACTAGAGGCTGCTAAGTGGTATGTGAATAGAAATGCTGGACCTGGAGTCAAGAAAAAGTGAGTTCAAACCCAGCCTCGGACACTTAGTAACTGTGTGGGAAAACTGCTTAACCTATATCAGCCTCAGTTTCTTCAAATTGTAAAATGGGGATAATAAGTGGTATGAGAATCAAATCTAAAGTGTGTAGTATAGTGCCTGGCACATAGTAGGCACTTATTAATGCATATTCCCTTTCTTCCTACAGAGAAATTAGAAAACATAGTTGACATTGTTTTCAGGCAATATGAAATCCAAGAGCTGTGCACAAGCTGTAGTAATAGAATCATGTTTCATCTGCAGCTTTTAAAGTGGTATAGAAAAACTAAAAGAAATCTCTCAACCTATATTATCAAAAGGGAGTATAAAGACTCATTCTCCTCTTTGTGTACATGCAGAAAGAAACGCAGATCTATGCCATTAACCAGAGATGCAATCAGCAAACACTGGTGGGAGAAAGGGAACTCAAAGACAGAATTTTCAAAATAATAAAATAGTTAAGAATCATGAATTGAAAGTAGAAGGAATGGATAAAAAACAATGTAAAAAATCTATGCTTGTCAGAATCTTTTAAAGTATTTAAGAGAGTCTCTGTTTATAGCAATAATTTTGCTAATATAAACCCAAGATGAACTTTTCTGTTGGAGTAAACTGAATGAAGAAGTGTTACCTTCAGCCCTCCAAGGCATAAGCAATCTGTCCCTCTGTGTTTAAAATGGCAAACTGGAAACTTGCCAAGTTATCAACAAGCTAAAGAAAGAAATGGATTTTGACTTTCAGGGATGTGTTTTAAAGCAGCCCATGTGAGCAGCTTGTCTGATAATAAAAGTAATAAGTAAGACTCCATTCTTTTCTACCGGAAAAAAAAATGACCCCTCATCCTAGTACTAGTTCAGCATCTGTGCTTTCTATCACAGTTAGGATGTCTTCTTGTGGAGATATAGTGGACCCAGGACCAGAATTTCCAAACCTTGTTCTCCCCACACTGCATGTTTCCATAGAAACATGAATAGAAAGGCCACCAACAGTGCAGAGTGAGAATTCACTTGTGTATTTCTGTTGGGGGTCCATCAGCTGAGAGCTGCAAATGTCAGTTTCCTGATTTAGCTGCTGAGGTTAGTCACCTTTGGGTTGTTCCAGATTTCCTGTCTCAAAATTCAGGGTGCATCTCTATAACCATAACTTGCCATTACACTCTGACATGCAAGTTGAATAGAGTCTCAGTTACAAATTTCACCTCTGTCAACCAAGAGAGTGACAAAAGTAGGCTGGTGTAGGTACCACTGAAGGTTTCAAAAAAACATGAAAAGGGGCACCAGAACCTTGTAGCACAGTAACTTCTATTACTTTGTAATGGATGAATAGTCTCTAAATGAAACTGAAATTTATTCTATTGAAAAGTGATTTATTACAAAGAGGGGTAGGTACTTTAACTAGGTACCTGAAAATATTTATTTTCTTCAGATTTGCAGGGTATAATTACCTTTCTAGCAGCACATCTAGAGTTAAGAAGTCACTACAAGAGAAGGAACCAAATTAAGCTTTGGAAACTAGATTTTAAAACTGCCTAGTTGAGTTAAAGGAATTTATTTATGTGGCTTTTTTTCATTTTCTGACTTTTCAAATTATGCTTGCTTTCTAAAAAAAAATAAAATAAAATAAGCTGATTAAGGAAAACAGCCCCATTTTATCAGGGGAAGTTGATAATTAAGGAAGTTCTAATTTGTTGCTATTGCCAACTTTATTGTCATGCAGTATCTTCTGATTTTGCTGGACAAATAGAAAATTAGGTCAAGATTTGAGAGAATGATGCTGAACAAAAAAGAAACAAAGATTTCATCTCCTTTGTTCCCTTGTATATAGTTTTGCTTTTGGGGGTGGGGGTGGGGGGTGTCTTTTCAAATTTATGTTACAACCATCTTCTGCCCTCTGCTGGAATTTCAATGATGCTAGTAATTTTACCTGGACAGAAACTTGGGATTTATGAAAAATGAAAACATTCACATTTTATTTTACCTTTATTATACATTGTAGTGTTTCAATTACTTTTTTTTTTTAAAAAAACCCAATATACAATAAAATGGAATACTGTCAAGTAATCAGTAGGAAAAAAAAAACCTTACTGTAAACAGTGATTAAGCAAAATTTGTTTAGAGACCAATTAATTCTACAAACATTCGAGACAACTTAGTAGAGGTATTTGTTGTACAAATGGTTTTAGTTTTAAACACAAATATGAAATTTCTCCCTAGAAACATGGGACCTGAGTTGGAAAGTAAAAGTGAACAAAGAGTTCTGGAGTTCATAGTTATATTTTTCTTCAATTAAAATATAATAAAATGCTTTCAATGAGTTATTTCTCTTAGAATTTAGAGCTCAGTCCCAGGGCAGGAGTGAGGGAACACTCCTCGGAGGTCAAAGGCTTTGCTGAAGTCAATGGATTCCACTTGCTGACCCTTAACCAATGTGAGCTTTCTCATACAACCCTGGAAGGAGGTCCGACTGCTCAGACAGTTTTGCTTTATATCAGCTGTTTAGAAAAGAAGAAGAGACAAAAGCTTGTCAAATTTTACTGAAATGACCAATGCTGAAAAGTGAAAATAATACAAAATAAAAACAATCACAAGACAAGTGATTTGTACACCCAAATCTTAACACATTTTGCCATGCTCATTGTTTCCTTTAACAACAATATAAGGTTTTTGGAGTTTTGAAGATGAATGCTGTGAATGCTAAGAATGGCTGGATACCATTGTTTTAAATTATGTCTCTCCCTACCTTTAGATATGTCTAATGAGATAATTTATGTAAAGTACTTTGTAAATTTTAAGGTGTTATTTACAAATGTTAGTTGTTATTATTAATATACATTTATATACACATTAAATATATTATGTATGCATATATATATGTATACATACACATATACATACACACATATACATATTCTCATTTAAACACCATGGCTTAGGAGACAAAGAACTTCTCAGAACTTAAATTGTAATTTGATGGAGCCAGATTTGACTTAGTTAAGAGAGCCCCTAATATGTACCACATTATAATAATGCTTTTGTTCTAACAACTAACTCATTCAATTCATTGAAGATTTAGTTCCTCTGTTAAAGGTATTGTGTTAGTGACGGAGGATAAAAAGACAAAAAAGTTTGATTTCTCCTGTCCTTAAAAGAGCTTAATTCTATGGGGGAGAATCAGATTGAAAAAGATCTTTAAAGTCATGTACTTCAACTCCCTCATTTAAGACATGAGATACCTAAGGACCAGTGTCTTATAGGTAGAAGAGATTGGTCCAGAATTCCAACTTGGGTCCTAATACTCCACTTGTAACATGCTGCCTCAAGATGTCACATGTACACAGAAAAGGAAATGCTACCAAGGTCAAAATAACAGTCATGTGTCAAAATAACAGCAGAAGAGAGGGCTTATATAGAAGTGGCCCTTGAACTGAACTTTTAGGAAGATAAGGATTCTACAAGGAAAAAATATATTTTAGATCTGCGTGACCATCTGTGTAACGTGTAGAGGTAACAGCTAGCAAGCCAATTTGACCAGCTCAGAGACCATATGAAGGGAATAATATGAAGTCACTGAACCCAAGGGAGATAATGAAATCACTGAGGGAGAGAACAATTAGACAGAATAAGAGAACAAGATCCAAAACAGAGTCAAATAGTGAATAGTCATAGTTTTCTATCAGATGTCCTTTTTTTGACAAGCATAACACAGAATATAGAGATTATCCAAACTCAGCAATCAGGGAGTTAATTCCAATGCCATATGTAAACATTCAACATAAACACACACCTAATGCTTTTTAATCATAGTTGTTGATTTGGTGATTTAGCAATTTTTTTCAATTTTTCATTTTCTGATTTGAATTTGGTAGAATTTAAGTTGTCTCACCTTCCCACAAATGAGTAGAATTATGTTTATTCACCCAAAAGAATGTCTGCTACTGTGCAAATGACGCATGAAGTTTCAAAGCCTCTGTCAACATAGCATTTTATAGGATCAATTTTATCAATTGCTTGGAATATTTTTAATGCAGTACAAATCAGCATGGGCAATAATAGGTTATCTTGTTGTTGGGTTTTGAAATAGGTCTGTTAAATGTGGTGAACTTATGAGTTATTCATATAGACTTTCTACTCATTCTCAGAAGAGATGTGTGGAATCTGGAAGTACTTAGGTTTCCCAAGAGAAATCCTATTTATGCTTAGAAACACAATTACCAGAGGCCTAATTTCTGGACAAAATGTAGTTTTGCAACATAGTTTTAATTATAATGTGCATCATTAATATCTTCTCCATAACTTTCTTAAATCTAGATAATATAGACTTGTAGAATTAGCAATTTCCTAGGAGTAAATGTTCTCATTGGAAATCTAACAATAAAGTCTTCAGAGCCTATTCAGCATCTCCCATTTCCTCCTCCAGGCAGAAGAATCCCCAGATAGACACAAGGTTTTTTGCCCTAAGGAAATGTCCCCTTAAGAGCTGGTACCCTGAGTATTAGCAATTATTCAATCTGAAGGAATTCTATAGGAGACCTCTCTCAATGGGAAGACATAGAATATCCTATGGATGAGTGAGTGTTCAAAATAGTTATTATTGCTCTGGCTCCAAAGGTACTTGCCTCCCTTCTCTTCACCATTCTATCATATTTCTCCCCAACTTAAAGAAACCATTGCTTCTAATAATAGAAGCAGAAGAATGCCTTTAGTGTGCATCATAGTGTTTTATATTCTCATATTGGGAGACAAACATGCACTCAGAACCAGTCAAGTCCCTTGAGGAATCTTCATGTTTGAGGGATGGGATGGGAGATAAGAGAAGTGAGAATATAGACACCAATACTATAACTTTCCAAGGACTGTGGTCCAAGGGAACCAAGCCCAGAGCAGCATTCCCCCCTGGGGGGAATGAACCCTACATACTTGTCTACTTCCTCACTTTGGAAGTGAGGAGATCAGGGTAGAGGAATTTTTGCTTTCTTTTCCCAACTCTTATGACTCCAACTCCCATGTCCAACACTTCTCACTTAAGAAAATTATAGTCAGTGACTAATGCAAATAGCTCTAAATGACTGACCCATAGAATTTTAAAGCTTTAAAGTTCCATATAGTCACCTTTCTCATTTTATGGATAGAAAAACTGAGCCTCAAATTCAATGCAATTCAACAGACATTTATTAAGTACCTACTATGTGTAAGGTGCTGGCATAAAAAGCCAATATCCAAATGGTCCTTGCTTTCAAGCAGTCTTTAAAAAAAAAAAAAAAAACAACCAACTCTCCCCCACCACAAAACAATGTTCCCATCTAAATAGTCCTCCACCTTCATCTTTTAGCTTAATATTTTATTTTCCCCTAATTACATGTAAAAACAAATTTTAAAATTTGTTTTAAAACTTTGAGTTCTAAATTCTTTCCTTTCCTCTCTAACCTCCTCCCCTGAATCCCATTGGGAAGGCAAGCAATTTGATATAGGTTGTATAGGTTATATTAAAAGCAGTTTATTTTCTACTATCAACTAGATAGTACAATGGCTAGTATGCTGGACCTAGAGACAGTTGAAATTACCCTTGTATGTTTACTAACTGTGTTATTTACCTGAGTTTTTTTCATCTGTAAAGCTGGTTTAAAAATATCTATATCCAGGTTAGTTGTGGGGATCAAATGAGATCACAATTATAAAGTGCTTAGCACAGCATCTGACATTTAGTAAATGCTATATAAATTTTAGCTATCATCCTCATTATCTGTAAAACTGGGAAAATAATAACACCCACCTCCCAGAGTTGTGAGGATTAAATGAGATATTTGTAAAACAATTTGCAAACTTTAAAAGGCTACATAAATGTTAATTATTGTATGTGAACCCATAGAATGGGTTCACATACAAGCAAGCCTTCATCAATTTGAGGATGGAGGAAGAAGAGGGAAAGAAGAGAGAGAGAGAAAAAAAACTAACAACTGGAAGGATAAAAAAAAAAAAAAAAGCTTAAGGAAAGAGGTAGTATCTGACCTAAACCCTGAAGGAAGAATAAAAATAGCTTATAGTGACATAGTACTTTGAGGTTTGAAAAAACAAAAACACTCAACTTTTCCATAAATTCTCTCATTTGAGCCTCCCCCAGCAATCCTACAAGTAGGTATCACTGTATTATTATCCTTACTTTACAAAGAAGAAAATGAGATTCCTCTTGGTCTTAAAACTATTGGGAAGTAGGACTGAACCAAGATTTCAAGGATTCCGTGGGTAGTAGCCCATCCCTCACACTATGCTGCCCCCCCCAAAAAAGCTTGTCAAGCTGTAAGTGGCTTGTCCAAAGTCACACATCTAGTAAGTATTGATAATTAGATGAAGACAAAAGATGACATGCTAAATAAATTTGTGGAATAATGGGAAGCTGAAAGAGCTAACATTCTGTAGCCAAAAAGATCTCAACAGGCTAGAATGATGGGCCAAATCTAATAAGAAAAAAATTTTAAACTGTCTTCAAGTATTTGAAGAGGTGTCAAATGGAAGACAAATTAGGAACTTGTTCTACTTGGCCCCAGAGGACAGAACCAGGAGCAAAAGGTGTAAGAAACAAAGAGGCAAATTTAGACTTATTAGAAATAGAAACAGCAATCAGAGCCATCCAAGATTGTAGTAGGCTAACTTGGGTGATAATAGGTTCCTCATTCATGTGAAGTCCATAAATGAAAGTTAAATGACCATTTTTTGGTGACATTGCTAAGGAGATACCTTTTAAAATACTTATTGATATGTTTATTTATTCATTTATTTATTTGGAAAGGTTTGAAATCCTTAATTTTTTAAATGCTTATATGATATTTAAATATTTTCAGGAAAGGATTGAGCTAGTTGACCTCTGTGTCCCCATCACACTTAGATTTTGTGATTCTGTGAAATGTATAGTCCTATATTTAGGATGAAAAAAACATTAGCAACAATCAATTGTATAAGAGGAGAATGGGGAAGGCTTGTTTAGACGATAATTCATACATATGAAAAAGACTTGAAGATTTTGTAAACTACAAACTGAAAATGGATCTGTAGTGTGAAGAACCACCAAAAATTTCTAATGTGATCTCTTAGAATCATGAAAAGGACCAGGAGATTCAGTAAGAAAAAAGAAATAGTTATTTTGTAGTCATCTAATCAGACCATGCTAGGGTTCTGGAGTCAATTCAGATTGCCATTTTTTTTTTTACATAAATCATTGAAAAGCAACTGAGATAACAAAGGAACTTGAAACTATGTCCCAGGAAAATGGGCTGGATAACCAATGATGTTTTAGCCTATAGCAGACTTGGGCTAAGAGCAGAATAGTGTGGGTAATCTTCAAATAATTAACAAGAAATAAAAGGGATCAGTCCTGTTCTCCTTGACCCTAAAGGGTAGAACTGGGAGCATTGAGCATTAGGCAGATGTAGGTTAGATGTGATGAAGAACATCTTAATAATCCAAGAATAGAATAGCCTACTTTAGAAAGTTGTTTTTAATCTCTGGAGATCTCAAGATGATGCCTTTACTAAAAATATTGAAAAGATTCCTATTCAAATATAGGTTGGACTAGAAAATCTCTGAGGTCCTTCCAACTCTGAGATTCAGTAATTTCCATGGCAGAGTCTCCAATGGCAGAGTTTCTAATTGTGACATGACTCTTGTCTTTTGACTACCATAAGATGTAAGCTAAATTAACTGATTCAGTTTGTGCCAAATAACACATATTTCTAAAGCTATCTAATGGTTAATTTATTAGCATATACTATTTAAATTCTTCCTAGAGTGCCTATGTACTTTAAATAGTAATTTTTCAGAAATGAATCATAGAAAGAATGATGAATCTATTGTGCAAGCAGAATTTATATCTAAATTTCCCAATTATATAACTCCAGGGAGAACCTCTTTCGATTACTTTGACTTAGAATTAAAAAAAATCTACCTTGATAATATTAGTTAGTAGCACCTGGTTAGTTCAGAAGGCTTCTTCATACAAAAAAAAATCAGAGAATGCATTTTTAAAAGGAAGGGAGTCAGTTTGAAATATGGTTAAATAAGTGGGCCATCAACAAGCCATCAACACTGGAGAGAAGCTGCTGGACTCTAGCAGGCTCAGTCTAGATGACTGAATTTATGTGAAAATTAGAATTTGAGAATTTCCAAGAAAATTACATGCTTATGATCAGCATTTAAAGATGACTTTTGGAAATCTGTGGAAGAGGCTGTTGCCTCTATAGAAATTGATGAAGACACTTAGAACAAAAAGATTTCAAAATCATCACATGTAATATTTCAATGCTGTTTCAAAGAGTGTTGTGCCATTAATAATCCCTCATTTAAAAGATGTCTAAAACCAAAAATTTGTACCATGTGGAAAATTGGAGACTCTGGAAAATAATCTTTACAAATAAAGATGGTATTCAAAAGAAGAACCTATAATGTTTTTGTTTATTATAAAATAATGATCTTTTACATCCCTAAAATGAGGCTGTTAAAAAAAGCAGTAGTCCTCAATATAACTGGATTAGCATTCATTATTAAATTTTATCACATCTAATAATTGATATAGATACCATAATGCACAAGTCTTTAATAATGAATTAATTTCTATTGGTTTCTTATGCAATAATATATACAAATAAATATGTGCATATACATATAGACTATTTTTAATTTTAAAAAAGATAATAAAGGTCATACTTACCAGGATATCCCCCAACATAGATGGGATTGTTGGTATCTGCAGATGTGGACTGAGTATGTGGACTTTCAGCAGGAACAGTGTTTCCATCAACAATTAAAACAATTCGGTGTTTGCTCTTGTGGGCCTGAAGCTTGTGCCACTTTCCATCACAAAGACTACTTGCAGATTTGGGTTCATATGTAGCTGTAATCCTACCAGCTCCGTTGTTGACATGGAATGAAACCTGAGCAAACAACCAAGAGAAGTAGAAAATCACTGTTGTTCAGTCATTTAGTCATATCTGACCTCTATGATCCCATTAAAGATTTTTGGAGCAAAAATAGTGAAGTTTGCTATTTCCTTCTCTAGACTCATTTTAAAGAAGAGGAGCTAAGGCAAACAGACTGGTGCAAGATCCCACAGCTAGTAAGTACCTGAGGTCAAATTTAAATTTAGAAAGATTGCAAAATCTTGATTCTAGGCTCAGTGCTCTCTCTACATGCCATCTAGCTGCTGAGGGCTCATAAAGTATAGTCCTCTACTGAAAAGGAAAATTGTGTTTGAAATATAATATTCAATCATGAAAAATTACTTGTAAAAGGATTCTGCTTCTGTGCTCTCCCCAAATTAAAAAAAATGGTAATGGTCACTGCTATGAAAAAATTCCCAACTAAAGTGTCTGACAGCAATCAGGTCCTGTCAAATTCACTGCAGGCAGAAGTTGCTGAAAGTTGCTCTGAAATGAATGAGATTGCTTATCTGTGTGGATCTGGAGGGGGAGCTAATACATCTTTATGCTGGCTCATATTTTATGTGAATTTTTTACTCTGAAATGGGTGTATATTTTGTGTATAAGACTTCATCTGGAGAGGTTTAACTCTTAAGAAATGTATCTTTGTTAGGGGTATACTTAGAAGGTGTAGGTATAATTTGACTTTACTGTGATGATATTAAAAAAAAAAGACTTCATCTGAATTGATTCAGGGCTACTAGCAATTTGCAAATATTACTTTACAAGTCAAAGTTTCAGAAATAAGCTGACCTTGGAGGTGTGTAATTGGAAAATTCATACTATGTACACTAAAAGGATTGGAGTTTTAGTTCCAGCTTCATGAAGCAGTACTTAGGCAGCAGGAGCTGAAAAACTTTAAAAAGATTTGGGTAGGTTGATTGAATGAAAAGATGGCACCTAGGAAAAGACCTTTGCTATTTGGGTTGTTCCTTTAGACCAGCTGCAGTTAATTTTCCGAGTAGGAGCAGAGGGGATATCTAGTATTCTAATATCATACTACCATTAAAACGACTATCTTTTTTTTTTCTATCTCTTGTTCCTCTCTGATCCTTTCCTTTTATTCTTCCTTTTCCATCTATTCTGTTTTTTCCCTTCATATTTTCTTTCCCTCTACCTCTAAACTTTTTTCTTTTCTTTGTATCAATATATTTGCACTTATTTTATCTCAAAAACTGAATGTACAATTTCTGATGTTATTCTGACATCTTCCTTGATGGAAGAGACTTTATATCCATAGCACTTAGCAAAGGTGTTTTGTACAAAGTAGATGCTTATGGTGGATTGTAGTGAATTACATTCTTTCTTGTCCCCTCAGTACTCATAGACTTCACTGACACCAAAGGCTTATGAATAGGTTGTTAAAAACTCTTCTGCTTATCGAGAGGTTTAGAAATATGACTTTTCTCTGGAAATAGGTTCTTACCAGTTGTATAATTTCAGATAAATCTCTTAAACTCTCTAAGCTTTGGGTTCCCTATTTCTATAATGAGAATATTAGTAATCCATGTATGGTAGTTTAAGGAGATCAAATGAGCAAAGGTATTCAAAATGTCATTGTAGGTATAATATACTCTATGAATATAATTCATGATTGTTGCTATCCTGTTACTATATTATTCAAGCAGCATTATAACCTGGAGAGGCACTTGCTCCTTTCTTGATAATTATGACATGTCATAAAAAACATATTTTTGGTCAAATTTAAGGAGTAAATTATGATTGCATGTAAGATTACATCCTTTTACTCCATCACAAAAAATTTTAGTTATATTATTTTGCAGATTTATAAGTATTTTACTTTATTTATTAAAAATAGAATATTTGCTTTTCAAATCTAAGATTAAATCAATTATTTTTCTTTGCAAAGATTTAGCATATATGCATCATTATAATTAGGGTTCATACTATTTACAAACAAAAGTAGAGACATTACTGTTATAAAGGGAAATTGCCCAAATTTTTATCCCTAATATTTATATGAACCTACAAACTCATCAAGAGTCAGGAGACAAGAAGTAATATGTACCAGGTAAGTCAAAACACCATCCACACCTTGAGCACTATGTTCCCTCAGATCCCAATGAAGACAGCTCAAAACAATGAAAACAAAAGAGCTTTGGGAATGATGTTTTCATCTCAGTGCCCACAAGCATCATTTTGAGAAGCAGTTCCTCTGAAAATGCAGCCTGGATTGTTAATAATATTCCTTTGCTTATTAATCTTAGCTAAATGCTATTTTCTGTACAAAATAAGTTATAGAATTTGATTCTACAAAGTTTAGAATGGAACAGAATTTGCAAGTTCTAACAACTATAAATTCATATAGCTCTAAAGCTTTTATTTCCTATGTGAAAAGTCATTTCTGATCTGGAGGACCATCTTTATAATTCCCTATGATGTCTTGATAATTATCATAATAAGTTAAATCAATAAACAATATTCATTTGTCACCTATTATATTATGCAACAGGCACTCTTCTAGGTGCTGGGGATATAAGAATGTAATACAAATACAAGGAATGTAACAAATCTTATTCTCAAGGAGCTTATATTCAAATGAGAGGGGCTGAAACTTGTTTTCCTCCAGCAAACATCACACAGTTTAAAATGTACTATGGTAATAAATGTATGCCATTTCTCACCCCCTTTCCTTCTCAAGAATTTCATTTATCAATCAAGAAAAGATATTTTGCCTCCAGCTTGATCAAAAACAGTAAATTAGGACAGGAAGTGTGAGTTTTACCAAAAGGAACCTCAAGGTGCCTATAACCTTTCAAATCTAATCAAAAAGGCTTTAAATTGTAAAAGAAGAAAAAGGGACAAATCAGCTAGATCTGTCTAGCAGTAAATTCCAACTGCAGGAAAAAGAAATAACAGTAGAAGTTCCAGAAACACACCAGAGACAAAGTCCAGAACTGGAAGCAATAATAAGATTCATGGGAAAATACAAAATATGGGTAATGAGCAAAATCAGAGTTTAACAAAGAAGACAAATCTGATTTCTATTCTAGTAATATTAAATTGGGGATGACGAGGCCAGTGAGCATCATCAGAAAGAAGAATGCTCATTTTGAAAAAGATAATTCTGTACAAATAAAATTAATGCATCTAGCATAAGGGAAGTGGTTGAATAAGAAAAAATTAATCGCATCAATTTTTTCATATAAGGATTTTGTAGCCAAGAGATATGAATAATTAATATATATTTATACACAGATTTATGTGTGTATCTTATGTATGTATAAATGTATGTATGCATGTATAAATAGATAAGCAATTTGAGATATGAACAAACAGTTCTTAAAAGAAGAATAGAAACTATTAACAATCATATGAAAGAATTTTCCAGTTCACTATAGGTGGAATGTAAATAAAAATAACCCTGAAGTTTCACCTTATGCTCAGAAAATTGATAAAAATGACAAAAGATGGGAGCGGTTAATGTTGAATTGACACAATGTTGGATTAGGTGCCTTGTTGGTAGATTACAACCATTTAAGAAGACAATCTGGAATTAGGAAATTAAAGTGCCTGTAAGATCCATACCCAAGGAATCCCTTGATAAGAAACATCTTACACCAAAATATTTATAGCAGCACTTTTTGTGGTTGTCAAGCAATGGAAATAAAATAAATAGTTTATTAAAATCTTCCTCTTCCTTTTCACACCTACATCAAGATTGTCCTTGAAATATATGTAGATTATTCTCATAAAGATTTTATAGAGACAGGAAAACAGACATATAGATTAGTAGTTATGGACATTCTGCCACCTTTTCCCTAAGTTTTTGTTTTTGTTTTTTTTGGTAAACTATACTTTTTCAAGTATTTGAAAATTAACTCCTCAAAATCTGCAAAAATTTTCTAGCACAGACATACTCTGTTGGAACTTGTTCTACTCTACATGTTCATGGTATCTTTCTGGTTTTCTTTGTTTGCTACCTCCTTGTGTAATATTTTGGGAACAATGATGTAAGAATCAAAATATGGTGGTTCCATTATCACTGATACAGAAAATAACTTGTTAAAGAAATCTTTGCAAAACTTTTCTTTTTTCAAATGTTAGTTATCTTCCCTCCAGTGTTATCTTTAAATGTTTTCCATAAAATATTATTTTATTGTGGCTCTTTTCCCAAGTTTTCTGGTAACTTGATGTTTTATGACCATAATCTTTCACCATTTTCTATAAGATTTTACAAATACCATTTTAAGCCAGTGTAACCATTATCTGTCTTAATTTCTGTTTGGCAAGGATATCAAGTGATTACTGATGGAACTGGTTTTTAGGTTTTTTTTCTATTTAAAATTTTCTATTTTTTTCCATTACCATATACTTTTTAATTTGTCCCCGAACCATTTATAATAAATTGTGGTCTTCTTCCTTCTATCAAACAGCCAGATCTTGCACTTCTAATAGTACCACTAAATCAGAAACAGGGGAATGTATGTGTGTGTGTTAATTTTAAATAAAATGTGAAGAATTTTTAGATTATTGATTATTTAGAACTAATCAAACTTTTCCCTCTTCAGAGTTAAGATAATTAAAGTTGATTTTTTCTGATCTTTCTATTATTCAATTACCCTTTTACTGTTATTACAATAAAAACACCATAAAGAAAACAAGTACCTACCTTGCCATTTACAATTTCTATTCCAATAGCATCTACTTTGGCACTACTAATTCCAAGAAGAACACCATTCATTGCAGTGGTACGAAACTCTAGTGTTATATTGACATCTGATCGAACTTTGTAGCCCTCTTTGACTAGAAAACAAGTGTAAAAGTTATTATGGAATAGGATGTGAGGAATATAGAATATACAAGACAACTGAGTGAATAAAGAGGTAGCTTGGTTTGTTTTACTGAATGTCAGGGTATTTTAAAGTATTCTATTGTTCATAAAAACAGCAATAATAATAGCTAGCAGTTATACAGCATATCAAGGTTTGTGCTTTATTAACAGTGTATTATTTTATCTTCATAATAAATTTGGCAGATAGGTGCTATTATCACCCCCAGTTTATAGATGAGGAAACTGAGGGAGAGAGAGAGGGATCAAGTGACTTGTCCAGGACCACACAGTTAGTTTAGCCTGAAGTTAAATTTGAATTCAGATCTTCCTGCCTTCAGGTGTAGCACTCTATCCACTACACTTACTAAAATGTCTATGAAAACATCCCAGTATTTAATCTTGTTATCTTACTGCTTCTAGATATATTAATCATATATTATCCAACAAATATGGAAATAAGAGTTAGAAAAGGGAATCTTTCATAGTTCATCCATGAAAAAGTCTTGTGTCTCCCATAAGTTAATTATTTTGAATATCCAAATACCTGATCACCCTTTTGCTTTTTTTAAAGGATTGATTTATGTTACCCCATACATGATTTAAATAGAGCCAATTTGATTTTGCTAAGATTTACATAATGCTTATTTTTATACTGAGACAGAATGTGCAAGGCATTCTCCAAAACAATTATGTGATGATGCCCAACCTTAAGGAATTTACACTCTTAGGCAACTTGGAAGTACAAGATCTATTTTTTGGTTGATGAGAATTTTAGAAGAAAAAATTAAATGTATGCCTCCTTTCAAAGTAAGAGTGGAAACAAAGTGAATTGTACTTATATTTTGTGTGTACCTTTGGGATAGATGCTTCATCAGTTATCCCCCTTCTCTCTGACATTTTCAATTTCTCCATCTTCAGTGAGTATCTTTCCCCTCTGTCTATAAACTTGCTTAGCTCTCCTTGAACCTAAAAATGTTTTTAATCTCCCCTTTTATCTTTTTATTACTTTTCCTGATTAAAGTCCCTTTCAATTCAGCATAAATCCCTATCATACTACAAAATATTACCAGTGACATATTCATTGCCATATCCAGTGACCTTTTCTAAATCTTCATTCTCCTTTTCAATGCTTCTTTATAATTTGCCACTGCACTTTTAAAATCAGTTCCTCATCCACACAGTCTCCTTCCTTAACCCGTGTTATATTGAAATCTTCTGCTCTTTAACTCTGGAACTGCTTCTCTTCTTTTGCCCCTTCTTTTGTTTCTTTATTCTTGATTCTCTGCTCTCTACATACTTTCTTTCTGAATGATTTCTCTCATTCTCACAGATTCCAGTATTATATCTCTTTAAATAACTCCAGAATTTTTACTTCAGCCCTGACCTCCCTCCTAACTTCACATCCACAAATGAAAAATCTACTTCACCTTTCCTCCTGGCTATCCTGAAAGTATTTTAAATTTAACATATCCAAAGATGATCTCATTATATTCTCAAGAGAAGGGTGCATACAGAATAAAACTAGAAGCCACTGTGCTTCTATCCTTATTTTGAAAGGAGTTATACATTTAATTTTGACTTTTAAAATCCTGATCTACAAAAAAGTACACCTTGTACTTTCAAGCTGCCAAAGAATATAAATTCTTTAAAATTGGGCATCATTACATAATTGTTTTGAAGAATTTCTTGCTCATTCTCTATGCTCAGTATAAAAATTAGCATTATGTAAATCTTAGCAAAATCAAATTCACTCTCTTAAATCCATAGGGGTGACATGAATCAATTTCAGCTCTTTCCTTTTGGATCCCTTTTAATAGGTTACCCATCATTCCCCCATTCCCAGTTACACAACATAGAGAATTCAGTGTCCTCTTTGATTCTTCTTATATTTAATTGGCTACCAAAATCTGTCTCTGTGACCTCCAGAATCCCTTTTGCTTTCCTTTATTTATATTCTTATTGCTACCAAACTAGTTCAGGTCCCCATTCTCTTTCACCTAGACTATTTCAATAGAATTCTACTTACTCTTTCTAGAGACTCTCCTTTAAATCTGTTCTTGCTATAGCCAGGTTAACTTTTCTAATGCATGGATCAACTTGTGTTATTCCACTGCTCAAAATTCTCAAGTAGATGAACTGCTGGCTGACATAGTAGTTGCTTAATAAATGTTTTAATGACCAAACTGACTCCTCTTTGAAAACATACTTCACTTCCTTTTCTTAGTGTCTTTGCTTACATTTCTCTACTGAAATCCTACACATCTTTCAAGGTCCAGTTCAAAATGCTTCCTACTTTATGAAGCTGCTTCTGATATTTTTTCCTTCTGAATCTTCTTACTATTTTCTAATTTCTGATGTGTTTATCACATTCTATTTTACTGTGGAATAGTTATTCAACTCTTGTAGGTTTCGGTTTTTTCATCTTAAAAATGAGAGGATTGGACTATTTGATCACTAAGAAGACTCAAGTCATGATTTTCATTATATAGGTAGACTTTGGATCTTAAAGGACATTCACCTAATCCACCTATCTCATTTTACAGATTCCCTTCCCCCCAGCAAGATCATGATCACTTTGTGTATCTGCATCTTCCTCGTTATTTTGAATAATGTTTGCACTTAGCAGGTTAATACATGATTAAGTGAACAGAATAATACTTACCAAGTGCAACAAATCCACTCCCTTCAAAGTAAGTACCTTCCTGTGCCATTGAATAGCATCGATTTACAGAAGAGGCAGACATTGGGTTGTTCTTGTCAAGCTGTTTGCCATTAATCACCACCTCTCCAATACAGGCAGGGATGCCATAGGTAATCTAAACCAAAAGAACAATATATGAACCAGATTAAAAGATGAGCCCTTATGAAACTAATACATGGCACTGCCAATTAGTACAGAAGCTAAAGATAACAGTTTGAATATTTATGATGTTAATATACAAGAAAGGGTTCTGTTTTCTTCCCAATTAATTATTGTGAGAGGAATATGAAGTTCATTGTGCTATTACCAGTATAAATTGCAAAAAATAAAAACTTTATATTTTCTGAATTTTGGATCAAATTGTTACTCTATCATCAAAACAACCAGCAGTTCAGTTTTAGGAACTAGTAAGACAATTAGAATTTGGGGTGTAGTTATAACATGCAATTTGTAAATATCTTTTATAAAGGCAGTCATCTTAAAGCAACTTTTATAAAATTTTCAAAAGAGGGTTCCAGATGTGGGCTATGAAGACTCATTTCCTATGCAACTAAGATATAGTACTGATATAATCAGAAAAGGTTTCTTACATTTCCAATATTCTTGGCTCTGTAATTTAATGGAAGGCCTCCAAGGTAAAGTTTTCCTTCCACATCTAAGGTGTTACCATCTCCAACTGTAGTCACCATCGTTGACTCTTGTCCATCTATTGTGATGAAACCCTTCCTTTTGACATACTCTGTTTTCACCTGAAATGTAAATGAAATCCATAATTAATATAAAATCTGAGAAAGCAATAACAACCTTTTTCTTAGTAGTAACAGCAACACAGAAATAGCAAACTATGACATATTAGGGAAAAGGAACTCTAATAATCAGAGATCTAGAAAACTAAGGATCACACCACTTTTTCATTTTGTTCTATTATTACCTAATCATGAGGGGAGGTCCCTATCAGGGGGTGGGCAGCACTGAGAAGATTTGTTGATCTTTGCTTTCTCCCAGTGGCTTCATTGTGGGATATGGCTATGAATTAGTAGTCCTAGCCCAGGTGCTCCAGTTTATGCCTTAAAGAAAGAGAACTTTAAAGGAGTCTCTAGCTGGGTTAAGCTAAATAAGCCCAGGGGCAGCTAGGTTGCACAGTGGTTAGAGCATTAGCCCTGAAGTCAGGAGGACCTGAGTTCAAATCTGGTCTCAGACACTTCGTAGCTGTGTGACCCTGGGTGTCACTTAACCCCAATTGCCTCAGCAAAAAGCAAAAAGCAAAAAAAAAAAAAAAAAAAAAGCTAAATAAGCCCATTTCTTTGGATACCCAATAGGAAAGATAATGCTGGCAGCAAGTGGGAGAATAATGCATCAATCCCACTTTAATAAGGCACAGACACACCAGCCCTGAAGTCAGGAGGACCTGAGTCCAAATCTTGTCTCAGACACTTAATACTTCCTAGCTGTGTGACCTTGGGCAAGTCACTTAACCCCAATTGTCTCAGCAAAAAAAAAAAGAAATAAATAAAAAATAAGGCACAGAGAGTGCAAAGGCAGAGAGTTAAGAAGATGGTATAGGAGAAGGAGGCAAATAGTATGGGAAAAAGACAGGATAAAGGGACAGGAGCACACAAAAATCACTTAAATGTGGGTCAGAATCAGCGGCATGGATCTATTACAAGTAGAAGTGTCCTTAAGGGACAGGGTTTGGGGGTCTCATTCTTACAAGGTTGTCTTGGTCTTACCAATATCCTCTCAAAATTTTTAGTGCCAGGTTAGGATTACTAAATTTGCATAACATTATATGTGTCTAGAGCTTATCTGCAGTTTACAGACCAAGAGGCTGTTACTGGAACCAAGGGATGTTATACTGTTATACTGGAGCCTAGTTGCCTTCACATTTAGCACACAGCTTCTAGATGTAGCCTTAATTAAGGAGGCAGCTCCTATTTCTTAATTCTTAAGTCCTATTTATTGTTACCTTATACTGGCTACTTCTATATTTACTATACTGATTGGTAGGATAATTGGTAGGATCATAATAAGATACAATTTAAATATACATTTGCATGTATTTGCTAACTTTTTCAAAGTGATTCCCATTTCTTGTCTAGCACATTTGCAACAACAACAACAAAAAAAAAACCCAGTACAATAATAATTGCTAACATTTATATAGTACCTACTAGCCAGGCACCACATAAATACATCAATACATGTGTATACATATACATATATATGTATGTATGTATGTATTCATCTCACAATAACCCTAATATATCTTATGTGGTCCTCACAATAACCCTAGGAGATAAATTCTATTTTACAATTGAGGAAACTGAGGTAGAAAGGAATAAGGCACTTTCTCAAAGTCACATAGCTAGTAAATATCTGAGGCTGAGTTTGAACTCAAGTTTTCTATATGTTAAACATGTGCAGCTCTTCTATACATATTTCCACAATTATCTTGCTGCACAAGAAAAATCAGATCAAAAAGGAAAAAATGAAAAAGAAAACAAAATGCAAGTAAATAACAACAAAAAAATTGAAAATACTATGTTGTGATCCACACTCAGACTCCATAGACCTCAATCTGGGTGCAGATGGTACTCTCCATCACAAGACCATGAACTGCCCTGAATCATTCCACTGTTGAAAAGAGCCACATTAAGAACTGCACATGTTTAACATATATTGGATTGCTTGCTGTTTAGGAGAGGGGTGAGGGCAAGAGAGGGAGAAAAAAAATTTGGAACACAAGATTTTGCAAGGGCCAGTGTTGAAAATATCTATGCATATGTTTTGAAAATACAAAGCTTTAAAAATACTCTTTAAATAAAACAAGCAAACAAAAAAGCAGGCCTTAGATTGTGAGCACCTCAAAGGGGAACCTCTTGTTTTTCTTTATAATCCCAACACTTACCCCAAAGCTTAGCACATTGTAAGTGCTTAATAAATGTTTATTAACTGACAGTTCAGTCCTTTTCAGAATAATCACATTTTTAAAAAATGTTTAAAATTAATGTTTTCTTTATATTTTCCTTAATCCAAGGTTCTATTTTTTTAACCAAGTTGTACAGATGTCAGAATTTAAAAAGGTGTTGTTTTATTTTCATATTCAGGCTATCATAAACATATTATTTTCATTTCACTCATAAATTCCATATCTTAAAAAAACAGAAACAGTTTCCAAGTCCACATTAATGGCAATAACTGAACAAAAGTACTCCTTTTAATATAGCCTTGATAAAACTGAAAACCCATTAACAAAAATCCTAAATTTAGTTATCTATTTCAGGAAAATTCCTTCTAAAAATTTTGCTAAATTTATGTCACTAAGTAAATGTAATTCACTTTTCTTTTAATTTGTTTACATAGCTGGTCAAGGCACTATTTCTATTTAGGTAAAATAAGGAAGTGGCTATCTGTTAAAGTGAATGGGATTTTGAAGAAGTGAATATAGATCTCCCCGTACTTACTGTGTGCCATTTTCCATCACTGAGGAAGGCAGGATGTGAGACTTTTGTTTTCCCTTTCCCAAGATCAAACATGAAGTAGAGCTGTCCATCATGAAGCTGAAGTGTTGCATAATCAACTTGGTTCTGATGTGCCATATAGTAAATCAGACCACTTGAAGCAAAGGTTCGGATGGTCAGCTGCACCGAAAGCCTTGTGGAGGAAAAACAGCTTTGTATTTTTTGTTTATTTGTTTTTTTTTTTTCAAGCTGACCTCTTCAAATCAGTATTTGGGCATCTTTATTTATTTAAAGCTTCATTATATATATATATATATATACATATATATATATTGTTTACATATAATAAATATATATATACACACACACATATAGAGAGAGTTTTCGCCATTCACCAAAACCTTGTGTCCCAAATTTTTTCTCTTTCATCCCCTCCCCTAGATGGCAAGTAATCTAATATATATTAAACATGTGCAATTCTTCTATACATGTTTCCATAATTATGATGCTGCACAAGAAAAATCAAATCAAAAAAGAAGCTTAGTGTTTAGAAAAGCATAAATTTAATCTCTTTGTTAGAAGAATAAGTGGGTAAAGTGCTGGACGTAAAGCCAGGGAGAAAGATCTGAGTTCAAATTCTGCCTCAGGTACTAGGAATTGATGAGAATTGAAATCAAATCTTTCATGGATTAGTGTCAGGAAGACCTGAAATCAAATCCAGTCTCAGCCACTTGCTAGTCATGTAATCCTGAATAGGTTTTTTGATCAGTTTGCTCAGTTTTCTAATCTGTCCAATGGGGATTATAATATCACTTACCTTCAAGAGAGATTGTGCGAAAAAAATGAGTTAATATTTGTGAAATGGTTAGCACATTGTCTGCTATATGATTGGTTGGTTGTTGTCCTTTGTACTCAAGAGAATCCAAATGATATCACTATGTTAGAGTCGCGTTGTAGTGTATCTGACTGTGGCTGATTAGACCAATATGAGTTCTGCCACAGGTCGGACACAAACAGTCCATTTTTGGGGTGGTTTCTTTAATTTTGCACATCTCATGTTTCTTTGGGGCTAATTCCATTTTGCTTTGCTCATAGAGCACAGCACCTTCTCTGATAAGGGCATGCCATGTTGGGAGATCTGTGTCAGTATCTCCCAGATCATACAATTAATTCTAAAGTTCTTAAGAGTGACCTTGAGAGTGTTCTTGAATTGTTTTTTCTAACTACCTTGTGAGTATTGGCCCTGTGTGAATTCTCCCTAAAATAATCTTTTTGGCAAGCATGCATAATAAGTATTATAAAAATGTTAGCTATTGATATTTTTATTATTCCTGACTCCAATTCCAGTATTTGCTATTAACTAACTTCATTAAAGTACCCAACAAGGAAGAAAAGAAAGAAGTAAGCATTTATTAATGTGCCAAACACTTTACAAATATTATTTCATTTGATTCTTATAATAACCCTGAAAGGTAGGTACTGTTAATTTTTTTAATTTAAAAAAATTTTCCCCAGTTACATGCAAAACAACTTTTTTGTTATGCATGTACATTCATTTTTTACATACTTCCATATAAATCACGTTGGGAGAGAAAAATCAGGAAAAAAAATGGAAAAACCACGAGACAAAAAAAAAAACAGAAGGGGGAAAAAAGTTAAAATAGCATGTGTTGATTAAGATTCAGTCTCTATAGTTCTCTCTCAGGATGCAGATGGTGTGTTACATCTAAAGTTTATTGGGATGCCTTGGAGCACTGAATCACTGAGAAGAACCATGTCTGTCATAGTTGATCATTGCATAAACTTGCTGTTTCTGTTTACAATGATTTCCTGGTTCTGCTTGTTTCTCTCAGCATCAGTTCATATAAATCTTTCCAGGCCTTTCTAATATCAGCCTGTTCATCATTTTTTTAATAGAACAATAATATTCCATTATTTTCAATACCATAACTTATTCAGCTATTCCCCAATTGTTGGGCATTGAGATAAATATTTATTACGATTTCCATTTAGACAGAAGTTAAATGACTTGCCCTGAATAACAGTAAGTTTCTGAGGCTGTATTTGAATTTGCTTTTTTCTTTTTCTAGTCCCAATATTTTATCCATTGTACCACCTAGCTGCCTCTAGACACAATAATAAAGATGAATACCAGTGGCTTCTTTGGGAATGATTGAAATTCTACATCTTCAAAGGACTTATTGGTTAAACCAAAAGTGATGGGCCATATGACAATATTGAGACATACATACTTCTTTCTGATAGCAGATTGGTTGAAAGGCAAAACCAGGTGACTCCCTACAGCCAGGCCAAACTGATGGGCATTGGGGACATAGTCCAGCTCTCTATCCACTGCACACTGCTCCTGTAATGAAAAACAAAAACAATAACAAATACTTCAAAGGTCCATACATTTATAACATGTGCATTCAGCTCACTATTCCCTTGTACTTCAGGGGTTAGACAGATAGGGTTATGTGAGTTAAGAATGGTTTGTACATTTAAAGATTTATTGCAATTAAAAATGGAAAAACTATCATTATTCAAGGGTTGTACAAGAAACAGCCAGCACAGATTTGGCTCTCAGGCTGTATAACTTGCCCACCTCTGCTCTAGCGTATAAATAAAATATCTATTAATACTGTTTCTTTATTCATTATGAAAGTAATAATTTAAATATGTTTGGGCTAGAAAAAAGCACTTGATGCTTGATGGATAGTTCCTTCTTATATGAAAAATAGGAAACTTCCCTTTATAAAGGGAATATAAGAGATATGTAAGAGACTATATAAGGGATAAATTTTCATCCCTTTCTCCTATTCTCCTCATGAGTCTCTATTGACTCCTAGAGTATCTTATGTAAAAAAGTATCCTAGGTCATAGGATAAATTGGTATATCCTCAAAATATATGAAGTGTTCAAGAGATGTTGACTATTGCAACTATATGTAGATTAACACAACTATTGTCACTTTGGGAAAATGCAGTTGTAAAAACAATTACAACAGAATTTCAGAGCTCTTATTACAGATGTATGGTTTGAAATATGGCTGCAGCTGAAAAGAGAGGAAGGAAACCAAGTAGGGAACATGGATGAAAGTACACAAGTATTACTGAACCTAAAAGGATTGGGAGAATTCCCATTAGAGAGAATGTGTCAATAGAGTCCTTGTAGGATCATAGATCTAAAGTAATAAGAGAACTTGAAGTTTCTAATTTATTTCAACCTCTACATTTTACAGATAAAGAAACTGAATAGATTTCATAGATTAAGTGACTTGCCTAAGGTGACATAGTTATAAATAAAGGAGCTAGTGGCCTACTCTAGGTATCCTGTCTCCAAATCTTGTGTCCTTACCAATTCATTGCATTAGCAAGTACTTTAATGAACACTAACTATATGTGTTGAAAGATGCTAAGTAGTTATTGTTTTTAATTTTGGATAAAAGCAACATCAGAGTCCCAAAGAAAATAAGTTTGAACTCAAAGGCTTCAAGTCTATTAGCACGACTTTTTAGCTGAGTGTTGCATTACTAGCATGTTTTAGTGTCCATTTTTGTCCAGGAAAAAGTAAAAAGTGTTACCAAAGGGAAATATTTTGTTATTCAATTCTGTCTGACTCTCTGTGACCCCACAGACCATAGTACATCAATATTGTCAATGAGGTTTTCTTGGCAAAGAGACTAGAGTGATTTCCCATTTCTTTCTCCAGGTTAACAGAGATTGACTTGCCTAGGTCACACAGTTAGTGAATGTCTGAGACCTGAGTTGAATTCGGGCCTTCCTGATTCCAGATTTAACACTGTCCACTGAGTGACATAGCTGTCTCCAAAGAGAAATATTAACTACAAAAATTAATTAGGTTACATGAATCTAATACTTTTTTTAAAAAGACTATTCTCCTATATTAACTATTATGACATTTAATTTTTATGTTAAAAAGTCACAGTGTGCTCTTGTACCAATATTTGTTAATTTGTCAGAACTGTCATGGCTTATGGTTGTAACAATCAGGGCTAATTATGTAGAACTGTGCTTACAGGACTTGACAAAGGATGAGCCTCTGGCTGAAACTCAACATCCTCTCCATGGATAACTGGTCGAGGCTTTTCTGAAAGCAGGCAGCTGTCCATGTCCACTTGCTCGTAGCTAAGGGCACTGGTGAAATCCAAAAGTCTAGGCAACAGAAAGATTTCAGAAATTAAATTAAGATGCCACAAAAAAATATAGAAAGAATAATTTCTAATACTGGATTATTTCACAAATTTTATTTTAAAAAATAAAAACTATAATGATAACATAACCAATATGATTACTCTGATTAGTTTAGTTTTTTTTTTCAATGTAGTAGTATAACATTATTATATAGATTCATGTAGTGTAAGCCAGGTTTGATTCAGGCCATTCTGGTGTTTCACACTGAGAAATAGAATGAAATTTTTGCAGACCATCTAATATTTTTTGAAAAAGGAGGATTATAAAGCTATAGCTTGGAAAGGATATTACTCAAGCATGCAGCATTGACTTATTGAACACTTTCCCAATCTCCATCTTGGCCAGTTCAGCCTTCTTATGGCCTTGCTTTTGTATTCATACCTCCAGGAAACTACATCAATGTCCTGAGTCTATCTCCCAGGGCAATTAAGTTTCAAGGATAGTTTCAGTGTCTTTAAGGAAAAACTAGTCAAGTCATATAAGACAGGTATAACATGAGCCAAATCACAAATCTTCAATCTAGCCCTAGGTTTAGTAAAAGGTTAACAACTCATTTTTACTACTTTTAGATGCACAAAGCACTTTCTTAGAAGCTGCCTTTAGTTTAAACATGATAGCCCATTTCTGCAGCTGGGATTTGGTGATGAACTCAATAGAACAAAAATCCTGTTGACCAAGTTTTCAACAATTAGATTCTTCTCAACATTTATCAAAACTGTAATTTAACTTTCATGGGCTTTTCTATAATCATAAGGGATCAGTAATTAAAAAACAAACAAACCACCATTTCATTCTTTTCTAAGTATGAACCAGGTGGCATAAATAAGCTGAAGTCAGCTTTGCTGAGGTTCAAAATTGAGGAAAGACAAACATACTAGAATAATTGGGTATCTTTCATAATATCATACTAAAGTCTATTTGTAATTCAAGTGTTTATCAAGACCAAGATGATACTCAGATACTAAAATTGTGCTACTCTAAAATAATTCTATAAAACTTGAAGTTTCAGATATCTATGCAATAAAAATGGGTCACAAATGTTTGTTAGAGTACAAGGACAAGTTATTCTTTTGAAGGCTTTGATTATATTAGACTTACTCCATATTGAAGATCAAGTTTTTTATACAGCCATGAAAAGATTTTCTCATTCTGAAGACAGACATGCCTTCACCTTCTGGGATTCCACCTATGTACAGGTTAGATACATTTATGATTTTGTTTTCTGCCAGTGGCCCAAATCTCATTTCTGTATGATTAGCTTCATCTACTTGGACTGTGATGACTCTGAAAATTCAAAGAAAAAAAACCAAAAACTTGGGGGTTTTATCTATAAATGAACAAAGCAATAACAAAGGATTGACCCATTCCATTAGCTTACTAAAAAAACAAATTTTATTAACTCTGTATAAATCACTACCAATGTATTAATGAAATGATAATGATTTATTTTATAGGATTATATGATGAGTTTTCACAACTGAACTTTGACAATTAAAATATTTCAGGTATGAGTGAAATAGTTTTAAGTATTAAAAACAAAGAATTTTATATTTTCTTGCTCTTTATCCTTTAAACAGATAAATACACACAAACTTGTATAGGAACTAGATTCTAGGAAAATTGATAACTGTAGACTCCCTAGTACTTTTTTTTACAACTCTCTATGGCAGTATATGCAAAAATCCTAGCACCCTGATATAATTACACCTTGTGACTGGAAGCAATTAAACATAGAGACAATCAATCAAACATAGGTTTCAATTAGAAGGGGTTTATTGAAATTTCAGTTGACTATTACAATACCAAAAGGAGCTTATTATAATGTAGTCATACTTGTAAAGCAGTTCTAGAATATGAGATTTGAACATACCACAAGATAGTAAATTCTCTGGATACTCTCATCTATGAAAATAATTATAAAATTATTTTAATGTAACAATCATTATAATTAAGTCATTTCTAAAGAAGATATGGTTATTACACAAATGTGTCTGTGTATGTGTGTGTTTCCTTATATACATTTTGAGTACCTTTTATTCCTAATCAAGACGATGGAATGTTCCTGTCCATCACTGTATGTTCCTGTGGTTGAATGGAGGGTAGCTTTTCGAGTGCTCATTCCATCTCCAGGATTAATATGCACTTCAAGATGACCCTCAATCAGTGCGATGGAGAAGAAGGGCTGTGAAGATTTCACATTAAGAGAGGTTTTCTACAGAACAATGGTTTTCTCATTTTAATTCTTAAAATTCACTTTTGTTACCTAATTCCTTATTTTTCAAGTTTTTTCTCCAAGAAAATAAGTCAGTATTCTTATAACAAAGGTATATAATACCTTTTACATGTTTTACATGTTTCATTTTACAATTAAGATAAAAACATTCAAATTTAAAAATTAGTTGAGCTTTAAAAAGACAATTTCAAAAGATAGTATAAAGATATTTTTACAAGTAGTCAAATGTATTAAGGAAAATTCTTGACATTTTTATTATTTAAAGAAAAAAAAGTTTTTGTAAAAGCTGTCCTACATGGAAACAGACAGCATTCATGTTTATGCAATGGTAAAATTTTGGGTTAAAAAATAGACTTGTTTCAGAACATGTGAAATTATTTAAAATTACCCTTTATAGATGAAATGCTCAGACTTTTAACATATATCCAAACCCTAATTTTTCCTGTTTTGTGATTTTTTTGTGATCTAGAATGACATAGTTTAAGCAACTGGGAAAAAGAAATCGTAGAGAGTAAAGCTTATAGGTTAGTCAAACTTCAGGTAGTTTCTATAAAGTGAAACTAGGGAATCTTAGGAACATACTTGTGACATATAGGGAGAGAAATGTGAAATAACTCTAGAAAGATAGACTAGAACCAAATTATTATCAATGAGATAATATTTGTAAAAAGTTTTTGGCAAAGTGCTTGGCACATAGTAGATATTATTCCCTTCCCCCTTTTATACTCTGTCCCATTGGAAAACAGATTTCTAGAGAGGGCCAATAAAGTTCTTCATGCTCCCAAAACCACACATTAACACTTCCATTCTAGGGACAAGCTGAAACATACACCTGGAAAGGAAGACCAGGAGACAGTAATTTCTCTTAGGATTTCATGGATGAATGAACATGGATCAGCCAATTCATACCATTGAGGTTTTTGATCATTTCAACAGCCTTTTTATTTGTTTCTATTGACTTGGGGGGGCATGTTAATGGTCTTTACTGGAGTAAGATCTTAGCTGGGATGGACAAGTCCCATTCACATACTATAGCTTTCTCCTAGACTACAATGCTTTCCCTGTAGCCTTTCCACTTTGGATATGGCTTCTTCCTACTTGCCTATAGGGCGAATATTTTTTAAGGCTATTCATAGTAATTGTCTTAATTTTTGCTCTAATACATGGGCCTGATTTTCTTGATGTACTTGAGGATGAATCAGTAATTCTGTTAAGAAGGCACTTTCCTGTCCATCAGTCTAATATAATTTACTCATTAGTGTATTTTTCCCACTCCAAAACATTAATGCACATTAATCATTTCACTACAACTCCACACAAGTTTGATTTTGTAGAATTTAACTCAAAAGTTTAACTTAAATAACTTAAATTTCTTCTTGCTATTTTTACTATTTTTAATGTATATCAAATGTACAGGGTTTTTTTTTTTTCTGAGTCTTTCAGGCCCTGTGTGACAGATGAGAATAATGGATATTCATGTTCAAAAATCTTTAATAAAACCTACTGAACTTGAATGCTTGACATTTTAACATTACAAATGAATATTAAGAGCCATAAAATAAAGGAAGACAGTAGTGTGGAAAAAAGGGGGTCAATGGTCAAACCAATTTCTACTTTTTTTTAAATTTTCAGTTGTTTAAGTTAAGGAGTATCATGCAATGTAAGGAAACAACTGCTATATGCAAAAGCTTTTTTCTGATTTAATGCAAATTATGGCAGAAAAATCATGGAATAATACATTACATTTTTTATATTTTAAAGTAATCTGGAACCTCTTAGTTTTTCCAAAGGTCTTTAATCTTCTCTATTTCTTTTAAGGGAATCATTATCCTTTCAGTTACCCAGGTTGTCAACCAAGTGAACCAGTTCTTCATTATCCCTTAACCTTCACATCCAATTACCAACTTGACTCTACATATCCCTTGCATTCACACATGGCTACAATCCTAGTTCAGACACCCATAATCTTTCATCTGTACTAATGTAATAGTTTCTTGATTGTCTTTCTGTTTCCTGTTCCCCCTTTTTATCCATATATATCACAATTATTTATTCTTTGTAAAGCACAGGTATGACCATGTCCTTGTTTTTTTTTGAAGAAGCTTCAATAGTTACCTATTTCCTCTTGTATAAAATCTGTTATTTGTATTTAATTTCCAAAGAAGACCAATGACTTCACAGGGTGATATTTTGGAGTTGCCCAAAGTTCTCTTCCAGAATCATGAGAGTTCAATGGCAAGACAAAAGTCAAAGTGACTGGTGATGGTCCAAGATGCAGTAGATGATCTTGGCATTTTGGATGTCTGATCAAGTGCTAAGTGATCCACCTTCATGGCTGTGGAGCAAACTGTTCTCCTCTACCCATTCCACTGGAGGAAGTTTTCATACACTTGGGGCAGATGCCCTTCTTCCTACCTCAATTGACCAATGGGTTTGAGCCTGTCAGGTACCCTTAACCTGGGTGAGCCTGTCTACTGAGATGATTTACCAGGATGTGACCACTAAGCAGGCTACAGCTTCTTGGAGTCATCATTGAGAGTTGAGGGCCAGGAAGACACCAAAAGTGTATGAGCAGTGGGGTGGTCTGGTTCTAGTCTACTTTTCCAGAATCATGACACATTACTTAATCCCTTTCATACACTGCACCTCTCAGATGATCTGACCTACTTACTGTTCCCTTTACAGAATATTCTATCTCCTGCCTCTGCACTCATGTCTGAAATGCCTTCCCTTCTTACAACAATTTCTAACAACTGTTAAGGCTCAGCTCAAGTGCTACTTTTCTTGATCTTCCAAGTTGCTCTACCCTGACCAAAATTACTTTGCATATAATATTCACATATCTGTATAAATATTGTACTTTTTCTCCTGATCCTTAATATAGTCTTTTGAGATTAAAGATAACTTTATTTTGTCCTTTGTACCTTTCACTTTGCAGACACTTAAGAGATGCTTCTAAAACAGAATTGAATTGAATCCAGCTTCATAGTATTTAAGATAACTTACCACATGGACCTGCCGGCGACTTCTCTTATCCTTTCCCTTGCTAAGACCAGCCAGGATAATGCCGCTACTGTTCTTAGTGGCAAATGTTGCCATGAACTCAGACTCCATTGACAGTGGCTTTGGTGGCAGTTCAATGTATCCATCATTAAAGATGCTAATACTTCGGATAGGCTGTTTTATAAAAGAGAACAATTTGCTAATTATAGCTCATATTTATATAGTTTTTTAAAGTTTAAAGTTTCCTCATGGCAACTGTGTGAATTTTATAAACACTGAGTGGTAAAGTATATAAAGCACCTCTGAGGCACGGAATCAGTAAGACCTGAGTTCAAAACTAGCCTCTGCCACTTAATAGCTGTTACAACCATGGACAAGACATATAATCATTGTTTGCCTCAGTGTGCTCATCTGTAAAATGAGGATAATAACACCACATACTTTTCAGGATATTTGTAAAGCATTTAGTATAGTGCCCTCTAAATAATAGGTAGTATATAAATTCTAGTTATGATGATAATTGATAATAATGATAATGAAACACCCCAAAGTCATGAGAAATTAAATTGTTTGTCTATAGTCATACCTCTCATGAATGAGGAGGGTGAGTAGTATATATTGAGATCCCAAACCAGAACTCTTTTAAGTCAAAAAGACGTAGTCAGTATATGAATTTATTTTAAATGACTATATTTATTTGATAAAAAGAGAGATTTTCTCTTTCTTTTTAGGAGATGGGAGTAGAGGGAAGGAGAAATGAAAGTGGGAGAGTAGTGACAGTGGTAATAAAAAAAGAAGAAAAAAAATTTAGTGTCAATAAATCATTAAAAAATAAAAGAGAGCAGAATGAATTCAGAAGGAGAAATAAACAAAGCAGTATCAGAACTATCTAAATTATTTAGTAGGAAAAAAACAAAAGAAATTCAGTTTCACATAAAATTCCATTTTTCTAATATATTTAAATGTTCATATTTTAGATGTTTATTAAAATTCATAATAAAAAGAAAGATATTTTTTAAAAGAAAAGAATCACAAGAATTCAGGCTGAATATCCTGGGGTAAGATCACCTACGATGAATACAGAAAAGTCAAGTTTTTGTTGTCATAAAAAATTAGCTCTTTGTCCCAAATGTAAGAAAAAAAATCATCCCAAACAAAATCAGGTCTTCTGGTTCCAAAACAGATTCTTAGTTTTATCCTGTCCCAGTATAGATTCAGTACATTCCTCCCCTGCATAAATCAATAATTCAATTATAGGAATATAATCTTAATAAAATGTTTCATACCTCCAGTAAACACCCTTTTCTCACTCCATAGGAATTTCTGAGTAAATCAAATGTAGATCTGGATATTTCCAGGCTTTTAATACAGCCTACATATGATCTGCTAGTAAGTCCTTTTCTGGAAAGAAAAGAATAAATAAAAAAGGAATTATTTGGTTCATTTTCAATTTTTTTAAAAGTAACAATAAAATGAATGTTATGGAATATTATTGTTCTATAAGAAATGACCAGCAAGATGATTTCAGAGAGGCCTGGAGAGACTTGCATGAACTGATGTTGAGTGAAATGAGCAGAACCAGGAGATCATTATACACGGCAACAACAAGACTATATGATGATCAATTCTGATGGACAGGGCTCTCTTCAACAATGAAATGTTTCAAACCAGTTCCAATTGTTCAGTGAAGAAGGCCATATACACCCAGAGAGAGGGATGTGAAATGTGAACCACAACATAACATTTTCATGCTCTCTATTGATGTTTGTTTGCATTGTGTTTCCTTTCTCTGATTTTTTTTCTTGTAGATATGATTTTTCTTGCACAACAATAAGTGTGGAAATATGTATACATATATTCAATTTATCAAGTATTTTAACATAATTAACATGTAGTGCATTTCCTGCCATCTAGGAGAGGGGTGGGGACTAGGGGGGAAAAATTTGTAACAAAAAGCTTTGTAAAGGTCAATATTGAAGAATTACCCATACATATGATTTGCAAATAAAAAGTTTTAATAAAAAAAAGAAAGAAAAAAATTTAAAAAATTAAAATTAAAATTAAAAAATTAAATAAAAAAGAAAGTAAGAATAAAAATAAACCTAATATGGGAAAATTACTTCCCAGTGTAAAAAAAATTTATCCAGGCATGAACACATAGGTAAGATGAATTTCAATTTATTATACCCTTAAATAAGCAAAAATATTTTATCCAGGAACTAAAAATTTGAGACTCAATGTAGTTATAGAGATACCTAATGATGTTTTTGATCTCCACAAACTCTAATGACTCCAATTATTTTTACCATCTATAATAAAATATGATTCTTATCATAAAAACCAAAATCTGTCTTATAGAAATTTCATCACAATAATTTTGAGTATCACAGACTTCCATGTATGCCCAAAGACCCAAACATGACAAAATAAAAGCTCTCTGAGGGTAAGGGCTGCTTTGTCTTTCCATCCCCAGCACCTGGCACAGTGCCAGGAATAGGAGGTGCATAATAGAATCTTGCTTAATGGAATTTAACTAGATCACAATTAATTTCATTTTCTCTGGATATTAATGTGGTAGAAAAAACCAATGAACACTACCTATGTTGTTTACTCATGACTTTGGCCTTTAGATAAGAATAACACCACCATTCCAATCTCTCTCTTTCTCTGTCTCTCTCTGTCTCTCTTTCCCTTCCTCTCTTCATATATCTGTGATTATATCTATATACAAGTATATGTGTATATACTCATGCATATCTGCATACACATATGATTTGTTTAAGTTGACACAGATAATGTTAGAGAAGGGAGATCTGAACTCTGGTCTTTTCATTCCAAATCTATTATTCTAGCTGCTTTTTGTGAAAAAAAAATTGTAATATATGCTACATATTACTGTGTTTTAATGAACAAAATAGAATACACTAAAAATGTTTATCCTTTTCTCGGCAAATGACAATTACTGTTATGTGATAGGAGACAATGATGTTCTTGAGGGCCATTAAGAACTATTTGTCTTGGCTACATTGAAAGTTGCAATTTCCTAGATTCTCTTCTTTTTTTAGTTACTTCTTGCTTCCATTGCTTTACATGGGAAAGCAGATAATCAGATTTACTAAATAAATAATTTTAATTTTAAATATAAAATAAGGTTCATAGACTTTCAGCCCTAACACTTCCAGGTATTTTTGGACAGGCGCTACCTCCACTGTTGATAAGTCTTTTTTATTCATTCCTGGATTTACAATTGTTTTTTCCAAAGCCAGTAAGTAATTATTTATTAAAAACCTACTATGTGTCAAGCATTGTGCTAAGCATTGAGGATCGAAGGAAAGATACAAGACAAATCATCGTCCTTGATGAGTTTTCAATCAAATGGGGAAGATGGCATACAAACAACTTTGTACAAATAAAATATTTACTGAATACACTAGAAATAATCAGTAGAGGAAATGGGAGATCAGGAAAGTCTTTTTACATTGCATGAGATTTTAACTAAAACTTGAAAGAAACTAGGGAAGCTCCTAGAAAAATTATTATTAGATGATATATTTTATCTTGATTATGTTATACTATGAATCACCTCATATATTAGAAACCTAATCACTGTGTGTGTGTACACACATACACACACATGCATATATGTATATTGCTAGTACCCTCTGCCTTAATAGAATACTTTCACTGCCTGATGATGTTCATGTTCTAGTCCTTTAAGTCAAAAGATATAATTCTTTTATAAGATCTGCATTGTGAGACATAAAGTCAATGGCATTCTTACAGACCAACATAAACCCCATGAAGGGATTTCATTGTTGTCTTCCAGTTGAAGAAATATGAATCTTATAACCAAGGAGAGATTATATACCAACATCTCTTGAAAAGTTCAAGTTTCAGTTTATTAAAAATACTGGGTCCATAATAATTGAATAAATTAAATAATTCAAAAGACATTTATTAAGCACTTTTTATGCTAGGTCCTATGGGATATATGAAGTCTAGTTAAAGCATGGTCTTTGTCCTGATGGAGCTACCATCTCATTGGGAGAGGAAACTCATATACAGATAGCTATAATAATAATACATGATATGCATATTATAAAGATATTTAAAAAGTGCTATGTGAGCTCCCAAGAGAGTTTCATCAGGAGTTGGGGGGAAGAAGCAAGATTAGGTAATGTTCCATGACAAAGTGGCATTTGAATCGGTCAGATAAAGAGATGCTACAGCATTTCATACATAAGGAAAAGAATGAAGAAAAATCCCCAAAATGAGGAAGCTTAGAACAGATTCAGGATACAGAAATCAATCTGTTTTGACATCCCTCCTTACAGGGTAAATCTTTATTTGGGGTTATCTAAGGATTGAAAGGAGAGAAATAGCATGACCAGATCTTTATATACAGAAGAAAGGATAGTAATAGAATGTACAATATATTGGAAAAGCAGTGGAGGTGGGAAGATTCATGAAGGGTCTAGCAAAAAGCAATTCTTTATTACTGGATGACTAGGACTGGGAGTGGAAGAGAAGAAAACAGTGACAAATGTGAGAAATGCTGGGAATGTATAATTGACTGGATTTGGCAGCTAATTGTGTTTGGAAAATGACAGGAAAAAAAGTCAAAGTTAATAATAAGGTGATGAATATGGAGAGACTAGGAGAATTATGGTTCCACTTACAAAAATATGAACTCTAATTATGATAAATTCTATTTTAACCACCAATTTCTCCACTAACTAACTGGTTTGATGAATAAAATCAGATAATCAATACAGAAAACAAATTCTCTTTTCTAACATGATACCTCACAACTCTTGTTCTGGGCAATCCACCAACATAAATTGGATCCTTATTCAAGCGATTTAGGTCAGATGATCCTCCAGGAGATTCGCCTTGCTTTGTTTCTTTAGAAGTGGTATTATATGCATCAAAAACTGCTAGAAGTCCTAAAAAGGGACACAGAGATGGACAGATAAGACAATCAGGAGAGTTTTCTAAACTAACATTGTTATTTTTTAAATTATGTCTTTATTCCTAGTCTAAGAAGAGAACTATCAATTTTCAAAGTGTAAAATCTTTAAAAAAATTCTTTGATATGACCTTTGATAATATTATGTTAATAAACCTACTTGACATTACAACACAAAATTTAATATATTTGAATGTATCTTTGTATTTGTCTAAAAGAAAGTTAGATATAATGTATACATTTAATGTTCATTCAATAAATTTTAGGATCATAGAGAATAGGATCACAAATTTAAACTTTAAAAGAAGAAAAAACTTTAGAAATCCTCTAGTCTTCATATTTTGGATGAGATCCAGAAAGATTAAGAGATTTTCCCCAAGGAAATACACATATTAAGTAGCAAACTCAGAATTTGAACTCGAGTTCACTAGACCATAAACAGAATTTTTCTTACTGCCCCATGCTGTTTCCTTACATCCGTAGTAAATAAAAAACACTATGTAGTCAATTGCTAATTTCCTTTCAACTATTAAAGCTAGAAAAAATACAATTTTCAATGAACAAAACCGTGTTCCCTTTTTTAAGCACCATTTTAATGTCACAGTCATTATTATTATTTTTTTTTTTTTGCTTTTTTGCTGAGGCAATTGGGGTTAAGTGACTTGCCCAGGGTCACACAGCTAGGAAGTGTCTGAGACCAGATTTGAACTCAGGTCCTCCTGACTTCAGGGCTGGTGCTCTATCCACTGCGCCACCTAGCTGCCCCTACAGTTATTTTTAAGAATAAATACTACAGAAATGATTTTCATTACTATACTATTCAGAAACATTCAAAACAAAAGAATTATTTTCCAGGAAGCATAGTCTTCTGTTACAACTACATTCATTCCACTCTGTTCATAATATTTCTTACCTTGCTTTTTGTTACGTTGGAATGCAATCTTGTACCAGGTTCCATTATTGTAACGTCTGTCTGTAATAAGAGCAAGAGGTCCTGAACCCAGGTCAACAGTTAGTTTAACTTTGCCATCAACCAGCTCAATAGATAGGAAGTCTCTCTGTTGAAGAAAAAATAAAAAACAAAGACAGTCATTTGCTGGTACATTTTTATGATAAGATTTTTAATTTATAGACATTCAAAGGAAAAATATGAGAAAATTAGACATAATCAAATAACCATACACCATGTTATCTGATGGCTTGACAACAGTCATCAGAGAATGTTCACCTAGAATCTTACAAAAATTCAACAGGAACAAAATTCAAGTTTTATTGAAAGTTATGACCTTATGGAAGGATTTCACTGTTGGCATCCTCTTAATGAATTCTACAGAATACTCTCATAGCCAATTGTAAAGTTAGTCTTTACTTGAGCCTTGAGAGATGTATTTTCAGCACAGAAAATTTTCATGAAATCATAGTATCTCAGACGTGTTAAAGCCTTCAGAAAGTCATCTAGTAAAAATTGCATCAAAGATGTTCCCCCAAATTGGTCATGCAGAATCTTCTTGAAAACTTTCAATTATGAGGAACTCATTACTTTCCAAGAAAATCTATTCTCCTTTAGATAGCTTTAATTATTATAGTTTTTCCTTTCCCTGGGCTGACATCCGTTCTTAGCATATTACACCCAGTCTTCTACTTTTGCTCTCTAGAGCAAAACAAAATAAATATAATCTCTCTTTAGTATGTCAGTCTTTAAAATATGTGAATTCCTAGCATTTTCCTTAAAAAAATCCCAAGTTCCTATAAATCAATAGTTTAATGGCATAGATTCAAGTTCCCTTATCTTGTTTGTCTTGCTTCACCCTCAACTCCAAGGGGACATGTTCCAGTTTTTAAATATTCTTCCTAAAATGTGTTGCCTAGGCCTGAACATAATACTGTAGGGTAGTGGGGATTATAATAGAAGAAAAGAGTGTAGTCTTTTTTTCCTGGGATAATGGGGAGAAATAGGGCTAGAATGGATCCAGAGTTATGATTTCATAAATGTAAGAGTATTTCCATGTAGAACTTCTCCCCATCAACACAGATCACATGTAACTTACAGTCTTAAAGCAATATTAGAACAAGTTTTTCAAGGAATATTAATGTAGGCTGTGAGTTTTACTAGGGCTGCTGCAAAGTTTTGGATATTATATATTGCAGCACCATTTTATATATTTAAGCACCATTTTAATGTCAGTTATTTTTAAGAATAAATACTACAGAAATGATTTTCTGTAGCAGAACATTAGAAATGATTTTATTTAATATAAATTTTATATGCCCAGCATACTAATGATAAGTATAGTATTTCCAAAACAAATATTACATGTATTTCCAACATTCAAAGACATCTGACCTTGAACTCAAAGAACTCAACAAAAATACCTATTGTTATTGAAGAGAAATTGTGTGTATTGCCAGACTATATAGGTTTATGATTCTTTTTAAATCTCCCACAGTGTTATAAAATATTGAGTGTATTGTGCTGCTTCCTGGCCAAAAAAAAAAAAAAAAATGTCGTACTGAGCTTTCAAAGTATGAAAACCACTGTCCTATAGAATCTCCTGAGACACTGACCAGATTAGTTGATATTCTTAAATATGGAACCTACCCAGTAGAGTCAACAATAGGACTTGACTCCAACTTTCCCTGACTATATTCTATCCAGAAAAGCATATGGTGTCTTTATATTTGTCAGTCCTTCTTAATGCAGCTATATATTGCATTAGCTTTTTTGGTTTCCATGTTAAACTATTTACTTGTATTGAGCTTGCAAACTCTTTTGATGAGGTGAGATGGGTTAGAGGAGAAACTGGAATTTCAAGTTCCAATGGCAAGGAATTCACCAAAGGCAAGCATTCATTTAAAAACACGCAGAGCAGATAGTGTGATGGATAGAAAAACCTACTCTAGGGTTAGGAGGACTTGAGGTTAAATATGACCTCAGACACTTACTAGCTGTATGACCCTAGGCAATTCATTTAATTCCTGAATGCCTAACAACAACAACAACAACAACAACAACAAACAACAAAATGCAATAAGTGGACACAAAATATATAAAGAAATGTCATTAAAAGATAATCTAAAAACACACAAATCAATATACAAAGTGTTCTTACTGTTCCATTAGAAGCAAGGTAGAGGAGAAGACCGTTGGGTGAAAAGGTACTGAAAAGCATTATTATCTGAGTGACAGTAGACCGGAGTGTCTTTTCCACAACTGAATATCCACTACCATCAAAATAAAACGAGGAATCTTCATTCTGTGAACTACAAAATAAAAGAATAGATAAAATACAATATTCTTGGATAGGTAGCATATGTAGGTTTGTTGCTTTGGTTTATTTTTTTTCATTAAAAAAATTAATTGTATTTCTATTTCTTCCATACAGATTTTGGTATATCTATTATGTTCCTCAATTGATAATGAATTCAAATAAGAGGATTTTGATGTTTGGCATGAATAGGAGAAATCAACAAATGACTGTTTCAGATTTGAGAAAATATGGAAATGAGAAGGAAATTGATCTATTCAGAGTTCAACTAAAAGGAAACTTCTCAAATGGATAAATAACTATTGTGATTCTTTCTACCTAAAAACTGGACCACTATTGAGTATCTTTTCCCCCCATTTTATACTAATTTTTTTCTTTTTGTATTATCATCTACTGCCCTCTGCTGGTTTTAAGTAATCCAACAGCAAAACACTAGTTTGAATAAAAACGAGCTTTTTAAAGGATCTAGAAATTATCTACAAGTGATAGAAGTTGAAAAATTATTGCATTGTGTTAAAGTCATATATGTCAAGTGATTTCAAAAATTCGGGAACTCTCCCTACCAATGCAAATTGCACAGATACACACAAAAAAACAAAACACCTGTCTATAAAATAACTGTTAAATCTCAGAGATTTGCCTACATCTCAGTCCCATGCTTTTTCATGATCTTAAAAGTTCTTGCTATTTTAACATAATTAACATGTAGTGGACTTCCTGCCATCTAGGGGAGGGGTGAGGAGTGGGGGTAAAATTTGTAACGGAAAGCTTTGTAAAGATCAATGCTGAGGAACTACCCATACATATGTTGTGCAAATAAAAAAAATTTAAAATTTAAAAAAAAATTTTAAAAAAAGTTCTTCCCTTCACATCTGCCATCCCTTACTATATACGGTGTATCTCAAAGAGCCCTATTTAAGATCATTTCTTAGATTACAAAAGAATATCAATGTTCATTTCAAATAATTTGATTTCTTCAATAAAAAGAAGTTGCAGAAGGGTCAGGCAAGACAAATGGTATGTTACATTCTAATTTCAGACAAATAAACAAGTGCCCACATAATTAAAAGAAAAAAGCTATCTGGAATATATATTTAAATTGTTTACTGAAATGCTTTGAACTCAAGATTGTATTAATGTTATATCTTTTATATGGAACCAATTTATTTTTTCAATTTAAAGCTACATTTTTGAGTATTCAACACTGAACAATACTGACCTTTAAAACAGAAACACTAAGGCATAATAATGAGCAGGTAGGATCTGTAGTGTCAAAGGCCTGAATTCAAATCTTAATTTAGAGACTTACTGTGTGCCCCCTCCTTTGCTATGATTACTAACCTTCCCAGTTTTCTTTAAGTCCCAACTAAAAATCCCACCTCCAAAAGGAAATCTTCCCTGTTTTAATTTCAGTGCTTTCTCTTTTTAAATCATTTCCTACTTATTCTACATATAGCTTGCTTACTACATATTTTTGTTTGTATGTTGTCTCCCTCGTTAGATTGTAAGTTCCTGAAGGTCAGGGATTATTGTTTGCCTCTTTTGTATCCCCAGCACTTATCACAGTGCCTAACGTATAGTATGTACTTAATAAATATTTACTGATTGATTAACTGATCCTAAGCAATTTCTGTATTTTACTTTCTTCATCTGTCAAATGAGGAGTTTGGTCCCTTCTAACTCTAGATCTATGAAATATTGCCAGATTATTTAGGTTTATGATTGTTTTTTAAAGATTTGTGGAAGTATTATGAAGAAATGAGAATCTAGTAGAATACAGATAGAAATCTGTAGGGATATGTATAGGTATGTAAAGGAATTAAGTCTATGTGCACATGTCTCTGCCTAAGGTCTCCTAAAGCTGGTCATGGGACCAACTTCTATTCGCTCAGGTCAATCACGTCATAACTAGAGCACTAACCCTTTTATTCTGGCTTTTTTTTTTGTTTCCTACTGTATACTTTGTCTGGAATTTGTTATTTCAGCCTAAAACCAATATCCTCTCCCAGTTCCAGAATCCTAGCTCATCCCTAAGATGGTCCTCATGCTGACTATGTCATCCATCTCCTTTCAGTGCATTTCAGCTAAATATATATGGGCTGGCAGCCAATGTACAGGCCTCAGTGCCAATGTCTTGAGAATGAATTACTCCATCAGTGTACATGCAGACAGGTCCTGCACTCTAGTAATAAATAGACTTAATTTTGTTGGAAAGAAATAGTTCTGGTTCTACTAATTAGTTAATGTCTTCACTCTTGTTTGGTCCCTTAATCCTTAATCCTCTATAATTTCAGTCTAGGAAAGAATGAGCTTTTCTGGTTAAAGCCTTTCTTCTTCATCTTCATAATGGATACTCAAGGATATTAGATATCTGTCTAATGATCCTAGTGAAGGCTAAAGTCTTTCCATATTCATTTCACTTGAATAAATTCTGCTGATGAGAGGGTGACTTGTGTCTTTGTCTACATAAATTTGCAGCAAAATACATGGTTGGTACATTTCTGTTATGTCTTATCTTATCTATTGCTTCCCTTGACATGCTAAGTACTATATATTCAGAGACATTCCCATTTCGCATGTTCATATGGATTGTTTGTGCCCAATCTGAGGTAAAGCCTCATATTGGCCTGATCAGTCACAATCAGGCACATTGTTTCTTGACCCCTATATAGTGATGCCATTTTTGTTCTCTTTGAGAATGAAGGACAAGAATCAACCAACTATAGCTTTCAAAATGTTAACACTATCTTTGAAAAAACAGCTAAAATTGCCTACAGCAGGGATTTAAACATTTCTTTAAAAAAATCTAAAGATCCCTTTAATAACGTTAAAGTCTATGAATACTTTTCTCTGATTAAAAAAAATCATGATGAAAGGAAATTTTGATTTGAGATTAATGAAAATAAATTAATATTTTTTCCTATCCAAGTATATGGACAATTTGAAATCTATCCATGAAACCCAGGTTAAGACCCCTAGCCTTAAATAGACTGAAATGTGATTCAAATTTAACTAATTCAAGTTAAATAATTCAAAATCAGAACCATTTCTTAAGTGCTTACTGGGCAATGTAATGCTAGGTACTGAAGGAGATACAAATGTGAGATGACACTGTTCTAACCCTGTTACTTGCAGGTGGATAAGACACAAAAATAGTTAATCATACTTCAGTAATGCTTCACTTCATCAGGGTGACTAGGTACTAATTGCTTTGACAGTAATTCTTCCATGAGCTAGTAGTAGGTCTTTATGAGTTTTCATTGTTCATTCAGTTGCACCTGAATCTCCATAGTCCCATTTGGGGTTTTCTTGGTAAAGATATTGGAATGGTTTGCCATTTCCTTCTCCACTTCATTTTGCAGGTAAGAACACTGAGGCAAACAGAGTTAAGTGACTTGTCCAGCTTCCTATGGCCAATAAATATCTGAGGCCAGATTAGAACTCAGGAACATGAATCTTCCTGACTCCAGGCCCAACAGCCACCTGGCTGCCCTTCATGGGTAGCTGGAGCAAAAAAGTCATTCCCCTGTAGTCACCTTGTTGCAGAGCTTTTCCAACCTTGAAAAGGCCAATTTATGGACATCACACATGTAGTCTGTCACAAGATTCATAAAGTCCTATTTTGCACTTCACTAGATCTATGATCGATCTCTTGATCTCTTGGTCCTACATACTGTTCCCAATATTCCCTTTCCCTACCTTTATAGATACTGGAACAGATTCTCTGTTTCTTAGAATGTCTTCCTTCAAGGAAGAATACTGATATCTCCCTATCATGAGAAGTTTTTACCTCTTGAAACTGAATTATATTATTCTTTATAAAACTTTGCATTTATCTATTATCTAATACATATTCTCTCTCAAAAGAAAGTAAGTTCCTTGAAGGTAGGGACTAATTTTTTGAGTTTTTGTTATTGTGCACACACACATAGAATTTTGTAGATAAAAAGCACAAAATAAATGCCTCTTGAAGCAAATTAATTTGAATTAAGTAGAAGTTAGACTTAATATCTAGTCTTTAGTAGATTCTTTAGTAGCACTTGCATTAATAAAATAACAGGTAGAAAAGTATGCACTGTTCTTTCAGTAGAACAAACTTCTGAACAGCTTCACTTTTGCTTCTGTGGCCCCAGTTCTTGCATCTAATAGGCACTTTGTTAATAATGCCTACTGAATTGAACTGAGTGTTCATTTACTCAAACAAGGGAGAACATTAGAGTAATGTTTAGCCCTGATCTTAAAACAACAAAATAATAATAGAAGCCAAATGAAAGATCAATGTATTGATGACAGGCAGATGTAAAATTCATAATTGTATTTAGATTGCAGTGTATAAGGAAAAAAAAACAATCAAAACTATGTATTGATCCAAATCAATACCAAATCACCTAAGAACTAGAAAAGAAAAAGATGTGATGTAACATGAAGTCAATTGCCTTGCAACGATACCTTGATTCTAACTTTTTGCCCAATAACAACTTAAGCCAATTGTAAATATCAGATTTAGATGAAAAATATTCCATGAATCTAACATTATAAACTGAAGTGGGCTTTAAGTTTCTACAATATTAAAATAACTGAAATGAGTAGTCAGAAAAGTCTTATAACAGCTCAATTGTATGAAAAGCTTTCAGTTTGCTTTATCGAGGTGTATCTGATCTATTTAATTACAGGAACACAAAACCATAGATTTAAAAATGGATGAAAACCTTCAAAGTGATCAAGTAGAACTCCATCATTTTACAGATGAAAGTACCAAAGCCAAGGGAGATTTAGTAACTTACTCACTATTACATGGGTACTAAGTGCCAGAGACAGGATTTGAACCCAGATTCTCAAGTTCTGAACTTACTCACTTTCCACTGTACTATGCTGCCTTATGAGTCCAGGAATATTGGGATCTGTAAAGAGTATAGGATTCCTAACTTTAAAATTCGCATTCCCAAATGCAAGTGATAGGTAATTTTAATCAACCTCATAGAAAACAAAAGATTAAGACAGGAAAAAAATCATGGACTATCCTAGTAAAGAAAGTCATTCTAAATGTTTTCCAATTTTAGAAATATTTTAGAAGTAGATAATTGTACTACTTGTTTTAGTAAGAAATTACAACCAAATCTGGCCCCATTAGATTATCTGATTATCACAATCAATTAGAAGGTTTTAGGTTATTATACTAATCTTTAAAAAAATTATATTAACTTTCTAGTTATGTCATTACTCAAAAATTTCTCCCTACTGTCTACTAACTAGAATTAAACCATGGCACTTGGATCCTCCAAAATCTAATATCATCCTGACTTCCCAAGTAATGGTGATGGCAAAGTTCAGAGTTCTGAAGAATAGAAAATAGCCATTTCATTTTACATTATTCTTCTCCCCTCACTGAACATTCCAGTCAAAGATAACTACTTTCTCCCAAACACATTCTGTTTTCCCATCACCATGTTCTTGCTCACATTGCTCTTCATGTCTTTCTCCCCTCTATTAAAATTACCATCCATCTTTTAAAGCTGAATGCACCTCCTCCAAGAAGCCTTCAATAAATACCCTTATCAGTAAAATTTCCCCCTTTGGACCTCCCAAGAACTTAATTTTATACCTCTCTTGTGGTCTTATCACATAGTACTGCATACTGAAAAAGGAAATGGCACACCATTCCATTAGCTTTGCAAAGAAAACCCTAAATGGAGTCACAAAGAATTGGACACAACTGAAAACAACTGTACACTAAAAATGGCATATTACTATAATCCCTTCATGTATCCCTCTATTCAACTCAAGTTTATTGAAAGCAAATATTATGACAATTCAACAAAATACAATTATAAAAGCACTTATGAAACTCCTAAGACTTGCTATCTCTTCTATCAGGGAGACAAATGTAGAAAAACAGCACTCTCTTTGTCATCAAGAAGCTTATTATTTAATAAGGAAAAGCTGACACATACACAAATAGAATGAGAAAAGTTGGAATGAATTAAGAGCAAAGAAGAAATACAGACCAAATATTCTTGAAGAACTTGACCATTTTCACTTGAAGGGAGCTAGAAAGGCTTCATGAAGAAGATGGCATTTGAAATGGGACTTGGAGGGTAGCATAGTGTAATAGAATATAATCAAGACTTAGGTTCAAATATTGACTCTCATACTTAACTGTTATATCACTAGAGACAAATCATTAATATAGCTAAGCCTCTGTTTCCTCATCTGCAAAAATTAATGAGTTAAACTACATGACTTTTGAAGTCCCTAACAGTCTATATATATGATACTATAATTATATAGTAATTTAATTTGGATGAAGAGAGAGAGAGAGATGCAGGAGTATGCTAAACCAGTTTGAAAGGACTACAGATTATTAAATTTTCAATGTAGTATTGATATTTCCCAAATCAACAAGCACTACAAATGAGGTCTTGATTCATTGTCTTGTTGATCAGAGACTTAAGAAAGTATTGAAGAAAAAGTTAATAACACTGGTTAAATTTAACTGTGTTGTGTGTAGTCTTTCTCCTTTCCTCCTCTCCCCTACCAGCTGGTTGTTACACCTTTAACAGCACACTGTTAGACAAATATAAAACATATGATGGGGGAAGAATCAAGAATATTTAGCAACTGATTAGATGGGAGAAATGAAGGATAAGAAAGATTCTTAAGATGTACCTGAAGTTAAGGGAAAAATCTGGGAGATTTTTTCTAAATTTTAGAAGAGTAAGTTTAGAGATTTCACTTTTGAACATATTGAGTTTAAATAGCCAGAAGGATACCCAGGATGATTAATAGATGGCTAATGATATGACATTGGATGTTGCAACTAGATATTAAGATTTGGGAATCATCTGTATGAAGGTGATATCTAGAATCAGGGGAGTGGATTATAATCCCAAGAGTGAGAAGACAGAAGGAGAACTGAAGAAAAGCGAGGAAAGAGCCTGACAGAGAGTAAGGGAAAGATGATAAATCAGCAAACAAGATTGAGAAGGGGGTTAGAAAGGTAGGAGAAGAAATGGAAAAGAAGGATGTTATAAAAGGGGAGAAAAAATGCAGAATGAATAAGTGGTCAACAGTAATATGCAGCAGACAGTTCAAGAAGGATGAAAGTTGAGAAAAACGTTGGATTTTACAGTTAAGAAGTTAAGAGATCTTGGAGAATGGGGCTTCAATAAAATGATAAGGATAAATTATAAAGAGTTGATGACTGAATGGGGGAGGAAGTAGAGACAATACCTAGAGAAGACTCTTTGTAGGCTAGCAGCTAACGGTACAAATGATAGTGTTAAGATGTCCAGTCTGCCTCAGATCACACATTCTCTTTAAAAGGTACAAATATCTCAGCTGCTCAAGATTCTCAATTATTTCTTCTTCTTTAATCTGTCCTTTTGAGATTTCATAATGGGAAATACTGACAACCAAGCCACAGTCCTGTGACCTTCATGTATTCCTGTATACATCCACATACACACTGGACAGCAATGTTCTTAGCCTCCATATTCACTCACTTTTCACTCTGATCTCATGTCACACCCTGGTGCTGAGCATCATACCCGCATATCTTTCTCAGAACAAAATATACACCCCAAACATGCATTCAACACACTCACTATTTCACTCATTGCCTTTCCAGATATATTGTTAGTCACAGCATGCAGGACTGGATCCATCCACCCTAATACCACATACAACAGCCCTTTACTTTCTTTCAGACACCTCTTAAATGTCTCTGTGAAATTATAGTAATTATCCCTCCTTTGCAACCAGACCCACAATAGCAAGAGCTGGGGAGAAAATATTCTTGTGAAAAGAACACCCTTGTCTGACTTGCTCTCTCAGCCCTCTAGCATCCTAATCTCTTGATAAATCAAAACAAAACAATTTGAGGATTTGCATAATCAATGACATTAGAGGTTGGAGCTGGATATTAAGATTTGAGAATCACCTGTATGAAGATGATAACTTGAATCAGGAGAGTGGATTACATTCCCAAGGGTAAGAAGGTTCAATGGTTTGCTTAATTTGTTTTTGCTTTAGAATGGGGAGAGGTTGAAGAAAATAAGCAGGTTTGCAGGCATGGGGTAGAAATCAAGGGTTAGAGAGAGATGACAGATGAGAGAGAGAACTCTGGAGAATTTTATACCCTCCTCAAGCAGGGTATTCAGTGGCCCAAGTAGAAGGGGAAAAAGTACAGGGTGAAGGCAAAACAGGCTTCATAAGATATAAAATTTAGATTTGGAAGAGACCTTAAAGCTCATCTAGTCCAGGCCTCTTGTTTTACATATAAAAAATAAAGGCTCAGAAAAGATAAGTTTCTTGCCCAATTATTAAATAACAGAGCTTTCATTTGAATCTGAATCTAGTATTATATTCTAATGTTAGAGTATGCAGAATGAATAAGTGGTCAACAGTAATATGCAGCAGACAGCTCAAGAAGGATGAAGGTTGAGAAAAACATTGGATTTTACAGTTAAGAAGTTAAGAGATCTTGGAGAATGGGGCTTCAATAAGGATAAATTATAAAGAGTTGATGACTGAATGGGGGAGGAAGGAGAGACAATACTATTTCCATTATACTCTAGTGTTGGATCAAGCATATTTAAAAAGGCATGAATAATGAAGAATAAAGAGAGCAGAGGGTTAAGGATAGAGAATAATGCTTTGTTGAAATGGCTAATAACAGAGTTAAGACTAAGGGAGGGAAATGAAGCTAGAACATGAATGAGTGATTAAGAGATTAAAAAGGACTTAGTTTAGCAACTGATTAGATGGTAGAAATGAAGGATAAGAAAGATTCTAAGATGTACCTGTATCTTCTTCAGGACCTGGTTTAGATCTCTGTGCATGATAGGTTCTTAGTTAATATTGGTTGAATTTAATGAAGAAATAATACTGATACATTGAGGAGTTAACTATAAACACAATCTCATGGCAGGAAAAATTTACATTATCTACAAGTATATTCAGAATTCCAACTTTTAAACAGTAATTGGGAAGGAGTGACCACCAAAAAAGCCTGAACTAAATAAACTCTAATCTATAAATTACATAATATAAATACAACCATAATAGTGATTTGAAAAGTAAATAATGTTCATAAAAAAGACAAAACCGCAAGTTTCAAGATGCAATATTTGTTGCTCAGTGACTTTTTTCTAATTAATTATTATGTCTCTTAACCAGAGCTGAATTCCATAAGGTTTTATAGAAATGAAATTCATTAAATGGGTGAAATTCTATGGATCACATTTCTTTAATGGTTGAAGACATTTTACCATAATGGCAAATTCTAGAAAATATGCCCTGTATGGTTAAAGGGAATAAGATTGCTTTTGATGGAAAAGAGAAATTGAAGTTTAACTAAGTAAACAGCCACAATTTAGTCATAGAGTTCCTTGAGTTATTCTGGGCAGCTGTTCTCTATTTCTAACAGATCAAAAGGAAGAAACTGGTTTTTAGTTATGGCAAAAATTGAATTTGTTTATATATTAGGAAGATCTTCTATATAAATATAGTTGAATAAAAAACTTGATCCCTTGCCCATAAATTGGAGAATGGCTGAATAAATTATGGTATATGAGTGTCATGGAATATTATTGTTCGATAAGAAACAGCTAGCAGAATGATTTCAGAGAGTCCTGGAGAGACTTGCATGAACTGATGCTGAGTGAAATCAGCAGAACGAGAACATTATGCACAGCAACAAGACTATATGATGATCAATTCTGATGGAATTCTCTTCAACATGTTCTCTTCAACAATGATGTGATTCAAACCAGTTCCTATTGTTAAGTGATGAAGATAGTCATATACATCCAGAGAGAGGCCTGAGGGAACTGAGTGTGAACCACAACACAGCATTTTAACACTTTCTGTGAATATTTCCCTGCATTTTGTTTTCCTTCTTAGGTTGTTTTTTTTCTCTCTCTTTCTAGATCTGATGTTTCTTGTGCAGTAAGATAACTGTATAGATATGTATACATATATTGGATTTGTCATATAATTTAACATATTTAGCATGTATTAGATTACCTGTCATCTAGGGGTGGGAGGTGGAGGGAAGGAGGGGAAAAGCTTGGAACAACAAAAAAAAGTTTTGCAAAGGTCAATGTAGAAAAATCCCTCATATGTTTTGTAAATAAAAAGCTTTTAATAAAAAAAAGAGTTTACTACACCAAAAAATAAAATAAAATAAAAAACTTGATCCTTTAATTAGCTAAAACTTTATTATCTAGTGTAATCTAATTGATTTACTAATTTAAAATCTACCCAAAGATAGATTTAAAAATACCATTTAGACTTCTTTATGCTCAGTGGCTTAAGTATTTTATTGGGCAGCTAGTTGGCACAAAGGACAGGCTTGGAGTCAGGAAAATTCATTTTCACAAGGTCAAATCTGATCTCAGACACTCATTAGCTGTGCAATCTTGGACAAATTACTAAACATTAAATGCCTCTCAGTTTCCTCATTTGTAAAATGAGCTAGAGAAGGAAATGGCAAACCACTCTGGCATCTTTACCAGGAAAACCCTAAATGGCATCACAAAGATCAGCTGAAAATACTGAACAATAAAAACTAGGTATTTTATATTCAGAGAAAGGAAGATTCTTATAGATGAAGTTTCAATATACATTTATACATGTAGAAATTTCAAAATATCTTTTATAGTTTGAGTATAAATTATATAACCACATAATATTCCATATTGCTACAAAGTACTACATTTCTTAGAAAGATTTTAAAAAATGAAACCTATACTTCCAAAGAAAAACATTACTATGATACTTACCTGGCAGTGAAGCAGTCAGTATCAAACATTTGTAATCCTTTAAAAAATATTGACATATGTACACATAAATATTTGGAGAGCTACAATATACTGTCTTTTCCATGGGACAATAAAAAAGCTACTTAAATCCAATATCCCAGATATCTCTAAAAGATCAACAGTTTGAGACAAGTTGTTTATCCACAACCTTGGAGAGGGTTTCCATATTGGAAGAAGTATACACCATTAAAATTGTAGACTCAAACCAACATAATTAACCAATCATGTTGTTATTAAATACTAAAATGACAAATTTCTACATATCAAAGAGGAAAAACATTACCTTCCAAAACAGCCATTGCATTTGCCTTCCCTTTCAATATAATTCCACAGACCAATAGATTTTCCATTCAAAGATGCCTCTCCCATGCATCCTTTAAAATGAGTAACTTTCACAGCAGGTGACTTCTAAATCAGAAAAAAGATACAATATTTTGGTGAAGCAAAACGACATTAAATACCATCAATTTCTCAGGTAATGAAGCAGTATCTCCAAAAAGTCTCAAACTCAGTACCTCCAAATTTAGAAGAGTTATAAAAAACATAAATGGCCAGAAGAGGAAAAATGTGACTTATTTACCTATATTCTCCAATTGCTATATTTCTTTAAAATTTCTATGCAAAGGTTGCAGAAGAATGGAGCCTGGATCCATAATACTCCTAGTGCCATGAGAACCAGATTAAAATGAATTGATAAATAATATAACTTAGAGTTAAAAATATAATAAAACATAGATAATATTATATTTTAGGATTAAATTATTATGCAGGCAGCATCAATCCCGATGTACTGTTTTGTGGCTCCTATTTTTATTTGGCACCACTGGCCACATAATTACCCCAGCCTATTTAAAGTAACTGATAAGATGCAAAATCCTAGATAGCTCCTTTTATTAGGTGAGAAAACAGTTTAATTGTTCATTGGGTATGAATAAATCCAGGTATCTCTTCTTGTTGTTGTTTGTCCTTCTTTCTAGAAGAGGACCTTAACATCACATCTCACTAGGGGCTTAATGAAGTCTATTCTGATTGAGTGAAGAAATCTGTATAATTCAAGGGAGTTGCTTTAGAACCCAAAAAGCTGAATTTCTGAAAGCACAGAGGAGAGAATATTCTAACTAATCGACTGAGGAATCTGTTGCAATCCTGAGAAGGGGAATGGAGGTAAATCAGAGTCCTGGATCTTGTCTTTAGCCTTGGTCTTAGTCTCCTCTCTTCCTCCCTTTGTCAGAGGAGGTTGCACTTCCCATCTTTCCACTGGCATCCTGGCAGCATTGATAGCATCTGCATTAGGAGCCAAGGAGAGGAAATGTATGTTCAAGGCATCACAAAGACCCCAGCAGAAAGTTTATGTATGAGAAACTTCTTGCAAATTCCAGCAAAAAAGATTTCCAGAATTGAGGATCCTTTGCTACATGTGTTCTAGCTTGAGCATACTTTCTCTTGTATGTACCACAGATAATGGAATTTATCACAGATTTTTGAGAGGGATGCTTTGTACAAACAGTTCAATATCTTTTTTTCTAATAACTAATAAATTCTAGATGATGAGTTAATATCAACTTATAATCATGTCAAGGAACATTCCAGTAGAGGTTCATGAGTTGCAGAATGGAAATACAATAGAAAATAATAGAACCAATAGAAAAATCCCCCCAAATTCTTAGGGAAGAAGAAGGAGCCACCTTTTATGTCAGTGTGGATGGGGGTTGGAATGATCACATTAGAGCATGAGTTCTATTGTTTGTTTTTTTTTTTGTTAAAGCTTTTTATTTGCTAAACATATGCATAGGTAATTTTTCAACATTGACCCTTGCAAAGCTTTCTGTTACAAATTTTTCCTTCCTACCCTCCACCGCCTCCCCTAGATGACAGGAAGTCTAATACAGAGCATGAGTTATATCAATCTTTAAGTTTTTTGATGAGAAATGTTTAAATTTCAAGTAGAGTGAGGTGTGGAGTAAGGAAGCCCTAAGTTCAAAGTAAGCCTCAGATATTTACTAGTCATGTGATCATGGAAAATTATGCCTTTATTTTCTCATTTGCAAAATGGAGATCATAATAACTCTCTGGGTAGTTGGGAGGATCAAGTGAGACACTCTTTGAAAAGTACTTCTTAACACAGTGTCTGGAACACTGCATGCTGGAACATAGTAGAGCTTAATAAATACTCCCTAATGAATTCAAATATACTATTGGACAGTTTTAATTCAAGCTCCAAATCACCAGCTAAGGAAGAAGATATAATTATGAAAAAATGAAATTAGAAAACCACAAACTTTCTGCCCCAACTAGCAAAATACATCATAGGTTCCTTCTTCAGATGAAGACCATCAAACAATTTATTTCTTACCCTTGCTTACATATCTAAACTGGGCAAAAAAGACAAGAGAGTCTTATTTATTCAGGAAATAATTCATTTGTAGGCAATGTCAGCATGTTATATAGAGCCTATAAATTTTTACCTTTATTTGTCCTCCAAGTCCTCCAACAAACATTAATGTTGACTCGTTTACATCCAGCACATTAGCTATCCCAGGGGATTTAGCAGTTTTGGTTAATGGCTTCTGAGTAGAGCTCATTTCCTTTATACTCAATGAGCCAGTGTTTCCAAATCTAATAATCAAAAACAATTACATAATAAACACTTCATGAAATTCAGTTGAATTCAACTCAACAAATAATAAATATCTATTCAGGTCATAGAACTATTCAAGGTTCTACAGAAAACCCAGTTCCCCACTTCAAGGTTCTTATAGTGTAGGTGGGTGTGGAAAGAGAGTTCAACAAGACATAAAAAGGAAACGGATAAACAATAATAGATAACAGTATGTGATTAAGTGCCAAAGTATGCATCATAGACATTACATACTCTATGAATGATGAGAATAAAAAGATTGTCAGGAAGACCTGAATTCAGATCCAGCTTCAGACCCTTACTAGATGAGCAAGTCATTTAACTTGTTTGTCTCATTTTCTTCATCTAGGGATAATAACGATAATTAATAGCACCTACCATCAAGCATTCCATTGGGGATCAAATAGAATAATAATTGTAAAGTGCTTAGCATAGTATCTGACACATAGTAAGAATTTAATAAATGTTAGCTTATTATATTATCATGGGCCTAAGGCATCAGAGAAGACTCCCAAGAGGAAGTGGAACATGAGCTGGACTTTGGAAGATAGGTAAATGTTTGGTCTATAAACAAATTTTGAAGAGAGAAAGTTGTTCTTAGTAAGGCAGATTGCATTTTGCTTTCTCCATTTTCTGGTTTAGCAATCTGGATACCTCAACAATCCAAAATTCTAAAGATAACTGAAATAATGTATTCTCTGATATAAACAAAAATCCTTGCTATCACATATTATAGAGAAATAATTCAGCAACATATGCTCTTTTCTACTGACAAATTTGAAAGGAAAAGCTTTGAAGCTCATTTTAGCATAATGACTTTGAAAGATCTACATTACCTGGTTATATATATTCGGTGCCATTTATCATTATTTATTGGGAAGTCAGAAAATTCCAATCTTGCAGACCCAGAGCCTACATCCCAAAGGAAGGCTACCTTGCCATGCCGCATCTCAACAGCAAGAAAGTCAGACTAAGGGTAGAGAGATGGGGTAGAGAAGACATTGAAAATGAATGAATTTTGTATAGTAATATGTTTTGCTCAATCAGTTCCATTTCAGAGCAAGTGTCCCTTAATTATTTCATATTTTAAAAACCACATACACAATTCTCTTCCTTTAGTATTCACATGCCCACTTCACTAACAATAACAGTAGCTCTTTACCTTGAAAATCCACATCCTATATCCCTCTTCTGCACACACACACACACACACACACACACACTCTAAATTTTTGTTTCCTCAAGGTCACTTGCATAGTGAAAATGGCTTTTCATGGATTCCTTTCCCTCCTTTTAAATCTAGGAAACATCCATTGAATCTGACTCTGTATTATAGGAGCAAAAAAAATAATAAAAAATATCATGAACATGGAACAAAGACATATTTTTAAAGTTAATTCCTGAAGCCTAACTTTACTGTGATCCAATGACACATTTAAAAAAAGATGATATATACTTTTTCAAGAGCATAATAAAAGCTTCATCCCTTCAAAAAAATTGCAGAGGTGACAAGAATTCCCTTAATATGGCTGAAAGCTAAGGTGGAAATTAACTGATCATTCAAAAGTGACACATTTTCCCCCAGAAGATTGTAATGATGCTTTTTGGCTAAGGCCATTATTTTAGTAAAATGATGTTTCCATGGAAGCTTAGTATTCTTGCTAATCTTACCAACCCCCTATTTCTGTCACCTACCAAAAAAAAACCCAAAACAAAACAAAACAAAACAAAAAAAAACCAAATGAGTTGACTCTACAGAAAAATAAGATCACAAGTTAATTCTTAATTTGTATTCCATAACCCTGATTGCTTACACTGGCGCTGCTACCCAGATAGAAGAGGAGGTTATCAGGTTCACTGGTTTTAACATTTAACATTAAGGTGTTGTAGTTGGTAGAGGATATCTGAGGTTGGTAGGCACGGATACAGTCTCGATCTGCAGATACAGCCACTTTAATCTGAAAAAAAAATTAAAGGCAAACATATTTCAGCTATTTAACACCAAATGCTCTCAAATAGCCAAAAGTAAAAAAAAAAGAAATGTGACTTAATAATTGATTTTCACTAGAAGTTATGGGCAAATAAGTTTCCTCTCCTGACAATTAAATAATGCTATGACTTTCACAAATTGTATGAACAGGTTGCATTTTTCTTTAAATGTAAGAAACTTTAAAAAATGAGAATTACATACTTGGATATTAAAACACTTACCTAGGAAACTGAAATATTTTTATTGAGTAGTTATGCATTTAAGATCAGGCCATCTAGACAATTATCTTATTAGTTAGGTTGTAAAGGACTTTAAATGCCAAAGTGAAAAAAAATTAATCACAGAGTAATTAAATAGCCACTGAAACTTCTTGAGTAGAAAAATGATATAGCTAGATCTGTGCTTAAGGGATAGCAACTTGAGAGCATTATATAAGGCAAATTGGAGAGGTGAGAGGCTGGTAGAATGAGACTTGTGCGGAGTCTATCACAATAATTTAATTTAGAATCCATGAGAAATGGAGTTAATATGGTGGTCACATTAATGGAAGGGGAAAAAAAAGTTCTCACAAATTATCTGAAAATAATCTATTCCTCCTTTGAATTACTATGCTTTCTTTTTATAGTATTTATCATATTTTTTGGTTTCTATTAAGTTATTTTTCAATCATGTCCACCTCTTCATGATTCCCTTTGGGGTTTTCTTGGTAATGGTATTGGATTGCTTGCCATTTTCTTCTCCAACTCATTTTATAAAACTGAGGCAAACAGGATTAAATGTACTTGTCCAGGTCACATAGTAAATAAATAAGTGTCTGAGGCCAGATTTGAGCCCCTCAGGAGGAGTCTTCTGGACTTCAGGCTTGGTGTTCTGTCCACTGCTCCATCTAGCTGCTATGTACTGCCTTACATTCTAGTAATTTTTATATATACCTTATCACTCCTATTAGATTGCAGACCATGGACCTTATTCATCTTTGAATCTCCTACAGCACTAGTCAATCTAGTGTTAGAGTTTAGTATTCTATAAATATTTATTGAACAAATGAATGCTTTAAAAGGCTTTTAAACAAATCATTATCAGAGGCAACATAATACACTGGGTAGAAAACTGGCCTTTTACCAAAGATCAAATCCTGTCTTGTCTAATATATCATGACTGAATAATCTTAGGTAAGTCACTTAAATTATTCAGTGAAAGTGCCTAACAGTTTGATATTGCTACTTTGTCCATAAACCCAGTAACAGCAGATCTTCAAAAATACCACCATCTTACTGAAATATCAGTGCCACAGAACTATTATTAATTTCTTTTGTAATCACATAAACAAACATCAAATATTATACTTTTTTTCCAAGATGAGCAGCATTTTTCACCAAATGAGCTAGTGTACCAATGATGATAAAGATATTCTCATCCACATATGTAATTGGGGGAGGAACAAGACAAATCTGTGAATGGCCTTCATTTGTGCCATTGTGTATTCTTAAAATGTTTCAGAATGCAACCTTTATTGCTTATTATCAATCATGTCTGCCTCTTTATGATTTTATCTGAATATTTTTTGATGAAGACACTGGAGTGGTTTGCCAATTCTTTCTCATTTTACAGAGGAGAAAACTGAGGTAAACAAGAGTAAGTGACTTGATCAGAGTCACACAGCTAATAAGTGTCTGAGACCAGATTACACCATGGGAAGATGAGTCTTACTGACTGGAGGCCAGCACTCTATCCACTGTGCCACCTATCTGCCTACTTGGAATATTATAAACAAAGCTAAAGACAGGAATAAAGCTACATCATAACTGTGAAATGGGAAATAATGAAGTTGATAAACCATACTAATCCTCCGACTCACATTAACAGATTATTGAATGTACTTGAAAAAAAAAAGAAATAAAGCAGGAATGAGTCTGCAAAAAAAGACTTTTGTGTATTATGCAACTTCTATAACCTAGAGCACAAAAGCAGGAATTCAGAGGCATGAAAGCTGAAAGTCTTGAAATATCCTTCAAATGAAAAGGGCACAAGGAATTCTCTATAGCTGAAAGCTGTTTCTGTATTTTTGTACTTACAGATGCTGCCTGCTTTCGGGCCTGACTGATCAACTCTTTAATTTCAGACAGGTTTCTGTTCAAGTTCTCCTCAAGCATTTTCAAAGGCTTCAAACGATCAAACAAAAGATTGGCTTGTGTTTTCACTTCTTTTACTTTCCTTTCAACCAACACAGCTACGAAAGAAAAGAAAGGAGTGGAGAGAAATTAATTGCTCATTACTGGAATTCACTAGACAAAATTCTGGGTCTCTCTCTCTCTCTCTCTCTCTCTCTCTCTCTCTCTCTCTCTCTCTCTCTCTCTCTCTCTCTCTCTCTTTCTCAGCAGCCTTTAATAGATGTGTGAAAAATTCACATAGAGCACAAAGAACTAAAGAAGGTTTATTTTTAAAAGTTTGCAGTCGATGCATTCTTCTTTTCATTATGCAGATCTTTTTGGATTGCAGACAGAACCATGATTTTTATGCTTGACAACAGCAAAATTTTGCATTTGAACAAAGGTTTTCCTAAAGTGAAGCAAAACTTACTAGCCTGTGATGAGTCACTTAGAAGCTGATTAGTTTTTCTCAATGTTTCATTAACCTTGGACAATGCAGATGAAGTGTTGAGCAGCTTCTGACTGAAATCCACAATGTCATTGAAAGTGCTCATGCTGCTCTCATTAGCGGCTTGAGCCATCTCTTTGGTCTTCAGTGCTGTCTCCCGGGTACCTGAAATGCAAACATACATGCACCCCCCCAGGATCATACACCCTGAATAACACTGTTGCAAGAGAAGCAAATTTAATTTCATACATGATCATAGTGCAGTAATAATCCTTACAAATTATGGGAGGACAAGATTTTTAGTCTTTAAGGCTTTCTTTTGTAGAAAGTTTAGGGATTTAGACCATACTATGTTGCTCTCTTTAGTAACAAATGCAAAATTTAGTAAAAATATCACAGAACATGAATTTTCTTTATTAAAGGCAAATTACTAAGTGCCATAAGATCAACTATTTTTAATGACTGAAATCAAAAGAGCTGAGTTCAAATCAAGCCTTCAACACTAGTTTTCTGGGCTAGTCACTTAACTTCTGTTTATCTTAATCCACTGGAGAAGAAAATGGCAAATCACTCCAGTATAAATTTGCCAAGAAAACTTCATACAGAGTCATGAAGAATTGGGCATGACCAATAAATTTTGATAAGCTCAACTTTTCGTACTCCTTTTCTTCCTATTTCAGCCTGGAAATAAGAAAGCCCTGAGTTCAAATACTGACACTTAATCTCTCATTGTCCCCGTAACTCTCAAAAACCATTATGAGTTATAGAAGTTACCAATCTACATTGGTAGAGGGAGTTTCCTTACTGGGAAGGTCCCCATAATCACAGATTATAGAAATAATTATGACAGAGGCAGTATACTATAGTAGGTAGAGGAATACCATTGAAGTCTGAAAAAACTGGGTTCAAATTCTAAATCTTATTCATACTAGCTATGAGACCATGGGTAGATTGCTTCTCAGTTAGTACCCCAGGGAATTCTCTAAGGATCTGATTTAAATATAAGTTGTTCATCTATATTACAGACAGCTTCTATTATGGAGTTCTCCATAATGAAGAATTTATGGGTCTGAACTTCCCCTGCCCCATTCCAAAAATAATAAGGTTCACATTTACATGGGTCATCTTTCATAAGATGTTATAATCTAAAAAAAACTATAAATGTCTCTGTCATCATCAAAATACAATAAGTGACATTTATATAGCATATCCTAATTTTTTAAGCACCTCATTTGAGTTCCACAACAGTCCCTATGTGGTATGCAACTATCGACATTTGTTCAGTTTCAGTAGTGGCTGACTATTTGTGACTTCATTTGGCATTTTCTTGCCAAAGATACTGAAGTGGCTTGCCATTTCCTTCTTTGGCTCATTTTACAGATAAGGAAACTGAGACAAACAGGGTTAAGTGATTTGCTCAAGATCATGCAACTAGGATGTACCTGACACCAGATTTGAAATCACAAAGATGAGTCTTCTTGACTCAAAGCCTGCGACTATCTTTTTTACCATCTAGCTGCCACTATGTATATTGCTCATTAGGTGACTAAGTGATTTGCCCATGATCACAAGGCTTTGAATGAAACCACCTTTGCATTTACTCTAACTTTAGTATCTTTTCTACTACATCAATCTAAATCCACTATTTCAGTCTAAATCAATCACTTCACTTTGCAAAAAAAAAAACAAAAAAACAAAGTTTGAATAGGTCAAATGACTTACTCATAATCATACAGCTAATAAGAAACAGGACTAGGATTCAAATTCAAGTCTGTCCTAATTTGAAATCCAATGCTAATTTCATCATTTGGATATATAACTTATTGCCATATTTTTCACATTTTATTTTATTTTAAAAGAAATTTTTAGAGTTTCAGTTTGCGGATTGAATTATATTATACTGCAAAAACATTATATTCCTACACACCATTGAGAATATTGATAACAGAATAAGGAAATATTAATCATCATGGAGAAATCAAATTCAATGATAGTTTACACAATCTTGACAGTGAATTAGCCAATTAAAATATCATTTTACAAATAGTTCTTTATCACTTTATTACCATTTTCTCCTTTTCAAAAACCCTACTGGACTGAAAAAGCTCTGTGAATTTAAAGACTTGCATTTTACTGAGTTTCAAGCAGTAGCTTTTTCTGCTTAAGATATGAGGCATCCAGTTAGATTCAATTGGGATTTGCATCCTAATGGGGAAAGGGATATTGCTAAATAAGAGAGAAAGATATGAGTAGATTCTGAATCACAGTATAATCCGGTTGCCTTACATTTTTAATGTTTTTAAAAATTTTAATTAATGTTACATTTCCAACCAACCAAGGCTAAATGTGATTGAAGAAAATGAAAAGTCTATGTTAGAATACTTTATTGCCTCAATAAAGAAGATCATAAAGCAGGAATTCTTGAAATTCACACATTTATGACAGACTTAACATTCTCATGCAAACCTCTGATGATTAAAAAAAAACAGAGCTTCATAGTTTGTTTGTTTTTTAACTTTTGGATAGTTAAACAAGTTTCTTATCCCTTGTGATACTTTCCTTTTATAATATAAAATGCAAGGATAATATGTATATATATAACATGCATATATATATATATAAATATATATAAGATAGCACATTAAAAATCATTTCAACCAGTTAATTAAGCATCTCCACTGCGCATTAGAAATAAGCTCCTTGAGGCAGTATTTGTAATTTGTATCCTCTGGGTTCAGCACAGTGCCAGATATAAAAATAGCCCTTAGTGTTGATTGCTTGCTTGAACAAGACTCTATGCAAAGGTTTATAGAAACACATACAAAAAAAATAAAATTAGGGAAAATGCAATCTAACATTAAAGAGAATGTTAATAGCAAATTTTGTTGTCACAGAAAAACAGATTGCCCTTCACTCAAAGTCCTACTTTGAAATTTCATCAAGGTATAGAAATAGCTCTCTCTGAGCTCTCAAAGGCTATGCCATCATATGCCATCATCACATCTAGCACATTCCAATATATTGAAGAAGATCTGTGGATGGATCTTTTAATTATATGTTCCATATGAGGAACAGGTTGGCTAAGCTGTGTCACTAGTTAAGTTTAATCTCCAAATAACATTTTTTCTGGGCCAAAACAACCCACTGATTATCTTCTAAAGTGCATGGGTTATTAGTAGATGGAGCACAGATATGGATACAATCAGAAATTCCTGAAGTTTTGAAATAAGTAAAGAAACTTGAAAGCTAAGCATTTTAATGGTTATATAAAATCTATAAGTTGGTCTTTTGTATTTAATAGTACAGATTCTAGCATCACAGAAAATGAATATGATCATTCCCAATTCAGATGCCTTTTACAGCAAGATACTAAATCAGTCTCCAGTTTCATTTACAACAAGGGTTCTTAATCAGTCTTCAGACAGGACTTTATTATGCTTTGTCGGTAATGGCTTTGCAATGAGGTTTTCATTAAATCAAGACAAATACCTCTCACTTACCATCAGGCACCATCATTCCAAGCATCAGCAGCGAATCATTAAGTTGCTTAGTAAGTTTATGAGCATGCTCCTGAAATCTGTTTACCTTTTTTTTCAATTCACTCATTTTGGACATAACACCTATCAGGACAACAAAAAGACAAGATGTTTTTAAAATTATTTTTTTAAACTAAACTTTCATCCAAAACCAAATGCAAGTAAAAGCTTTACTTTGTTGTTCCAAGATCATTATAATGAGACTTAAAACTTCTCTCCCCACCCCACAATGCTTATATGTCCTACTAGTTATGGAAATCTTTTTGATCTAAGTGAATCTTAGACTAAGTAAGTGAATCTTCTCAGTCTAAGCCTGCTGTGACTTTGACGGCAAACCCCCTCGCTTGCACTGCCTCTTAAAAGTTTCCTACAAAATTTAATAAGGGGTCAGTGGTGTATAAGACAGATCATATGAGGGAGATGCAACTCACTCAATTTTTTTCCAGATTCACCAGTGTCTTCCCTGTCAAGAGAATGAGATGCTATAGCTTTGGGAAGCAAAGACAAAGAAATTCTTTCTACTGTTGTCACAATTGTAGAAGCAGCTGAGGATGAGTATAAATCTTTGGGGGAATATTTGGACTCTAAGAAGTAAGCAGATATCTGATATAATGATAAAGCCTAGCCTGGGTGAAGAGAATGTTTAAGCATGGTAAGAGTGCTTACCATGTAATTATGGTGAAAAAGATATCACTTCCCATGAAATCAAAGTGCAAACTGGGGAAAGGATGGTGGCTAGTATTTTGATTCACTTTTCCCTGTATTGTCATTATGGAGTGTATGTACACAGATGTGTCTCTGTACATACATGGATGTGTCTATATGTGCATGCACATGTGTATGTATCTTAAATTAAACATTTTTCTTAAGAATTTGTGGCTTGGCTTTTCATAGGTTCATGGACATGGAGCTAGAAAGAACTTTAAAGGTCATTAAATTCAACCACTTCATTTTACAGATGGAGAAACTAAAGAAAAGACAAATCATATGTCTTGTCCAGTTATGAAGCTAGTAAAGAAGTTTTCCTGACTTGATTCCATGCTATGGATATCAGTATGCGAAGAAGGCATGATGGTAGGTATCCATAAATTCAGCTTTAGCTGACCTTGCTTCTGGTTTCCATGACTGTAGAAAATCCCTTTGGGCCCAGGGGAAGATATTATAATATACTTAATCCAAATCTTATTGAAATTTCTTCTCTAATTTCCAAAAAGCTTCATTTGGGATTCTTCTTTCTGACTCATATAATCTGCCATCTACTCCTAATTATGCTCAATTCTAGGATGTTTTTCATCCCTCAGGCTAAAGAAAACAAGTAAAAATTAATCTTATTGCTTCTCTACCAGAAATCTTTTGTTATTCCCTTGAAAAGTTTCTTAAATCCTTTCTACTTTTCTTCCTCGTTTATAAAAGACTATCACATTTGGATTTTAAGGGGCTGCTATAACACTAAATCACTGCTGAAATGCATTATCTTCAGATGATAGCTCTGAATTAAACATAAACAGCCATGACATTTTGTATTTCACAGGCTATGAAATACTCTTCATTTTTATATAGAGTATAGCTCCCCTTCATTTTCTCCTGGGGCTTATATTCAATGCTTTCTTTATTTTTTCATGTGGTGACACAAACAATTCTAGCTGTTTTGTCACTTTGAAAGAAAATAATTGTTATTTTTACTGTGCTGTTCATCCACTCATGGGAGAAGACAGCAGCTATGAGACTATGGAAAAAAAGAGTAGGAGACAGATTTGATCCTGACTCATTGCATTGTTTCTGGGTAAAAAATGTTCTGATGGGATTGGCATTTAAAGGACATGTTAAGGTGGCAAGTACATTCTGGGTCATTAGCATTGGAAAGCTTCTACTGATATATGATTTGTTTTCTAATTATCTTCAAATATAAAGTAATTGTCATTTGTTAGATTTCTCAAAGAAATGATAAATGAAGCATATTAGCTTCCTAGAATGCGTATAATATATGATTCTGCTACCTAGAGGGATCTGCTGCCCTGAGTAAAACTTAATATATTGTGAAAAACAATAATAAAGTTAACATTGTGCAATTGAAATAGGGTGTACTGAGCAACCACTACAGATCTAGATGAACACTGTGTTAGATTCTATGGAAAATACAAAAGAATAATTAGAAAAAAATACTAGAATATTCAATTGTAATTAGAAAATACAATACTAAAGGGCTATTTTTCCCCCTTCACAAACAAGGGATTTTGTTGATTGAAAAATAACCAAAGATAATCATTGAATGTGATCAAATTTATCTAATGTTCATGGAAGAATATCCTTTGGAAGTAAAATTAATACTAATAAATATTGTGTCATGATTGATGTTTATAGAGTAGAAAGGAAAACAAATAATAAATAGGACCATTTATTACAGTTAAAAGAGCAAGCAAAACAAAATTCATACTTGATGATAGTGTTGGGGAGTCAATATTTATACCTATGAAACAATGAAAGAACAGTGAATGGCAGTATACAATAAAATACTAAACATGGATATGATTAAATGTGTAAAAGAATGACAGGTAATAAAGGCTCTAGGGGTTCAGGATGGGAAGAACTCAATGTTTGTTGTAATTATCAAGATGGATTACAATGACTGGAAAGAAAGCTGTGACTGCATAGTTTAACAGATACATGGGCTGTGATTTAGTAAGTTGAGTTTCCTTGATTTTGAAAAATATGATGAAAAATGTTTATATTTTTCAATTAAATTTCGGAAATGGAAAAGAGTGTCCTTTAAATTTTCAAAAAGCCATGGCCCCTTCTCATCAGAAGGAAGGAAGAATAGCAATAGCAGTTTTTATAGCACATTCCATAAGTTTTCTCATTTTTACAATGATCTGAACAATATCATTTTAAGTGACTGACCTTTGGTTTTTCCATCCAAATTATTGGCCTCCTTAAGAAGTCTGGCACCATGCTGAAGAGCTACTTTCCCATTAGAAAGAAGAGGTTCCACTGACTGAAAACCAGAATCAAGCCAAACATGATCAATGTATGTGAGCAAATATGCTGGAGAGAGTAATTAATTTATGAAAATAAGCCTACTATTTGAAAAATACTTTCTCTGTAGCTTTCCTATGAGAAACAAAGTACAATATTATCATCCCCATTTTAGAGTCAGGGAAACTGAAGCACAAAAAAGATGAGATGAATGGCAAGCTCAAGTTCACATAGTTATATGTCAGGTTTTTACTCTGATCCAAATCAATGTCTTGATTAGTACAAAAAAATGAACCCCATGAAGCTATCCTATTATTTGAATTTGCATGGCATATTTTCATTGGGCTGAAACTGATGACAATGTTTTACATAAATGTAATTCTAAATAGTGAAATTTGAATAGATATGATCATTTTGAGATTCATTATTGTTGTTCAGTTGTGCCTATTCTTTACAATCCCATTTATTAGTAAAGATACTGGAATGATTTGCTATTTCCTTCTCCCATTCATTTTACAGATGAGAAAAGTGAAATTAAATGACTTGCTCGGTATCTGAGCTATATATGAACTCAAGTTTCCTTAAGTCTCATCCCTGACTCTATTTATTTTACTACCTAATCACATTAATCAAGACTTAGCAGTATGCTTCATTATCAGTCTAGTTTATTCCAACAGTAAGAATAGAAGAAGAGGGGGTATATTAAAAAATCATGAAGACAAATCAGTCATCAATAACAAAATTAGGCAATGCTTAAAGGTATTTGAATGTTACCTGGAATAATAGTTATGTTGTAGGAAAGAAAATAATAGTATAAAAGGGCTTCCTCTCTCTTTATAAGAAGCTATGTATTATAGTGGATAGAGTTTTGGGATTTGAAGCCAGGAAGACCTGCTTTAGACATTTACTATTTATTGTGACTGTGCAAGACTCTTAACTGCTCTCAGCCTCAGTTTGCTGATTTGTAAAATGGGGATCATAATAATGCAAAAGGAAATGGTGTGCAATATGTAAAGTTCTATATGAATACTATTTACATCATTATTTTCCTAATCATTTTTATTATTAATAGTAAATATTTTAACTATAGCCAAGTGTAACACTTAATATAATGTTGCTAAGCACAAATTTGAGATTCTCAATTCAATCATTATGTATTTTATGGAATCTTCCTAAAAAGAAGATCCTAAGTAGCAAAATATACATACAATCTCAAAAGTTCAATGGTTCTTCCTTACCAAATTTGTGATTTCTGCTTTCCTGAGAGCTTCCATGGCCAATTTCTCTGCATCTTCAATCAAGTTTTGAATACTGGAATGAGCATGGACAGCACTTGTTGCATTGAGAGAAATATCTCTTACATCTGTGAGGCCCCTGCAAAGGCAGCAAAATTAGAAAACTCTTACTACATATTAGTAAATAAAATTAGCTATAAAATTTGTTCATAGAAATTATTAATAAGTGTTTTTTAAATCACAATTGGAATGGCCTTTTCTCAATCCTCATTTTTCTTGAACTCTCTATAACTTTTTTCACCCTTTCTCTCTAGATAGTCCCTCTTCTCTAGATTTTCAAGACACTGTTCTTTCCTGATTCTCTTATCTGAATGACCACTCCTCAGTCTTTGCTGGATCTCTATCTGGGATACTTTACGAATCATGGGTATTCTCCAAACTTATATCCTGAGATCTTCACTCTTCTCCCTCTATACTATTTCATTTGATATTAAATTAATTTCCATCATCTTTGCAGATGATCTTTAAATCTCTATCTAGCCCTAACTTTTCTCTGGACTTTCAATCTCACATCTCCAATCTCTTGTTGGACATCTTGAATTGGATGTCAACATCTCCAAAACTTAATTCAAATCTTTTTCTCTTCCTAATTTCTGGATTATTATTGAGGATACTATCATCACCCCAAACTTCAAAACTCAAAAGCTAAATGTTATTCTTAACATCGCTTTCTTTCTTTCCAATATCTGATCTGTTGCTGTGCCTACCCACACATCTTTCATATGTGCTCCTTTCTGTCCCCTGACATTACCACCATCTTGGTGCATTCCCTATCATCTCATTTGCTCTTTGGTCATTTCTGTCATATTCAACTCTTTGTAATTCTTTTTGAGGTTCTCCTGGCAAAGACACTGGAATGTTTTGCCATTTCCAGCTCACTTTACAGATGAGGAAACAGACTAACAGGATTAAGTGATTTGTCCAGGGTCACACAGCTAGCAAGTGTTTGAGGTCAGATATGATCCCAGGAAGATGAATCTTCCTCATTCCACACTCACTCCTCTCCACTATGCCACGTAGCTGCTCCTGGGCAAGTCACTTAATCCTGTTTACCACAATTTCCTTGTTTGTAAAGTAAACTGGGGAAGGAAATAATAAACCACTCTTGTATCTCTGCCAGGACAACATAAATATTCAAAATATTTTTGCCTGGTGTTACTTTTATCTCCTTTAATTTTTTTTTTTTTTTTTTTTTTTTTTTGCTGAGGCATTTGGGGTTAAGTGACTAGCTCAATACAGCTAGGAAGTATTTATGTGTCTGAGGCCTGATTTGAATTCAGGTCCTCCTATCTTCAGGGTCTGGTGCTCTATGCACTGTGGCCATCTAGCTGCCCTTTCTTTAAACTTTTAAAAGAGCTATATGAGGGGGAAGAACAGACCTTAATTCTTATAATCCCAGATGCTTAACTATAATCTTGTTTGACTTCATTCAAGGAAGTGGGGGCTTACTGCCCTGCACAATTCTTCCTGCTCCTATCCAGCACTCTGAGCACTAGGAGTTCCTATTTTTCATTATCTTGTTCTAGGCCTTTAGTATACAAATGGGTAAAGAGTGGCAGGTGGGAAGGAGAAATGCATCTTGCATAAGGACACTGATTTTTTACTGTCCATTCTATGTTATCTATCTAGCTCATACATTCTTTTTTTCTTTTTAAAAATTTTTAATAATAGTTTATTATTTTCAAAATACATGCAAAGATAATTTTCAACATTTACCCTTGCAAAACCTTGTGTAATAATTTTTCTCCCTGCCCTAGACTGTAAGTAATCCAATACAGGTTAAATATGTGCAATTCTTTAAAATTATTTCCACAATTATCATATTACACAAGAAAAATCAGATCAAAACAGAAAAAATGAGGGAAAAAGAAGCATGAACAACAACAAAAAGATGAAAATATTATGTTGTGATTCACATTCAGTGTACATAGTCCTCTTTCTGGATACAGATGGCTCTCTCTATCACAAATCTATTGGAATTGTCCTGAATCACTTTATTGTTGAAAAATAGCTCATACATTTTCAAATAACTTACTAAGCACATATAAAGTTGCTTCTCACTCACAGGCATGTCTTAATTTGATAGGATTCACTTGAGATATTTTCTGGCTTATCAGCTGATATTTCAATCAGTTGGAATTCATTTTCAGGAGGCAACAATTCATTTACAAACTTTCCAGTGGGTGAATGGTACAGTTTCATACCACTCTTTATCTAGAAAATGAAATCTGACAATTGACACATCCCCTAGGCCTACAGAGTAAATCACTTCATTTTCTTTCCAAGGTTATTGAGGCCAGTCATCCCCCAAACAACATAAACATTTGTTACTAGCAACCATTTGGCTGGTAAAATTCAGTGACTTATAGGAACAAGATGATAATCATTTGTATTTTGAATTCAATTTCCTTTGCCATTCATACATTAAATAATCAAGGGCATAACTTGGCTGAAAATGCAATAAGGTTACTTTTGCATTTTCCTCTTTTTTTAGGAATGGATGAAAAGAAGAAGGTAATGATGTAGTACCAAACTCTATTTTATGGTTTGTATCACACAAATAAGTGATTTGTTTTCTTTAACAATTTTACTAAGTCTTATGTTAACAAGAAGACTGAATATTAAGCTGGCCCTATTCAAAACTATCAAATAGATAAAGCCTATTCTTGGGATCCAAATATCTCCTTTTATGTGTCCTTCTCAGCTTGTTGGTGCTTTTCCTTTCCTTACAATAACCTCTTAATCTCCTATCCAATATCCAGATAAGTTTTCAGAAAATAGTCTGAAAAAAAAAGGAAATTATACTGTGGTATAAATGACAAGTACAATTTATGTTTTAGATTATTTACATTTTCATTTACATATTTACTATTTACATTTCAACCAAAGTGAATAAAAATTCGCAAAACATTTAACAAAAACAGTAGAATGTTAAGTAATACTGAATGGAGTTGGTATTTTAGAGAGCTGAAGGCTTTCCCAGTGCCCCAAAGACATAATATGTGAGTCTACAACATTACTATAAGCTCTTTTAGGACAAGGACAATGTATTCATTTATTTTATATCCTCCCAAAGAGGAATGCTGGGCATACAGAGATATTCTATACTTGTAGCAATTAGGTGGTGCAGTAGTCAGAGCATAGATACCGTGGATCTGGAATTAGGAAGACCAGAATTCAAATCTGACCTCAGCTATTTAATAGCTATATGATCCTGGCCAAGTCACTTCATTTCACTCAATCTCAGTTACTTCAACTGTAAAATGGAAATAATTGCAGCATCTATCACATAAAATTGTTGGGAGAATGAACTGAGATAAGATTTGTAAAATGCTTCATAAACCTTAAAGCATCAGGTAAATACCAAGTATTACTGCTTTTGGACTTGATTCAAAAGGGTAATATCTTTAAGATTTTATTAACTATTTAGTGAAATTTGTGATAAGTAATTTGTAATGATATTAAAACTCAATAAGAACTAGTAGGAAATGCCACATTCCTAATATAAGGTGGGGAAGGAGTTAGCCTAGGCTGTTATCCTACCCCAGTTAAATAACAAGATGCTAAAACCCCAATGTCTTGTCCAAATGAGAGCACATTTGAGTAGTTCTATTGAATATGAACAAGGCTTAGATTCCTGTTGAATTTTTGTTGGATTTCAGACTATGTGTAATAATAATTAAAAAATAATAACAGCAAGTATTTATAATAAAAAATTTATAACACTAAAATGGTAATAGGTAGTATTTATATATTTATTATTTGTCAAGCATTATGCAAAAGGCTTTACAAATGTGATTTTATTTGATTCTTATAACATTTTGGGAGATAAATGCTATTATTTCCTTTTTACAGTTGAGGGAACTGCAGTTAAGTGTCGCATAGGTTAGAGTCATACAAACAAGGGTGTATTTGAAGTCATATATGAATTTGGATCTTCAAGCACTCAGAACTCAGATTGAGATCAAGCTCTCAATCTATTGCACCCACTAGCTATGTGTGAAAAGTCTTTGATCAATTTAAATGTCTTTGAAAGGCATTTGGTGAGGTAGAGTGGTATTGCACAAGAAATCTGATTGGATTGATTAGAACCACACTTTATGGAGCTTGCCTAAACAAGCTAGCAAGTTGGAAATGAGGTGAAATCCAGTTTCAGACACTTACTAGTTGGTCAAGTCACTTAGCTCTGATTGTCTCCCCCTCCCCCCCCAAAAAAATATACATTTCTAAAAGATAATTAAATCTGGCTTCTTGATATCTATCGATAACCATTAGGGGTATGGTGGTAGTAAAAGCATATCAGTGAGGACTCTCTTGGGTAATAGCATCAAAAAGATACTTACCAGCTCATTAGAACATACCAGAAAGTTTACACAATAAGAAATGTCTTAGTGCTCTGGAGATCCTATCTGTCTGTGTAAGTGAGGTTTGGGAGTATGAACCCAGAGCATGTAGTCTATTCAAATATTAAAAGATTTTCCCAAATTTTACACAAATGATAAAAGAACAAACAGCATTTAAGAAGTAACCAATAGTTTACAGCATATCCAGTCCTTATCTTCCAAAAGACTTACCTGTCTAGCACATCTGCCAGTCTCATCAGCTCAGCTGCATGATCCTCTGCCCTATAGACAAGGTTAAGGGCTCCTCTCTGAGACATCTGCATGACTAATTCATCCACATGATGTCTGATTTTGGCACTCCACAAGAGCAGCTCATCACGATGAAGCTCTAACTTCTGTACAGATAAATGAATATTTTAATGTGCATATATATATATATTTATATGTGTGTGCATAAATATCTACAAATATATTTCCATATGCACTTACCTCTGTAGCATTTTTGGCATCCTTTGCAAGTGCAGCAATAGCTGCTGTGAGTCCTTTTCCTTTCTCAATCAATGTAGATGACAAATTTTGGTTTTCCAAAATATGCAGTTTTTTATCCTTTAAGAGAAATCATCTGTTAATAGAAAACTTCATAAAACCACCTTTTTTCTAGATTATTTACTTAGTGCAACTATTTTGTATTTTTACTTAATTATATTTTAAAATTTTAATATATGTGTGGGCATGTATTCATTTAAATCTGAGGGGTTTGGATAGGTTTGATCCTTTTATTCCCAAACTCCATAACAAATTTAATTAATGGCATCTAAGTATATTGTAATAAGGCTTCTTAAAGTTTTTCTACTCTCAGCACTTTTTGCCTAAGAAATTTTTATGTGACACTGAGTATATAGGTATATAAAATAGATGTACAAATCAAACATTTATTTATAATAAGTGACCCCATATGGGGTTACAACCCACAGTTAAAGAAGCTTTGTTTTATAGGACATAAACATTAACACTCACATTCTATAATGGTGTATTAAACAAATGAGGTATAGAAACTCTATTTTTATACTTGAATATAACAAGAATACATAGAGGTTTATTTTCAGATTCACTATGAATTTTTCAATGTAATTTTACAATAGATTTTCTCAGTTTTTAAAACAACTTGATCATACTCACATGTAATTCTTTCAAATTAGTAGTGATAATAAGCAACAGACGGTTGGTCTCTTTGGTTTTGGCATCTGCTTCATTAACTAAAGCTTGTGCTTCCTGTAGCTTGCTACTATATTCCAAAAAGTAGTTATTTGCTTTCTCTTTCAGTTCCTTCAGATCTCGCTGTGGTTTTTGATAATTCTTCTGAATTTGCGTTAATAAATTCTTGGCAGCTCTGATAAATGTAAATGATATGAATGATCAGTAAATGGCTGTTTTGATAAGAAGGTGGTAGGGATCTCTCTATAGTAAGTCTAGAAATTAACCACAAAAATGTTTTTGAGTTTCTTGATGTGAGGATGCAAAAGTGCTAGTTTTCTATGAGTGGGAAGAGTAATGATTGCTAATAATAATGATATCTAATATTTATATATTCTCTTAAGTTTTTAAAAAGCTTTTCAGACATCTAATTTACTGAAAGAGGATGCTGGGCTAGAATGTCATTCTTATTTGCATTTTTGTCTTGATAAGTATTAAATTTAATAAACATTTGTGAAGTTTGGGACTTCCATTCTCAAGTTTCATTAACAATATTTTTTAAAAGTATCAGAAGAAAAAAATTTTAAAAAAGTATCAGAAGAAACTATCCCAATAAGTGTATTTTAGGATATACACAAAAAAATAAAAACAGCTCCAACTGTACTAAAAATACTAATCCAATGGAGTATAGAATATATAATTTTACATTTGAAAATAGAAATAACATGAACAAATGAGAACATTTTTCAGATTCAATATGAAATTATCTGTATATTTAGATAGTATAATTTTTTGTGACCCACTGAGAATTTTATCCAATGAAGAAAAATTTCAAGTTCCTTAGAATCACACAAAAGTTATCTAGATGATATACCGAAATTATAGGAAAGCAAAGAAGTCCTTCTAGTCCTTGGAAAAAATCAACTGTTTGTTTAAGTCAGTTTGAATCTTCTTATACAAAATATGATGAGCTCTCTACATACCAATCTCTCACAATGGTAGAATGTCTTATCAATAATGAATTATATAAAGCTTTAACATTTTCAGAGCAGTTTGCCAATATTATCTCAATTAATCTTTGTAACAACCTTGTAAGGTAAGGTAATGTTATCATTCTCATTTTATAGATGAGGAAACTAAGCCTGAGATGTTAAGTGACTTGTTCAGAGACAAAAGCTATCAAGCAAGTGTCTGAGATACAATTTTTTATTTTAGTGCTCTATCCACTGTGCTTCTTAGCTAAATATTTCAATCTGTCAGGAGAGTCTTCAAAATTTTTTTAAAGTTCCAGTACAAAACTTCAAAGCACAAGATTTTATAGGTGTCAGCTTACCTGGGTCACATACAATGAAAACCTATTTTAATTCAGACAGTTTGAAAATAATTGACCCATTTACTATACATTTTGATGACTTTCAACTCTGACTGAAAATTAGACAATATAATAGACAATATAAAAACCAAAAAGCACTTAAAAAACTGTAAGGAAACAAGCATGTTTCTGGCAACTGACTTCAATAATATCAATAATATCAACAACATTATTCTTATAATCAATAGAATTCCCAGCTTTGTCTCTTTCCATTCATGCCACCTTAGGCAAGTCCATGAGTCTCTCTGCCTAAATTAGATACTTTGTAAAGTCCCTTTGAGCTGTCACTTCAGGATTTTATGAAATGCAGCAATTGAGGATATACATTAATAAAGTTTGATCAAACGTATAATGTTGTTATGTCATTTGACACAGTCAAGTCATAAACTCAAGGAACTAATCTTAGTCCTAGCCAGTAATTAACTTTTTTTCTAGAGTTTCAGTTTATCACAATAATAGCTCACATTTCTCTGAAGTTTATGAGGCACTTTACTATTATTTTTTACTTTTTTTTTTACTACTTTTTACTGCTACTACTATTTTTCACCTCAAAATGCCTCATGTGGCAGGGAGGAAACTGAGGTTCAGAAAAGTTAAATTATTTGTAATTGGTCACATACCTAATAAATGCTGCAGTATGATCTATAGAATATTAAAATTAAAAGGGAGTATTGCATGAATTAGATCCAAACCCACCTGAACAAAAATCCTATCTATAGTATACAGAACAAACAATTCCAGCTTATTTGAAGATCAAGAATAAAGAACCATTGTCTCCCAAGATAGTTCATTCTACTCTTATATAGTTTGTTATTAGGAAGCTTTCTCTGACATGCTCTAAATTTGCTCCTTTGTCACATCTATCCATTACTTTTTACTCAAATACTTGGAGATTGTCCTCTCCATCCAGCTAAAGTTAAATCTTCTCTAAGCTAGGTATCTCAAATTCTTTAAAAAAAAAATCCTCATCTAGTAAGATTTCTAGATTTTACATCATCATGGTTTCACTCTTCAGGATGCTGTCTAGCTTAACAAAGTTCTTCCTAAAATGTTTTTTCTGCACAGCTCAGTGGGTTTGGCTACAAGGAAAATTATGTGTAAGGAGGAGGTATAAAACAGGAGATAGCAAGACCATGAAAAAATGACTGAAGTTTTAAGGGAACATAAGGGGAAAGGATAATGCTACTTACACCTTCCTCTGTCTCTAACCTGTTCTTCAATAGACTAGTTATAAAGAGAGAAATCAATTGGAGTTTCCATTTAGTAAAAAGACAATTAAGGTTAATAAAAGCACTGACCTTCAGGAGTTCCATGCCCCATTGCAAGAGACTTGGATCCATCATTTTCATTTAAGAATCAGTTTTATTAGATATTTGAGATGAACAACATTGGGAACTGATCCATATTGTCTGCCCTCCTTTGTCCATTACAGGAAAAGTACCCTAACGAATTAAATTGTCTATCCAAGCATTCTTGTGTTCAGAACAGTTTACATGCTATCTAGGGACTTGCCAGGATCTAGGAGAGGTTATATGGCTACAATATTTTATTATCCATTGTTACTACAAAGGAATTGTGTGCTTTTGCACACTATTCTCTACCTAAAACAAAGTATTATCTGTGGTAAAAAACATGTTCATTGGTCTTGTGGGCACCCATTTCTATTATGCTGAGGGCACATGACTGGGGTTCTTTGAAATTCCCAAAATTTATGGAGAAAATGGGGTTCTCTAAAAGTGGGTCCCCAAGGCAATTTTAATAAATCTATGAAATAGGTAGCATCAATATTATTCCCATAGAAGATAGAAGAACTGAAGGATCAAAGGTCATTCATTCTTTGAAAATCATGAAAGGTTCCATACTTTCTCAGCATTATCTCCCTGGTTGAGAGGAAGCTCATAATCATCAGGGTGAGCATGAGAATCTCTAGCTCCTGAGTTTTTCCTGTCATATAGGATAAGAACAGCAGCTAGTAGCTCCTTCTGGCTGTTAAACTTTGCTCTGATAGAAATTAAGACTCCAACTCTTGCCTCCATACCCCACACCCAGAATGCATTCATCACCTTTGGCTCCAAAATATTCTTATCTTTCCTCAAACTGCTACCTCTTCCTGAAGGTTACCTGATTTCCCTCCCAGCTATTAAAATTCTCTATTTCCTCAAAATCACCTTTTAGTTATTTATCTGTGGCAGTAGAAAAGTAAAGTAGAGAAGAAATGAGTTGGAAATCAGATGATTTGTTCAGAATTGTTACTTAATACTCATGAGACTATGTACAAGTCATGGAGCTTCTCTGGGTCCTAATTTTCTCATTTCTAAAGAGAGAGGATTGGAATAGATGACCACTAATTTCCCATTTGCTTGAAAGTTATGATCTATGTCATCAGGAGTTACTTGAAGGTATGGACTATTTCATTTTTCTCTACTACCTAATTCAATTCAATTCAATAGGTATTTTTAAATGCTTTTCAAAATGAAAGGCATTATGCTTAGTTCTGGAGAAAAAACTCCTACCCATGAAGTATATTCTATGTCACAAAATTCTGTATTCAGAGGAATCTCACAGGTCATCTAATACATTCACCACTCCTGGATAAATGATCATATAGCCTTTGATTCAAGATTCAGACATGGGGAATTCACTACCCTACATGGTGGCTCATTCATTATAGTATAATTTCAATTGTCTGAAAGGTGGCTGGGTTTTGGTTTTGTATTTTGAGTAATGTAAAGTTATCTTCCTCTAAATATCAGTTAGTGGAGTTAGTTCTGTCCTACAAAATAAAGCAGAATAAGTCTAATATTTCTTAGCGAAAATAAGAATTTGAAGATGGGGGCAACTAGGTGGAGCAGTGGATAGAACACCAGCCCTGAAGTCAGGAGGACCTGAATTCAAATCTGGTCTCAGACACTTAACATTCCCTAGCTGTGTGACCCTGGGCAAGTCACTTAACCCTAATTGCCTCAGCAAAAAGCAAAAAAAAAAAAAAGAATTTGAAGATGATTATTGTGTCCTTCCTAAGTCTTCTCTTTTGCAAGAAAACTCAGAATTTCCTAAAATTGAGTCATGTTTCTTGGTCCTCCAGTTATCCTAGGTAGCCCCTTCTGATGGCATGCCAATTTAGCAATTTGTAAATGATAGGGTATAGAATTAAACAAACTATAGTTATCCCTTCCATATTGTGACATTCCCATTACAGTTTTGACATATCATGAATCAGTATAAGAAATTATTTCAAATAGGAATTTGGGGGGGGAATTTTGTGAAAGCCACAGAAGGCCAGAAGATGACACCAAAAAAATGTAGAAACTCAGAAATACCTGCAAAATGCCTATGACCAAATACTTAACCCAAATTTTACCAAAAGGTACTTAAATAGCCCATGATAAAAAGAAAAAAAAATTTAGACTTCTCTCCTACGAAGACAATTTACATGGATTTTCCAAATTGTGGGGACACTGTTCTCCTAATCTTTGTGATATGGATGGGATAACTATAATACTAATATGAACCCATGAAGTTGGCATCCTGTCAAAGTATGTTTTTCCTAAGTTTGAAATTTATATATCTTTTAATGCCACAATAGTGGGTTTTTTGCCCCCAACAAACAAATTTTATAGTTCACTAAAACCCTTACATGATATCTATATTTAAAAAATCATATTATTCTTTGTCAGTGTGACTCAAAGAAATAACATTGAGTTTTGGGTTATTTATATATTAGTTTGTCCTAAACTTTTAGCCTTGCTTGGCATTTCCCCTAATTTGCATGTTTCTCTAACTCAAGTCTTCTTTGTGGATCTTTTATTTCTAAATGAGGTCTTGTTACAATGCAACCATTTCTTATGACAATTCCTTGTCCCTTTTCCCCTCATTTGCAATTTCCCTTCTTTATTCTTTGCCAGTGTGACTCAGAAATAACACTGAGTTTTGTGTTATTGATATATTAGTTTGTCCTAAACTTTTAGCCTTGCTTGGCATTTCCCCTAATTTGCATGTTTCTCTAACTCAAATCTTCTCTGTGGGTCTTTTATTTCTAAATGAGGACTTGTTACAATGTAACCATTTCTTATGAAAATTCCTTGTCCCTTTTCCCCTCATTTGCAATTTCCCTTCTTTATACCCAGAGTAAGAAAGTCTACTTTGATACATAATTGCTCAGATCCTTAATTACACTTTATGAGACTTACTTGAGCTCAGCAGTAGCATTTTGGTGCAATTGCATGAGATTCCTTTTCTGTAAGACTTCAAGCATGGATTCAATGTCCTCTCTCATATTTTGCAGAGTAGCATTAGGCAGCTGTGGATTGACACTCCAGCTCTCATTTAAAAGTATTGCTTCTTCAACAATGACTGCAAAGAAAATGAATCAAACTATTAATAAGTCATTGACAATTGTATGGAAAGATCATTAGAACTACTTATATTTCTGGTATTATTGTTTCTACTAATGATATTCCTCATTTAAATATGTTTAGCTTACTTTTGCCCCTTAATGCCTCATTTTAGTACAACACAATTCCTTATGTCTTTATTCTGTACTTATTAATATATAGCATTAAATTGTTCCAAAAAAGGCAGAAATAACACGATCACTTAGATTTCTAAAATGAGAAGTGATTCAAAGTTTTAATATTTTGGCTAAACCATAGACTCAAGTTTAAATAAGACAAAAAGTGATTTTCTTACCTGGATGTTATCAAAAATATAAATGAAGTTGGGAGTACAGTGAAATTTTTGGTTCTCATAGCTACTCTGAGAAACAATAAAATAGATTTAAAAAACAAAGATGTGACTTTCAACATTAAACATTATGCACACTACCTTTGATATTAGTCCTCAGTTTCTCAATAAGTGTGGCTAAATCTTGACTCTTCTTCAGTATTTTTTCTGTGATGACATTTAACTGCTGGCTACTCTCTAATACTTCAGTGAGCTGATAAAAAATAAAATCAAGGTAAATGATGGGCAAGCTTTAATTAAAAAATAATGAAAACAACAACTCATATGTGTCACTAACAAATTCCACTATTTATATTCGAGGCACAATCATCCCTCTGGTCTCCCAAGTTTATAACCTTGACATCATCCTTAATTTCTCAATTTTCCCTCACCCCACATATCTATTTAATCACCAAATCCTACTATTTCCATCTCCACAACATCTCTGGCATTTGATCAATTTTTCTCTTCTCTTAAATAGTTACTACATTAGTTTTGGCTCTCATCATCTGTTAGCTAGATTATTGTAACAGCCTCCTAAATGGTTTCCCTGAATCAAGTCTCTCATCATTCTAGTTCATCCTATACAATGCTGCCAAAATAATTTACCTTAAACAGACATAAACAGGTCATTCCTCTACTCACTCACCCCTAGTAGCTGCCTATTGCCTTTAGGATGAATATTAACTCCTTTACTTAACCTTTAATACACTTCACAATTACTCCCCCTCTTATACTGGTAAAACAACAAAATAGGCCTTCTGTCTTTTCCTCCTATACCCCCTTTCTGTGCCATTCCACTTCCTGTATGAAATCTTTCCTGATCTATCTAGTGACTGGTATATTTCCTTCCAAATAATTTAATTTTAAGTACATTATATTTATTCCCTTTTACTTATTTGGTATACACCTCTATATGTACCTGTTGAAATTATTTCATACTTTGTATGCATATTCCCAGTGACTAACATAGTACCTGCCACAAAATATTAAATTATGTTTACAGATTGATTGAAGCACTAGGTAAAATGTTGGGTGTTTCTCATACACTATCTAATTTGATCCTCACCATAATTCTATGAGAGCAATAGGCAATGCAAAAATTATATTATCTCTATTTACAGAGTATGGAATTTGAAGCTTAGAGTAAGTAAAATGCTTTCCCCAGAGAAGCAAGGACTATATTTTTATGGTTGAAATGAACTTCAGAGAACCCATTTTACAAAAAAGTATATTGATACTAGAGAAATTAAATAGCTGTAGATCTTTAAATAGATTGCTGAACATTTCTGGCCTTGAATTTTTTCATATCTAAAATGAAGGCATTAGATTATGATAACTGACATTTATGTATTACTTTATAAAAATAAGTGTAATAAGATTATTAAGATCTATTTTAAAGTTCTTACAAAGGACTAGTATTTTAATACATAATAATATAATGGCCAAAGTAAGCATTTCTGATTGACATAAATGAACTTATTTTTAATTTCTTAAACAATTCACTAATCTTTCTTGGCATTCATTGCTTCACCTGTCAGACAAAGAAACTGGAAGGGATGATGTTCACTACCAATATTTTTATTTTTATTTGTGAAGATTATTTATTGCTGAAAATGTACTAGCAAGATAAACCACATAGCAAAAATATGTATTAAATCTAAATCCTTTGATTTAGAGCTAAAGGGACCCCAGTAATCATCTGGTTTAATTCTTTCTTTTTACAAATGATGAAACTGAGGTTCAAAGAGATTAGTTGATTTGCCCAAGATAAGACAGAGAGCTAAGATTTTGAATCCATTTTACAGTAAATTATAAGATGTGATGGTTAGCCTACATTTTAGTCCCCTTAGCTATGTACTTAGAAATATGTAATAATATTTAGAGAAATATTACTACTTCAGGCAGCTAGGTGGCTCAGTGGAGAGAGCACCAGCTCTGAAGTCAGGAGTACCTGAGTTCAAATCTGGCCTCAGACACTTAACACTTCCTAACTATGTGACCTTGGGCAAGTCACTTAACTCCAACTGCCTTAGTAAACAAAAAAAAAAAAAAAGAAAGAAAGAAAAAGAAATATTACTACTTGTAGGAGGGTAGAGAAAGACAATTCAAGATCTATTTAATTTCATCAATATTTATTAGGGGTTAACTGTGTGTAGAGTCGGTATTGAAATTTCAATAGGAAAAAGAAAAAGATGGCCATCCAGCCTCTATAGACTGAGGCAAGTTGGCATTTATTTAGTATTTCAAGGTTTGCAAAGTAGTTTACAAAATAGATGAACTCATTTAATTCTCATAATAACTCTGGGAAGTAAGATAGGTATTCATTTTACAGATAAGGAAACTGAAGCACAGAGAATATCACACTAGTGTTTAAAATAGAATTTGAATTTAGGTCTTCCTGATTACAAATCTTTTGAACTTCCATGCCCCCTGACCCCCAAATACCTAAATCACTTCCTAGGGTCATTCCAATGCAAACATTCTAGAATTTTATGGCTGACTTGTCCAGAGTCATCCATTTAGGCCAAGGTCTCCCATTTCATGTAGGACCATTTGCAGTCATTCTGATCTATATCTTGCCACTGACCCCAGATGGCTCTGAAGGGAAAAGTGAGGCAGGTGACCTTGCACAGCCCTCCCTCACCTAAATCAATTCACTTACATGTCATGGATCCTCTTCCTGATATCATGGTCCTCTTTAAGAACAAAGGACAAGGGGCAGCCAGGTGGCACAGTGGTTAGAGCGCCAGCCCTGAAGTCAGGAGGACCTGAGTTCAAATCTGGTCTCAGACACTTCCTAGCTGTGTGACCCTGGGCAAGTCACTTAACCCCAATTGCCTCAGCAAAAAGCAAAAAAAAACAAAAAAACAAAAACAAACAAAAAAAAAAACAAAGGACAAACACCAGCTAGGTATAAGATGGTGAGAATAGGAAACCAAGTCTTCCGAATTCTAGACCAGTACTATTTCTACTACAACAAAACAGCCTTATACTTTTAAAAATTCATTTCTAACAAACAATTCATAGAAAATTCCTTTAGAACAGATATGTCAAAGCTAAAATAATCAGGAACAACTTCCACACTATATGTTTCACAAAATAAATATGTATATGTTTCACAAAATAAATAAAAACACAATACAGATAAAATGTTAATTTGTAATTTTCTAAGTAAACATGCATCCCCTCTTCCCCCGCCCTTTGCAACCATTCCTGTTTGAATTTGACACCATGGTCTAGAAATGCTTCTCACATGTCTATCTTTATAAAAGTAATGAGGCTTCATTATTCACCTCTTTCTGCAAGTTTTCTGTGTCTTCTGAAATGCCTTCAAGTTGCTTTTTTGCCCTTTCCAGTGAAACTGTCATTTTATTTCTTGCAAATGATTCCTGCCAGGAGTAAAGGAAACAAATTACAATTTTTTTTAATTAAAAGTTTCTAGTTCTCCCATAGATTTCTATTGAAATCTTTTTTTCATAATTACTGATTTCCTTTCATTACAGAAATTCTTTTCTTAGAATGACATTAATGAAAGATTAATTGAAGTCCTTTTTTTGGAGCTATACTAATTTCATTTTGTTAGTTTTAAATCATGATAACACAAATCCATACTAATAAGTGCTTTCTCCATAACTCATATATTAACTTGGCAAAAGAAAACAATTCTATAGAAATAAACTTTAAAAATTAATTTTTAAATATGCAGAAATGTTTTTAAAAACAGATTTTAAATGAAAAAGCCTGATAAAACTGATAAGATACTAGTCAAGCGTTTCTATATTTGACATTCAGTAAATTTTGGGTGAATTGAATAGATGAAAGTACTTTAAATTATTATTTTGAAGTGGAACCAGCTCTGATGGTCATTCTTATAGAAAATTTATCATTATTTCCATACCTTTACCTAGATATGTTCAAACTAACGTTTATATACATATATATGTAACTAAAAGCAAAAAATTATCATGCTACACAAAGACATAAATATATGATATCTTATACAAATGTAAACATACATATATATGTACATGTATATCTCTCTGCATCCACAGATATTTAGATGTATGTCTATTTCTACACACACATGTAGATCTATTTAAAAAAGCATCATGTATGTATTCACCAACCAATGTAAATGTAATTGATGTATCAACAAGTCTGTATTTCTTGTTCAACCATACTCATTAATATTCATAATTATAGCACCTACTCTGATAATTTTAGTTGTATTTTCCAAGTTGGATAAAATTCCATGTGGGACTGGAATGATACCAGTGAGATTCACAGAGGAAATGGCACCAGTGATATTATCCAAGTCATCTAACAGTACACCTACACATTCATCATCACAAGCTAAAGAAAAAAAAAAGATGTTTAAATTAGTTCAAAGTTGTTTGTGAGGGAGAAAGATCATTAAATATATTCAAAAGGCAAAAGATTGAACTGAACATCACAGTTAAATCACTGAGGGGGAAAGCTGTTGGGATTTTCTTTGTCAGTGAATATTGCTTCCATCAAGTTAAACTTACTATTTGATCAATTCCAACTAATTCTGAAACTTTTTCTTTTTTTATGGCTAGGCTATAGATTTCAAGGTCTCCTAGAAATACTACAACACAATTTTTCAGCAGGTGCTAAAGGAACAGACTATGGTTTTTTTAACCATAGAAAATTTCTTATTGTCATGACCCTAAACTTAGAACCACATTTGTATGTATTATTCCTATTTTCTCCAAAGAGTTTGTTATTATCATAAATAAAATCACCCAAATTTTCTACCTGATTTTTGTTGCTGTTGTTGCTAAATCTAATCTATCAAAAAAAACCCTGTAATATTAAGTTGCAGAATTTGTAGGGAATTTGAATGGTACAATTGGCCATACATATTTAACTGACTGAATTTTTGTTCCATGCAGAGTTCAATGATAGATTTACAGCATAAATTATAAAAGTATGTTTAACACATGAAACTTGATAATTTTCCCAAAGGACTGTACATAAACATAAGTACATCAAGTAAGTATAATTTCATTAGTGTGAGAACATGCTTCATCAATATTGAACAACAAACTTATAATTTTTAGATTTAAGAGAACTGATTGAGACTTAGAACAATTGAATGACTTACCTAAGAAACAGAGAATTTTAATTCAGGTCTTCTTAACCATGAGTCCAAAATTCTACTCTCTGAACCACGTAAACATAATTTTTCTAGAGTCTTCCTACCTTCCTTGGGTAAAGTGACTTTCCCAGAATCATATAACTGGTAAATGTCTAAGGTCACATTAGAACTCAGGTTCTCCCAACTCTAGGGCTGGTGCTTTATCCACCATGCCCCTTCTCAAAAATATCCTACTGAAAGTTGAATCCGTTCTATAGTAATCTAAGACTAATTTTTTTTAATATCACTTTCTAGATCCTGGAGATACATCATACCATCAATGCTGTGCCATTCTTAACAAACAATTCAAATGAATTGGTCATAAGAAGAATTAAAAAATTTTTAAACATTAAAAGAAAAACACGTACAAACACATTTGCTTTCCACCAGAATATGCCTTGGTTCACATTCATTGCAGGCATGGCCAGTCACACCTGGCTTACAGATACATTGCCCAGATGTGGTGTTACAAAAACTGTGAACAGAGCCATTTGGATCACAGTCACATGGTTGGCAACTCCCGCCCAACTTTACAGGATTTCCATAGAAGCCAGAGGAGCACCTGAAGAAAAGTGGAAAAAAAAAAGACTATAGAATTCAAATTAATAATTTCTTCCAGCTTTCTTCCACTTCCTTATTTTTTTTTTGGTAAAAATATGACTTTTACCAATATCATAGCATAGAGGTGTACCTTCATTCTTAAAAGTTATGCTAATGGAGCATATGCCTTGCCAAGCCTACCATCAAATCTAAGTTCTAAGCAATAGGTAATACATTTATTTTGGTCACAGTAACTTATGAAGATTGTATACAAAGGCAAGAAGAGAATGAGGCCTGCTTTGATTATCCACACAGATGGAATCGTAGATTTCAAAATAATAAAACACAGAAATTATAATCATGACAATCAACAGTCAGCTAAGTAGAACAATTCAAAGAATGTAGGGTCTTTAATATTTATTTTCCAATGGGGAGGATTGAGTATTTTTTTTTTTAATGAATGAAGGTAATTTATTTGTCAGGCCAAAAAATGAAGGACTTTTGCTTTATATCTTTAACATTCATAATTAGTAATTCATGTGTCAAATTTAAACTGCCTCCTAAGCTATTATTTCAATAATGATATCTCTATTATACTTTAATATATTATATTTATTATATTATAATTGTTATGCTAATGCATAAAGAATTTCTATAAATTAATAATAAAATAATTTTCCAAAGCCCTGGGTTTATTATAGATTAAAGACACAAATGTGTTCAAAAATTACAGGATGATGTCTCAACTCACTTTTCACAATATTGTCCTTCATATCCTAGAGAGCAGGCATTACACCGGAAATCACTTTCACCTTCCAGGACACAAGTTGAACTAAAGCTGAAGGAAGAAAGAAGAGTTGATCATTGTTCTTGGGTTTTTAGAAGTCAATGCTATAAACATTTCTCCTAAGATCCACATTTTATGATATTAAAAGTAAATACTGAGGTACAGTTGTGTACCTTGCATTACAATTCTAAGAACCTCCATTTGTAAAACACTTTAAAAGTACCTTCAGTTATATTATCTCATTTGAGAAGCAGATAAGAAAAAGCATATTATGCTCATCATTTTACAGATAAGGAAACTGAAGTTCAAAAAAGCCAAGTTAACAAAACTAGTACATATAGTACATAGCACTCAGGAACCAAACAAAAACTATAAATCCAATGTTATTTTCAACTTATATTATATATGTTATAAGTCTCATATTAAACAGTCATTTAAATATGTAGTTTAATGATTTTTTTTAAAAAAGATATATAGGCATGTAATCAATATAAATAGAGACATGTACAATATGCCAAGTTATCATGTATATATCAGGGACATTCAATAAATAAATGTATAGCAAATATACGAATTTAGAAAAATATGTGAACTTAGGAAAAAACATTAGCAGATTAGTGAGTGATCTATATTAATTAGAAAACCTTTATAGAAAAGTTGAACCTTGAGAATAAAACTTCTCAAACAAATTATTGAAATAATAGACACTTTCAGGTTTGTAATATAGAACTGTCAGTGCCCTTTAAGAAATAAAACATTCTTAAGTGGACTAACTTCTTATGTTTAGAGATGTTAAACATATGTGTGTGAGTGGATATATAAATATACTATATATGTTATGGTTTAATTTTTGATAAAAGAAAACATACATATTATACTACATTCAGTTTATGCTAATTCTTTGGATCATTAAAAAAAATTTCAAACCATTTGTCTATATATGAATAGCTACTATGGATTCAAGTGAAGGTGTCATTCATTTATCTTTAGTAGATAAAGAAATCTGATCTATTTTATATTTACCTGGCATTGGTTCTGGGGCAAGCACAAAGAGAGCAGTCACTGGCAAAGCCGAGTACTTTTCCATAGTACCCTGGAGCACACACATTGCAGTGATCACCAACTGTATTATCTCTGCAATTCTATTATCCAAAAATAAAATATTAATAACAAATTAAGTACTTGATGAGAAAGTCTTTTAATGGATTATCTTTTCTTTGCTAAAATCTTTCTCAGACACCTCTGCACAGGGATTTCCCCCCCAGTAGTGAAAAAATGTATCATTATTATTGTTATTATTCCTTTCACAAAAATAATCTAAAAAAATGGTGGATTATACTAACTGGATACATTTCAAAATGCAGATACAGAATGCAACATTAGTGTTTATCTGTAAAGGTGTCCTAAAATCCTCACTCACAAAAGTTATTAGTCATTTAAGAGATTCCATTGCAGCGATTCCAATAGTTAAGAGAGCAACCTTGTTACTTAGGAAGGTCATCCTCTTAATTACCTTTTTGGCAGGGCAAAGAGGAATCTGGTATTGAGAGAGGGGAAACAAAAAGGATTTGAAAAAAAATACAGAAGGAAGTGTAAAAGGAAAACAGGGTTGAGAAAAGTTACTTGAAGTTGAAAATCCAGGCCTGATTCAGGTGACCTTGACTTTATTATAATTATGCCAATAAAGTACATTCTCTAATGGGTGAAATCAAACTGCAAGGGCCTCAAGTCAAGACTGATAATAGACTCTTATCTAACAACAAGCTTGGTTAAGTTCAACCCATAGATGGTTAGTTTTGAGATAAATAAGATTTTTTCCCCTTTAAATAGACTACCAAGATAAAGATAGATTGATATAGAGTGACTATAGAAAGTGCTAATGAAATCAAGATCTTTAAAAGTATGATCTTTGTTAGTCATAGACAGCTAAATGGCTAGAGCCCTGGACATGGAGTTAGGAAGCCCTTAATTTGAATTCTGCTTCAAATTTTTCCTAGCTCGATGAGCAAATATTACACAAGTTCTGCCTGCCTCAGTTTCCCCATCTCCATAAATGGGGTAATAATAACACCTACCTCCAAGGGTTGTCAGGCTCAAATGAAACAATTATTTTAATGCACTTTGCCAACTTTAAAGTGCTTTACAAATGTTAGCTGTTGCTATTATTGCTCTATTCAGGATCAACATATCTTGTTGATACAAATATATAGCAAAGGAAGGGAAATCTGATGCTTCACCTTCCCTTTTCTCTTTCCCCATATGTGTGTGTGTGTGTGTGTGCGCACGTGTATGTGTGTGTGTGTTTATATATGTATGTAGATGTTTCTTTTCCCCTTATATAAATTTTCCTGTATGTGCCATTCTATTTCTATTTCTATTTTGATCTTTTAAAGTTTTTATTCAAAGATTTTTCAATAATTCAAAAGGAACTAAAAATAAATTGGAAAACTGAGAAACTTGAAAAAAATTTAAATTTTTCCTTATAAACTATGTATTATCAGAAACTTGGGAATACATTTTACTCTGAAAAGGCATGCATACTAGAAAATGATCACAATGGGTGCCTTATCTATACCTTCATTAAGCAATTAATTTAGGGGCTTCTTGAATAGAATACATGACCTGCATGTAGTAGGCTCAAAATAATTAGTTCATCAATTTTACCTTTAAAAAATTTAAAAACATTATAACATTATTGATGGAAATATTTGTTATTTATCTCTGCAACTATAAATAAGGCATGTTTATCACTGCAAAGTCAAAGTTTTTAACCATCACTACTCCCTAAAAATATCTTCTGAAATTATAGGGGAATTACACTGTGAAGCTAGAAACAGAGAATGAAAATACTGATATATGTAAAAGAACTTAATAAGTAAAGGACTAGAAGCCTGTAGTTCCATTGACATGGGCAGTTCCCAAATAAATTAGTCTCTCTACAAATGCCAGCTATTAGCATCTTCTCTGAAACTTCATAGAGTTACCCAGAACAATAGAAGATTAAACAACTGCCAGGTCAGTATCTGGCAGTGGAAGGATTTCTTGAGTCTAAGGCCAGCTCTCTATCCACTATTCCAGATTGACACTCTACCAAATATAGAAAAGAAGATCAAAGGCCTGTAGCCCCAGGTCACATTCTATTAATTTGCTTTGAAATGTAGATTCTGAAAAAAAATGAAAATAACAATGTCTTGTCACTTTTTTATATTTTGTACATATTGGGAACTCTTCACCATGATTATTTTGCCAAGTTACCACATTACCACACAAATTACAGACAAAAAGGAGACTTCAGGAGTACACAAGATTGCAGGAGTATAGAAATAATGTAGTTAAGCCTAAGTCTAAAAGTCTTCATTATCCTGCACTTCCAGTATGTGCATTTCTTTTCACCAATTAAAGAGAATGAGAACTTTCATGTTACCTGGCATTTGTTAAATTCTGGAAGAAAATTATCTTATAAAAATTCAAACTAAGGCTTTCAAATTTTTTACTACTTATTATCTAATCCCCTCTTAGATGTACTCACATTTTACAAGGCAATTTCAAGGTGAGGGCTATTCTTTACAAAAAGAAAATGATCTCTAAAGGTTGATTCTTGATAATTACAAGTCTTGATTGAGGTAATCACTTTTGAGAGGGTTCTTCTCATCAAATGAGATAACAGGCTGATCCCAGATTTTAATAATTAATTATTAATTAGCTATTGATTAATAAACACATATAACATAGTATGTTATATGTGTAATATAATGTAACTATTGATACAACTAATAAAGACTCAATATTAAAACAAAATGACATTATTTGATATCTTAAAGCAAAAATTCCATTAAAATTTAAATTAATAAGATATCTCTATTCCACTAATGGCATAAGAACATTCATTAAGCTCTTCTCTTAGAAATGACCATCAGATTTGAAATTAGACAACAGAAAGCAGTACTCAAGGATGTGCATGGATAAAGATAGAAAGTAATAACCAAGAAATAAAGTTTCTTAGTTTAAATCTAACCAAGTGAGAACATCTGGAACAAACCACGTACCAGGCACTTCCCAGTCTCTGGATGACAGGTTTCAGTGTGATTGTTACAATGGCATGGCACGCATGGGGCTATCAGAGGCCGGGATTCTTGGACACCAACTTCTGGAAGTTTTGCCCTGTGGTACCCAGGTGCACAATCCTGTTTAGAGACAGAAAAGAAGAAAAATATGAGTCTTATTTAGACTGCATAGTGACAGTAAAGAAAAGTATTTTGAGTCAAAATAAGGAAATACTAAAAACCAGTTTTAGCAGTTATTTGGTACCTGACATGAGAGTCCAGCATATCCAGGAGGACAGTCACAATTCTCTAAAAGGTATGCTACCTCTCTCTTAGAGTGCATCTCTTCAGCCTTTACTCCAATTTCCATTGAAATATTTGCAATTCTAGGAAACAGTTCAATAAGAGGTAAGAAAAAAAATAAGACTTAGGTTACAAGTATCATGAAAGCAACTAGGTGACACAGGAGATAAAGTGCCAGGTCTAGAGTCAGGAAGATTTGTTTTCCTGAGTTCAAATCTAATCTCAAACACTTATTAATTTTATTATACTGATAAAATCACTTCACTCTGTTTGCCTCAGTTTCCTCATTTGTAAAATGAACTGGAAAAAGAAATGGAAAATCATTCTAGCATCTTTGCCAAGAATACCCCAAATAGAGTCATGAAGAGACAGATGTAACTACCATGACTGAAAATCATCATATCATAAGTATAAAGTGAGGTCATTAATTGAATCTACAAAAAAAAAGAACATTAGTTGAAGAAATTTCAAAACTTCATGGGAAGCAATGAAGCAATGTTATAAATATCATAGCAAAGTTTAACAACATTGGATGAAATTTAGTGATACTTTATTAAGAACATTATTGTGACATGGCATTGGTCAGTACAAAATTACGCGGTCTGTAAATACTATATATATATTATGCAAAAAATGACATTTTGCAAATAGTAGGAAACCACAGTTTTTCCTCCTTATGTGGGAGACTTTCTTTCTCAGGAATGCAAATGAAGTTTAACATTTCATCAGAGTAAAGGTAGTGATTTGACAATTTTTGAAAATCCAACAATTTAAGGAAACTGGAACTAAAGCTTTTTAGGGATGTTGACAGGCTGAGGGAAAAATCAAGCAAATTAAAAATTAATAGATGAATATATTAATGAAAAAAGTATAGAATGAGCAATGCTCATTCTATACTTCTCTGAAAGGATTTTTCCATTGTGTCCCATCTTCCCCCCAAAACAGAGGGTAAAACAATGTCAGAAAATCTCTATTATTATTGCTGCTATTATTATTGTGTTACACTGGGGCAGCTAGGTGGCTCAATGGATAGAGCACCAGCCCTGAAGTCAGGAAGACCTGAGTTCAAATCTGACCTCAGACATTTAACATATCCTAGCTGTTTGACCTTGGGCAAGTCACTTAACCCCAATTGCCTCAGCCAAAAATAAAAAGTAAAAATTGTATTGCATTAAGAGTATTTTATAATTGTGCATTATTTTTGTATATCACATCATATATTTATTCACAGATTACAACAAACTTCACCTATATGTCACAAAAAATTATTCTATTATTTCTTTGCTGTCCCATGATATGATTTTTGCTAAATATCTAAGACCACAAAATGATTAGTACTTATCCCAAGAGAGGCAGCTGAGTGACAAAGTAGCTAGAGAACAGACCCTAGAGTCAAGAGGACCTGAGTTCAAATCTGATCAGACACTTACTAGCTGTATGACTGTGGGCAAATCCCTTAATCCCTATTGCCTCCAGAAGTATTTTCCCCAGGAATAGTTTAAGAGTCATAGGCCTGAGCTCCATTTCTAGACTTATTTTTTAGATGACTTTCACATATGTTACATAGTAATATGTATAATAATGTGAAAAGGGGGCTAATATTCTACATTGTTTTTATGATAGAAAAGAATCATGAAAATTTAGAGTTAGAGAGTATTTAAGATAGTTTAAACTGTACAGTTCCTACACTTCTCTTCTTCCTCCCTCAAATACTTTACTGATGAGGAAACTAAATGATTTTCTCAAAGTTGCATAGCTAGTTAGTGGTAGAACGAGGAAAAAAATAACATAAAGAAAGAAAAGCATTAAGTAAATATAGTAGAGCTGGACTAGAAAGAATCTTTACTTCTGCCTCAGAAAGAACAGAGATATTTGAAAGTCTAGAAAAAGCAAATGTTAAGAATACCCTACCTGCTCTGTAATAATCCTTGACCATATGAGGCCTTGATAAGAATATAGTCAATGTTGCTTAGAACTGACATAAAGTCTGAACGTGTTACAGGTTTTTCGGACACAGAGTTAAAATATTTCCAAATATTCTGTGGATGAGAAACAGATTTGATCAAGAAAAATTCAAAAAAATTCCCAGTGGCATATTCACACATAAAGAAGCATTCTTTTCATAATAATTCCCCAAAATACCCATCTGTACATATTTCTGTGCCCAGAACCAGCCAAGTTTCCCCAACACAAAGTACACTTAAACAATCCTCACATTCAAGCTAGACTTGGAGACCTTGCTCTTGCCCATTTCTGTGCCCTAATGACCATCATACCATGAAAAGAATGCAAGAATCCTTTACTACTGAAGCTAATTAAAATGAACTAAGCCTCCTTTGAGGCTATAAACTATAAACCAATTTCCAGACACCTCCCTAGTCCCATAGTGTTCATAGTTCATGAAAGATACTCCTATTTTTTATATTTCCTGTAAAATATATTTTACCAACTCACTAAATTAATAATAATTATACATTTATCAAAGAATTTAAGAAAAATTATTATTTTATTTACCTCCTTCATATTTACTTCTTGTTCCTTTCTCACTCCATTCTCTGGAGTAGGGATATTCATGTAAATGACAAGTTTACTGGTGTGGCCACCCTTTATCAGAATCTGTGGCTCTAAGTTGTAAGTCCCAATACCATCTGATGAATAAAAAGCCACTGTGTACTTTAGTTTTCCACCATAGGCCATGAGCTGGTCAAAAGATAAATTGTTATATTTATTTCTGTAAAAGAGCATTGACTTAAAAATATTTCACTTGAAGGCTCTTGTCATTAGCTTTTACATTTACAATAAAATCTTAAGAATCTGATTTTAAAAGGCCTTTTATCAAGGTTATGTAGCTATTTGTAAAATGCAAATTTTACAAATTATTTCTCTCTGTCTCTCAATTATCAAATATTAAAAGACATGCAATATTTATTCCCTATTTGTCTTCTTTCTTCTAAACTTTTCTCTCCAAATGTTATTTTTTTAAATGAACTTGACAAACACCATTAAACAAAAACCTTTTCATGCAAAAGAAATACAGAAAAAGAGGATTGAATAAAAAAACCATGAGTCTCTGTTACAAGCTTAGCCTTTCTTCTTTACAGTACTCCACAGCAAGTATTATACAACTTCAGAGGAAAATAAATTTTTAGAAAAAGTTCTAATGAATATTTAATTATACTTGATAACTAAATTTTAATTATAAGCTTGGGGTCAAAAAATTTAAGATAACAAACTTAACTGCATAAAATAATTCCTCCCTTCTCTTTCTGATTAATCTTAAAAGGCAAGACTGGGTATAGCAATAATTCATCTGAGTGACATCTCAAAAGGCAGACAACAGAACTGTCTCAAAATAAATTACTAAGTAATAATTTTTCAAATTTCTTTGACTCAGAAAAGTATTTTCTTGGAAGAATTTTATTTGTACTTACCCTAAATGTTCTATGTTTTACATGCATTTGTAATTTCAATATAATCTAAATGTGAATGCTACTTTTAAAGAATAGGAAAGAAGAAAACAAGCATTTATTAAGTGTCTTCTATGTGCCAGACACTGTTGATACTCACTTTACAAATACTATATCATTTGAACCTCAAAACAATTTTATTATTATCATTTCCATTTTATGGTTTTGGAAATTATGATAGGTTAAATGACTTATCCAAAGTCACACAGGCATTAAGTGTCTGAGCCTGGATTGGAATTCAGGTCTCTCTCCAAATCTAGCACTTTAAATTTTAAGTGCTTCTAGATAGAAACTATCAGGTAATTTCATTTTAAAGACACTAAAAATAAAAATTGATTAACTTTGGTAAGGTTTTTAAATTTTAATTCAGACTCTTGGTAGTGTATTATATATTTTTATTTTTTTAAAAAAAGATTCATCAGTCTATAGAAGAAAAATTTTTATTTTCTTAATTTGTAAGTCATCTCATTATCTATTCCAATTTTAAATTATCTTCCCTGCCCTCAAGAAAATTAATGTTGTCTCTAAATGTCATCACTTACCTGATCTCCCAAAAATTGATCAGGCAGCCTCCAATAAAAAGGTTCTGAATTCACATGCTGTCTAACATTTTCGGCATCCAATAAAATCTCAGGGTGCTGGTAATATACCCCTTCTGTTGTTCCCTCAAGGTTGCTTTGGGAAACTACACGCAGAACAGACTGATCTGGGGTGAGGGTTATCTATGTATCACAAGGGAAAAAAAGCCACTTGATTGCAAGTACTAATGAATAATGTATATGAATTTCAAGGACAGAAAAGAGTTTTACAAATAAATAAATGAACAGTAAAATAGAAGACACTTGTCATATTAGTATGTGGAGCAATTGCTTGTTTAACATAAGCATAATGATTAAAATTCTTGAAAATACTTCAAGCTGTTACATCTATAAATTGTTATGTAAATAACTATCAATTATATGACCTAAGGGGACAGAATTAAAAAATGAAATCTAAAGATCATGTTTTAACATTTTTCAAGCCACTTGTACCATTATGATTTATTTCACTTGTTAACAAGCAAGAAAATGGAATGGGTTGGAATCATAAAAATCCATTCAATTCAACAATCAATCATTAAGCCAGATACTGTATTAGATGCTGGAGGTACGAATGAAAGTTTTTACTTCCAAGAAGTTTACATTTTACTGGGAGAAAACAACCTGTACACAAATTTTAAAAATACAAAATATACATGAGATGAATTGATTTGAGGAGAACTCACAAGAGGGTGAAAGAGGTGAAGTCTCTTGAAAGAGATGGCATTAAACTGAATCTTGAAAGGAGCTAGGATTCCAAGAGGAGAAATAAGAAGGGAGTACATTCCCTGGATAGAAGACACAAGGTGCTAAAGAATGGAGGAAGAAGATAAAATGTTGCAAATAGAAAAGAATAAACATGCTATTGGAATGTTAAGAATATAGAAGGAAGTAAAGTCAAATAAACTTAGAAAAATAGGTTGGAATCTGACTGTGAAGAGTTCAAATGCCAAATTGAGAAGTTTGTGTTTTTCATCCTAGAGAAAATGAGGGTATTGAAACTTCTTGACTATATGATGTGGTTGGACATATATGTTTTTAGGAATATCAATCTGAGAGCTAAATGGAAGATGGATTGGAAAGGGAAAAGCCTTGAGGCAGGGAGGCCAATCAGGAGGCTGATAGGATAGTCCATTTGAAATGTGATGTTTGCTTGGATGAGAGATGTTTTGGTGCAAATACAGGAAAAGTGTTAGATATGAGAGCTGTTGGGAAGATAGATAAAATTTGGCAACTTTTTAGATAGCATTAGTGCAAGTTAATGATCCATGGTTATAAACTTAAATGGCTGAAAGATGTCCTCCTCGACAGAAATAGGGAAATAAGGAGGTTGCAATGACAAAGATAATAATTCATTTTGGATATACTTAGAATGAAATGCCTGTGAGATAGTTATATAGGGATGTCCAGCAGATAACTAGTATAAAAAAACTGGAGCTCAGAGGAGAAATGAACTGTGGGAGTTATCTACATAGAAATTATGATAAAGAAAATGAAAAGAGAATATACAGAGACAAAGAGGATAAAATTTAGGGCAGATCCCTGGGGTATCCCCTCAGTGGCAGGGCAGGATATGACTCCACAAAAGAGAATGAGACAGTTACTAGTATTACCATAAGAGTATCATGAAAACCTAAGGCGGCAAAAATATTAACAGTGTCAATCAAGAGGTCAATAATGTCAAATGCAAGTGAGAAGACAAGAAGTATTAGAACTGAGAAAAAAAATGCCATAATGTTTTTAACTTGGAAAGGATCTTAGAGATCATTCAATCTAATTCTCATCCAGTTGCTGAACATTATAGATGAGTAAATAAACCTAGTGATTAAATAACTTGCTTAAAGTCATGCTGTGAGTTAGTAGCTAAAAGCTTGTTCTATAATCTCAGGGTTTTTCTGATATACTGAATATGTCCACTGTCCATTATGAGAAGAGCAAAAACTTTTAATAAGTCTAACACTAAATGTCAAGTCTCTGAGAGTGGTCTTGACAAACTAATAAGATTTAGTTTACCAGCCTTGACTTCTCTGAACGACTCTCATTTCTGCTATGAAAAAAGCTGGAAAGGTAGAGAATCATTACCACTGTATATTAAACTGTAAAATTCAAATGTAAAGTTATATTACTTACAGGGATTCTAACATATCCTTCTAATTCTGAACAGAAGTGTGTCATCCCAAAACAGAAACAAGGAGAGCAGCCCAAAGGATTATCATCATGGAGCGCAAAAGTTCCCATCTTACATTCACTGCAGTGAAGACCAAACACATTTTCCTAATGGAGAAAAAAAAGATTCAAACATACTCAAAGATATTAACATCAAGCAACTAAAGTTTTCAAACCTAAGAGCACATGATTTTCTATGAGTTTTTATAGATATTTTCACAAATATAGTTCAATATGCAAGATTAACTCAAAACCCACAAAATAAATATTTCTGATCCTTTAAGACATGCCAAGATAATAAAAATATCCATCATTTACATAAAGTTTTATAAAGATCTTTACACATATCTCTTTTGATCTTCAGAACAATCCTGGGAGATGGATGCTATTATGATCTCTATTTTATAGATGAGGAAATTGAGGCAGAGGATAAGTGGTTTGGCTCAAATTAGATAGCTAATAAGTATCTGTGGCTACATTTGAACTCAGTTCTTCCTGCTCCAAATCTAGTAATCTATCCATTGCACCATCATGCTGCCTAAAAATAAACTTCAGAATTCCAAATAAAAATTAGGTCATCCTTATCCCAGACTAATTTCACATTGAATTCACAGCACTCTGTTAAATATGTCATTAAAGTAGAGATAAAAGATTCTAAAAGAAAATCAAATAGTAAGCCTTAGAAATAAGCACAGATTTCAGTTGTTGAAATATTCACCAATAGGATCAATGAAGGAAAATGTAAAGAAAAAAAATTTTTCCTTTTCTGAAATTTGCTAAGTAATCACTTGTGTATGTGTGTGTGTGTGTGTGTGTGTGTGTGTGAGAGAGAGAGAGAGAGAGAGAAATAAAGAGAGAGAGAAAGAAAGATAGAGAGACAGAGAAAGAATATATGTAAATATCTTCTAAATAATCTGTCTTGGAAAAGGTAAAGAAAGTTCTATCTCTGTTAAAACAGTTGTTTGGTCCTACTATCATTTCCCATTTTTTTTCTTTCTTCTACTTATTCACAGTGACATTCTTTTTTTTACCTTTCTTCCAAGGTATTCAATTCAATTTAGCAAATATTTATTGTGTCCCCTCCATACAAGGTTCTTGTAGAAGGTGCTGGACATCCATAATCAAAAATAAGATATATACTCCATTCCCCAAAGGATCTGATAGACTTAGATAGGGGACATCACATATAGTTAAATAAATAAATGCAAGAAAACCTGAAGCAAGAGATCCATAACATTTAAGAGGATTTAGACATTTGGTGGCATCAAAACTTAACCATGAAGAAAGCTAAGAATTGAGAGAGAGAGAGACAGGAGACAATCTATTCAAGGGAATGCATTCTGTGAAGGTACAAAAGACAGCAAGCAGATAGAAGTTTGGAAACAGTTAATGGTCCAGTTTGTCTTAAATGTATAGGGTATTTTTAAAAATGATGAGAACTCCATATATTTTAGAAGTTAAGATTTTCTACTTAATTTTTAGAAGGCAAAATTAGCTTTGACATTTTTTAAACTTATAGGAAAAAAATAGAATTTTATCACAAAACAAAATATTATTTCAAACTGTCAAATTAAAAAAAAGCATCCCCACTGCACAAAAAGGTAGAAATAGCTAAATATGACACTGCTTTTCCACTTTTCTAATCAAATATCCACTAATATCTACTAATATTCACTAATTTTCTTCAGTCCTAGTCCAGCACATGTAATGTAATATAATCACATAAGCATTATTCAACTGCAAATCTTCTTGGCACTCTGGGTAATCTATTTTATTCTTTTATACTCAAAACAGATTAGCGACTCAGCCAAATGGAACAAATGAGAAGTTACTTTGTGTTGTTCAGACTGGTACTGTCAACTCTGACTATTGTTATAAACCATCAAAATCCCATTTAAAGAAGACAGCCATTGTTCTGTCAAAATGCCCATTGAGTTTAAGGTTATTGAGGACTCAACATTAACATTAAACAGGACTCACAAGTTACTGCTGACTTTTCTATCATGAGTTGCCCCTGAGGGAAAAGTTTCAAAATATGTGGTTGACTTGAAAGGGGGGAGAGAAAGAAATATAAAATTGGAATTTTATGGAGGATACCTTGCAAAAACAAGTGCCACTTTCTTCTTCACAGCTACAAACACCTTGTTTTTCATCACACGTTTCTCCTTTTGAACCACTTATTTCACAGTCACAAGACACACAATCTGGGTAGTCTCGGAAACCTAAAGCACACTCATTGCAGCTTTGTCCTCCATATTTCTCTCTACAGGAACATTGACCAGTTGACAAATCACACTGATGACTAGTTGATCCTATGCTGCTGCAATTGCAAGCCTAAAGGAAACACAATTAATGGAACTTATTTTGTTTTTGAGTTCTCATAATGTATGTTTTACAGAACTTATTTTGTTTTTGTTCTTATTTGTTTTTCAGTTCTCATAATGTATGTATTAGCATCAGAGGAAAGTTCTAAAGGAGAGGAAAAACCTCATTCTACTATTCTCCCATAGCATCATTTTACATTCTATGTAAAGATTACTGGGACTATTTCTTGACAATTTGTGACTCTTATGGACCCAGTCTCATTTCCCTAATATTGTGATTAATTCATAGCAGAGGCATTTTTAGTGTTGAAATAAGACAAGTTGTTGACTGATTGATTGACTTAAGAATCACCTTAAAGTTCAAATTCAGCAATTAACCTTCACTTATTTCCTTTGTTTTTAAAACAGAATAAGCTTAATCATCTGAATTTTATTTGCAGCAAATTAAATAAGAACAGTATTTTGAAGAAGTAAATGTCTTCAAAATGAAGCAATTTATATTACTTCTTACTTGAACAAATAGATTCACTGCATAATCACATCTAAAATGGCATTAAAATATGTAGCATTCATATTGTGAACTGAAATTCCTTAATACCCTACCTAAAAGAAACTGAACTAACCAATCAATATTTGTTTTGCTCAGTCATTTCAGTCATTTCTCACTCTTCATGACTTCATTTAGGGTTTTCTGGGAAAACATAGTGGAGTGATTTACTATTTCCTTGTCCAGCTCATTTTATAAAGGAGGAAACAGGCATGCAAGATTAAGTGACTAGATCAGAATCTCACAGAGTAAATATCTGAGGTCAAATTTGAATTCAGGTGTTCCTTACTCCAGGCCCAGCACACTTTCTACTGCATCACTTAGCTGCCATTAATTATGATAGATGTTCATAAATATTATGAGGTATATGGAATCAATCATAAATAAAACTCTTTTGGAGCAGGGGAGCATGATAAATCAATGATTTATAATAATATAATATAATGTAAATATATATTAGTATAATATAATATAAATAAATATAAATATAAGTAAAATAAAATAATATAATAATGATTTATAATAATATAATATAATAATATAAAAAAATCAAGACCACAGTAAGGTCTTGCCAAAATACAAAGACAGAATGAATTTGTTGTAGGTTTTTTTTCTTGTTTTCTTCCTTCTTATTTTATTCCTGAAAGTTAAATTGGCTTAAAAACATATATGTCTTAAAATATTTTAATTTTAATTTAAAATAAATTTTAAAATAATACAAAATAAAGTGTAATTAAAATAATTTAATTTTAACTTAATTAAAATATTTAGTGAATTAAATACGTAATAAATAAATCTAATAATAAATCCAAACAATATCCAAAAATCCAACACTTTTTGAGATTAAGAAAGGTTAGGCTTTAACTGCATATAATAATCACAATATCAAGGGAGAAAAACAATTTCAAAATGCACATTTTAATTTTTTTCCTTTTAATTTAAATTGCTCTAGCCATCACTACATACCTTGCATCCTAGCTCAGGATCATGTCCCCAGTACCCATCCTCACAGGTTTCACACTTTAAACCTTGGGAATGAGGAGGGCAGATGCATTCCCCGGATTCTGGATCACAAGTGTTCTGAGTATGAGGACAGTTACAAGCTGTAATAAGAAAAAAATTATTTCCCCTCCCAAGTGAGGATTTCAAGTAGAAGCTATTTAATGAAAATTTAAAAAAAAGAAAATCAAAGAAAAAAGCACTTTTATTTAATAATTGAATGATATTAACAATACATCTACTGTATGGTGGTTTCCTAAAATGGAACCATATAATGGGTTTTCTCTCCTTTCAAAAGACCCTTCTGTAAGACATGCTTGGGTCAGTTCTCAGGGCCAGAGAGATGCTCATTGGGAAGGATATAATGAGGACAAGAGAAAAAAAAAGGTAGGAAAAGAGAAACAGATTGAAGAGAGTTTAATTTGGCAAATGATTCATATGATTTATATGACAATGATTCACAAAGACCTAAAGGAAGTTGTGATGCTTGATGAAACCTGTCTGAACACATGAGTAAAGGAAAAAAGATAATGTAAAATTGGAAACAAAATCAGTAGAATTTGGGGAGAAGTCAAAGATTAGGATGAGGCATGCTGGTCTTTATGGAACAAATTTAGAAACCATTATTCTATTAAATTACCTTTTATTCATTCTATCTCTTACCTTTTTTTTTTTTCTGAGGCAATTGGGGTTAAGTGACTTGCCCAGGGTCACACAGCTAGGAAGTGTCTGAGACCAGATTTGAACTCAGGTCCTCCTGACTTCAGGGCTGGTGCTTATCTCTTACCTTTTTAAAGTTATATGTCATACAGTCAAAATCAATGAAATTTTGCATTTTTGCTAAACAAAATCCATATTGCCAAAATTCTTCCAAAGGCGGAGATATACAATATAAAATAATTTATGAAGTTCATCAGTCATGTCTTTTGAGGTCCCTTCCCATTCTAATCCTATGGTCCTATAATCCACTCAGCAGAAATCATTACTATAATTTTCAAATATGTAAGATAATTGCAAACTTTTATTTTAAAATGAGTCCTCCTATATGATATATTGGGAAATTTTAGTGTTTCCAAGATTTCAAACTGCTCCATACAGCAAAGACCCAATTATTTAACACTAGTATTTTACTGGTAATACTATATGATTCTGAATCCAGCAATATTAATATTTTAGAATAAGTAAATTTAGAGAAATCTGAAAGGAAAATGTTTTTTTTTTACCAGTGATGACTTCTGTATAACATATAGTGATAAGACCTATTATTAATAATAATTTTTGGAAAAGTTGGCAGGCTATTCATGTAGTGAGAATGAGAGATACCTGCTGGAAGGTGATAAGGCTACAGTGATACTCAAATTAAAAGAGTATGGAAAGAGGAATAGAAAGAGTTCTAGTATACTAAGTAGATTCTCTATAGAAGAATTAGGGAAATAGATGAATAACTTCTAGCATATGAAAAGGGAACGGAGAAGACATTTCACTATTGGTGGAGCAATTAACTCACTGACAATCACAACTCCAACAAAATATAAATATGAAACAAATGTTATGATAAATAAGGGGGAAGAGACGCAATTCCCCTGTATTCTTATATGATTAATCTTTGATTCATTAATTTTATATACAAAAATTAGATTGTATGTGTAAATAAGAAAGGCTAACATTTTTGTAGCATTAATTCTGCAAGTATCTATTAGTGTCCACTATGAGAAAGACCTAATAACAGTATTTAAAATGTAACCAAAATATGTAGGAAAGATGAATTGTTTCCTTTATGCTCTTAATTTAGTAGTATTCTTAAAATGCCAATTTGACAGACCATTCATTGACTATGACTTCCATAAGTCCTTAACACTCTTTATGTGATACATAAAACAATGTCAATAAAACACCACACATTCCTAAAAATGTTTAAAAAGTATCTAAATAATTTTCCATCATCGTTTTCAATACAATTTTGTTTCCTCACAAGATATATTTTAGAAGGGGAAAATACTAAACTAATAAGAAATAGACATTCATTCTGAAGATTTACAAAATCTATAATTTTGCAATCATTTGTTTGCACGTTGCAATTGTGTTTGAAAAATTAAAAGTATGAAATAAAGTACACACCAAAGCTGTTAAATAAACTGATCAGGATCTTGATCTTAATAAATTATTATGATTATTTAATCTAATGGGTTATTAAATGTGCTTAATCTGAATAACTTTTTCTCTCTAGTTTTCCTAATTTTTCCCAAGAAATTGTTCCTTGGCTCCTATAGAAATTAACTTTTATTAGAAAGTATGCTTAGCATAAAAACATAAAAAGGACAATAGAATAGAGTACTTACGTGTGCAGCTGCCGTCTTGATATGCATAAAAGCCATGAGCACATTGGTCACATCTTTGCCCAGCAACTCCAGTCACACAGTAACACTGCCCCTCATCACTACAATTTTCAGACACTGAACCTAACTGGCTACAGTTGCACGGCAAGCAACCAAGTCCTGTGTTCAAACCATAAAAGCCATTCTGTTCAAGAAAGTAAAGGAAAAAATCTTAAGAACAAAAGCACTCTAAGGAAATTGATACAGGACATTTCAAAAGTCTTAGTATAGTTTTAAACAATCTATAATATAAACAGGGTGTTTCAAAAGTCAACTTTTGGAACACCGTGTGTCCACACATATATATATGTACATGCATGTATATCTTCTGTAATTAATAAATCTCCCCTCAAAATAGTTTGCTTAATAATTTGACCTGCAAAATAGTTTAATAATGTTCAATATGTTTAAATACTCATATTTAATTATAAATAAAATTACTTTTTATATTTAAGTAAATAAAATCACATATAATGTAAATTCAAACATATCTAACATCCTAAAACTATTTTACAGATCAACTACATAAGCTTTATCAATAACATAGAATCAGATATATTAATCAAGCCCACTTTAACACTTTTAGGAAAGCAAGAAAATGCTACACTTTGAGTCAACTTTAAAAAGCAAAGTTAGGGTATAGCAATATCTGTTCCTTCCTCACTCTCTATACACACACATACACACAAACACACAGACACACAATTCACTAATTAATAACAGAAAAAGATTTGGCTGAAAACATAAAATTATTTTAACTCTATTTCATTCCCATTTTGTCTGCATTTCTTACCAAGCATTGATCACAATGTTGTCCTATAACATTTGGCTTGCATTTGCAGAGACCAGTCTCATGATGGCAAACACTGGAAAGAGAGCTGCTTCCATGGCATGAACAAGCTAATGTGTTCCCCAAAAATGAAAAAGAAAATTCATTACAAGGACTTAAAAAGATCTTTTCATCCTTCTCCATGATAAAAATCTTTACATAGGTACACATAGCACATTTCACTGAGTTGTACATCCAATCTATACTTATACTTTCAATAATTTGAATTACTATGAAAAAATATTTCTACCATGACAATCATAGCATCATTATTTTTCTTTTGACAAAATTTGCATTTTAGCAATCTACAATTCAAAAGTTCCCTCCACCCTTTTCTATTTTGGCCGTGAAAATCTTACTTCAAAAATTGCACATAAAATTATCACTTTCACACTACAAGTTTGCTTGCCTCTCACCATGGTATATTAATAAAATACTTCTTTTATTGACTTTTCCTAGGTCATCTATCTGCAATAATTTTGAAGTCAAAGAAAGAAAACTGTATGTATTAATTGATAAGGGCTTTGCAAATGCTGCTAACAGCATTAATTTAACAGGATTTATTTCTGTTTTTGTAACATAAAATCACATCCTCTTAATTAGTTTAGTTAACATCTTCATTACCAACCAGTTGTTGGGTTTTTTTTTTTTTGTTTAGCATCCATTATGATAAGTCAGTGTCATAACATACATAACTCTCCCTTTCCTCAGATGTGCTTGATTTTTTTCTATGTTTTTACTTCTATTATGAATCAGATAGAAAGAGGAGAAATTAACCTGCTTGAATTAACCAGTTTGAATATCAATATAATTGTCACCCAATACAATTATTTTAAAGTGTAAAAGCTGTTTTGCTATGTAAAGATAGTATGATAATTAAGATAGTCTATTTCATCCACTATCTACTTACCACGACAATTTTTAGCAACAAGAGCATCCCCATAGAAGCCTTCAGCACATCTCTCACAGTGAGGGCCCTCTGTGTTCCCAATACACTTCAAACACTCTCCTGTGACTGTATCACAGTGATCAATTTCCAGAGGATCGACATTGTTATTGCAATCACATGGGACACAAGATTCCCCAGGTACCGTTGGATTTCCATAGTAACCGTCTGCACATCTGTAAAAACATTTGAGAGCAAGGTCAAACTAAGTACAATTGGCCAAGAAATTTCCCCAACAATTCAGGGATTCTCTGCCTGGTTATTCAATTAGGCCTACTATTTTGCAAAAGATTTATAGAGACAAAGATACAACTCTTTTGGTTTGGTCATTCAAAAACTTAATTTGCTCTTTGTTCATGATTTACCATTTTAAAAAAATAAGTGTAATAAAGTGCATTCTAGATGTGACAAATATGAATTCTAATTTGCTCAAGTAGCCTTGGTTTGTCAAATGATCTATAGTCTGAGAATTCCATACAACAGTCTTTTAAATATATATGTGTGTGTGTGTGTGTGTGTGTGTGTGTGTAACTATGCTAATGACTCCCAAGTCTGGTTTTGCAATAGATTAAAAAGCCCCTTAAATCATTTTAAGGGTTTATCATGACGATCTTAAATATATAAAAAATAAATTTAATTTAAATTCACTTTATTTTTTAAAATGCAATGTAAAAATGTGTGGAGAATCATGAAATCAGATAAAATTCTGTTTTTCTAAGGTATGAATTATATCATAACTTCAAAAACCTTGAACTATGTTAAAAACACATACTACAGAAAAATGGTTGAACAGGCAGTACCAACTGAACTCTCCCAATATTTTTCTCCAAAAAAACTTTAAAATAACTCCTCAAAACAAATTTTGGAGAAGCTGGGCCCACAAAAAGTCAGAGTGAGACATTTTTCCTGTTGAAGACAACTTAGGAGGTCAACAGAAGAAATCTATGACATCAGGGTGAAGACTACACGTAAGCATTGGAGGTGGCCACTGTGATGGCAACAATAATAGGGTGGGAAGGAAGGAATTTGGAACTCAAAATGTAAAAAGAAAAGAATGTTCAAACAAATATTTTTATTTATTTATTAAAAAAAGAAAAAACAAGTACATACTATGTAAAATATAACCAACCTCTCACACCACATTCCTGTATATCCTGGTTGACACTGATCACAGATAACTTCATCTCCATCATCCAAATGGCAAGTAGGGCTGAAACTAATAAAAAGTATCAATGAAAAGATGTTTTCCTACCTCTGGATAATGCTGTATTTCTAAACATTTTAAAGACCTATTTCTTCTTTTTTATTTCTGTGATTATTAAATGATCAATAGCAGAGCAAGGAAGCAGGGGGGAAACTTCATGCAAAGGTTTGATGCATGATCTCTTTTAAGATCTGCATAACCACCTCTCAGTGTATTTTTCTGAAAATTAATTTCATTTTTAACCAGGTAAGTAGCAATGATTACTATATGTGTTTATATACCTATATTTATCACACACAGAGAGAGCAATGAATTCACAAATCTTTGAAATATTTAAATACGAAATACATCATTTTTCTCTAAAGATTTCATTTCAAATTTAGATAGCAAAGCCAATAAAACTAGAGTTCTTTCCTGGGGATATGTAATAACTTGTCAATGATAGGTCAGGTTTTTAATAAACAGTAATAAATATTGGCTGTGTGGTAAAGGAACAATATAAGACCCTCAGGGCTCTTCAATATGTAATTTGCCACTTACTTGTTGGAGGCAGTTGTAAGAGGACACGCACAGGGCTGGCAGTCTTCTGATGTCCCTCTGGAAGGATTCCCATAGAAACCTGGTGAACACTGGTCACAGTGAGCCCCTGCAGTGTTGTGCTTACAAGCCTATTGCAAACAAGTAAAAAAGAGCAGAATTAGAGGAGCCAAAATTCAATCCAGTTGGAAAGGACTTCAGAGTACATCCAATCAAACCTTTTCATTTTATAGATGAAGAAATGAGGAAACCCAGGGGAGGTAAGTGACTGGGTCCAAATCAATAAGGTAATAAACCTCAGAAACAAGTTCCCTTTGATGGCAGAGATACTGCTCTTTCCACTGAATAAAACTGCTTCCTTTGCTTTCTCCATTTAAAAAGGAGAACTGGGCAATATGGGCGTGGTGACAGGAAAAAGTACTAAAAGTATACCTGATTGAAGGAGTAGCAAACCTAGGGGCAATAGGCATTTATTTTAATGAGATTTTCTGAAACTCATAAAAATACTTACATAAGTAAAGTATCTGGTAAAAACTGACTATATCATAAATACATAATTTATAAAAATCCTTATTTGATCCAACCTCCGTAACATACTTTGTTATAGACATCACCAATTTATTTCTAAATGTATTCTATTTATTTACTAGGGAAGCTGTAAAACTTCAAAGGCATGAGTGATTTCAGGCAAGTCAATATTTACCAAACTTAACATAAAATCTGTTTGAATGTAAAAATCCTAAAGCAACAAATATAAGGCAAAGATAGTAATAAAAACAATCTTCAACCAAGGAATAATGCTCTAAGGTCACTGAACACATTTAACAAAGCTTAGGGAGAAAAAAGTCTTTCAATCCGGTCATTGTTATAATCAAAGAACTTCAATGAGTTTCACATATTCCTTTCCATGTTACAAGTTTAAGAATGATCTTAAGCCTAGGGAGCACCTGATCAAATCCAGTATAAGCACTCCTATCATTTCTAAAACCTAATGGCTCTAGGAAACCAATTCAAAATGTCAGTAATTAAAAGGAGACTTACCAAGCAAACACCATGAATATCACATTCAGTAGCATGACTGTGGCACTCACAGGGTTGACAGATTCCTCCAAAGAGTATTCCACCTACACGGTAATACCCAGGGAGACAGGACTACAAGGAAAACATGAATGCAAGTTAGATAATTATGCAAATCATCTACTTTCTTAAAACAAAACAAAACAATCTTTTTATTTTCCCATTTAGTAGTGAAACCCTTATTACTTTTTAAAAAGCAGAGAAGTATGTAGATGAAAATTTAATGAATATCATTATTCTAAAGTACTCTAAATTGTGTTTGCAACACAATATTCCTAAATTGGACATTATATAGCATTCCCTTAACCAATATTTCAGACCTCCCTTTATTTTTGAGGGGCCCTAACTTTATAAAGAACTTTGGTAAATACAAGTTACAGTGATTTTGTTTTACAAATGTAATTATCTTATCCTTAATGGGCCATCCAGGAAACCAAGATGATTGTACATTGGAATTTGAGGAACATTCTCCCCTTAGGCTTCATTTTCTGGTAAAGGTCCTATAGTATAATTTGCATTCCTGTATGTTTCCAATGTGAAGAGGGAGTAAGAGCCAGCACTCTATCCACCATATCACATAACTGCTTCTAAATGCTTGGATATTGTTATCCAAACCTTAGAACCAGTTAAGTGACACGTTGGATAGAGTGCTGGCTCTAGTCAGGAGGACTTGCATTCTAACATAGCTTTAGATATTTGCTAAGTGTGTGATCCTGGGCAAGTTTCTCAACTCTTTTACCTGAGTTTCTTCATTTGTAAAATGAGCTGGAGAAGGAAAGGACAAACCATTCCAGTATCTTTGTCAAGAAAACCACAACTGGGATCACAAAGTGTCAAATGCAACTGAAAATACTCAACAACAACAACAAAAATCCAAACCTTCCCTAAGAACACTACAATCACTAAATCAGATCTAGATTTATAATGTTAATAGGTGAATAGTTTTTACATATATATACATATATGTAAAAAGTCTGAAGAAGGATTTTTCTCATATTCTCTGATCTTAGAATCAGTGCTCTATATAATCAACAATTTAAAATAAAGAGTAAATAAAGAGAAATTCTCTCATTCATCTAACCCATTTGTAAAACCTTATATGTTTATAAAAACAGTATTCATCAAGAATAGCTGGGATCCATAAGAAGGATTAGTGGGATATTTTGTTGTGGGAGTCCCTTACAATTATATGAGAGAATGTATATTATATAATGTTTAATATCTTAGTAATAACAGTAGATTAACTAGTGAGAGAGATCAAGGCTAAGCCAATATAAATAGAATAATTCTCAAGAGCATCTATTATCAAACAAGAGTAAGATGAACAGTCAAGAAGAAAAGCCATTTCTAGGGATCGGTGTATCGCATCTGAATGCCATAAGATTGTGCAAAGCAAGGGTGGTGCCAGAACAGAGGGAAAGCTGGATGTTCTCCAGGTAATTGATCAGTATCAACAGGACAAGAGTGGTTGGGTAAAGTCCAGAATGGAAACCTTATCAAAGCCAGGAAAAAACAATAAGCACAGTGAGTGGGCCTAGAGGCATATTTAAGACTGCAAGCAGAGATCAAAAAAACCAAGTAAACAAACTAAAACAGGAGTGGGTCAAGCAGAGGAGATCCTGTCCCAGAGCAAAGGCTGCCAAGGGGCAATCTGCTTTACTTGTAGTTCAGAGTCTGATTTAATCTTTTCTGCTGCGGAAGAAGTCTGGCCTCATCTGCCTATTCTGCCTAATGCAGGGCAGCTGTTGGCTTCCCTGTGATGTGGGCATATAGCCACAAAATCCAGCAGTTCAACTCAGGACCTATGAAGTAAAAGAACAAAAGGACTCAGATACCAGATTAGTCCTCAGGATTAGCTTATGGGTAGGTATGCCTTCTTGACACTAGACCACTGCCAAATATAAATGACAACTGGTTTCTCTCCTAGAGAAGAAAATAAAATGGCTTAAGGAACAGTTTTCTCCTCTTCTTCCAAATAACTAGAGTGGATAACTGTTCCTTGAGATTATAGAAAAAAAACACACCCAAAAATATTCTGAAGAAGTAAAGCCATTATCAAAAAGCCAGTGAATGAAAAAATACAAGGTATAGGAGCCAATTCAAGGGGGAAAGGTCTACATCATTAGTATAACAGAGATGGAGATCTATCTGCCCACCAAAAAAAAATTCTCAGTATTAGGAAGAAATAACAAAAACCCATACTCAGCATCAAAGAATTTCAGAGACAGAAGAGACATTACAGGTCATTTAGTTCAATCTTGACCTGGCTGGAAGAACCAATAAATTGGTCATTTTGCCTTTTATTTGAAGAGATCATCTATGTAAGAGGTATCAAACTCTGGTCACTGCTCTCAAATAAAAACCACAATACAACATAATGTTAACTTGTGGCCATCTATGTCAACATGGGGACCACAGATATCTGTCATTTGATTTTGATATCACAGATGTATGCTAGCCCTCTCAGTTCATGAATGAGGGAGACTAAGGCACAGAAAGGGGAAATTACTTACCCAATATGACAGAGGCAATAATTGGTAAAGTAGTGTAATGATAAGGAGAAGACATAAGTACTAGCCAGTGAGAGGAATCATATCACTGCCCCGGGATAGAAGATATGTAGTAAAATGTCTAAAGAAAAAAAAATCCTAGAAAAACATCCTAGGATGGTACGAAGGGGAAAAAATATAAGAAGTAATCAGAAGTTCTCAAGGAAGAGAGTTGGAAATAATGCCTATGATCTAGATGTCTATATTTTATGGTGTAGATTACAAATAATTAACAAAGTGAAAAAATAAATTTTAATAGTTATAGGCATCATGGAAGCTTGTTGAAATGGAATTTAACATAAAATTATATCAATTCGATAGCATGTCATGTTCAGAAGAAATAGCTCTAATACAAAGTATGGAATGGTACTATATTTTTAAAAAGTATACAGCTACATAAAAATCCAAGACTATTAAGGCAAGGAAAAATGTATGTGAACATGGATAAAAGGAGAAGTGTCATCAGGGAAACAATCTACAGACCAGTCAGCCAGAAAAAAAAATAAGATTGATGCTCTCCCAAAATATAATACAAAATTAAAATAAAGGGCAAAGTTAATGGGCTTCCACTACTTAAATATTGTTTGGAAGTCCCAATCTGCAAAAAGCTGCAAATGTTATCTTCTTAATTTGCCTTGCTGATAGCTTCATCCCTAAGCTTTAGAAAATAATGAATGTAACTGGTCCAGATAATTTTAACCAAGAAATAACAGGTGGGTGAAGCAGAAATGAGGACAGCATTGGGAGAAAGTAGTCATGCCATCTTTTAGTCTGCAAGAGTGAAGGAAAGGAATAATAAGGCATTGATAGACTCAGAAATACAATCTAGACCTTGAAAAAGAAAATTTTTTAGACATTAGAAGCAAAGAGAAGATCACATCGAGATATTTTAAAAACAAATGTAGCTCAAGAGGTTGAGATGTCTTTGAAAATGTCATTCTGACAATACTACTGCAAAAGAGATAAAGTGAAGAAGAAAAGATTTCTAAAAAGATTATTCAAGGGACAAAGATAAAAGGTAGGACTCATAAATGGAAATGAATGGAGAATGGCTTGAAATATAAAAGGAATGCATCAATAAGACTAAAGACCCAGTATAAATTAAGGATTATGAAAAATGCTAAAGGCAACAACTTTCCTTAGCTTTACTAAAAGCAAGAAATTGAATAAGGAAAGTGTAATGTTATCAGACTTCAGAAAGGCTGCCAAACTCTCCAACTCTTATTTAGCTTCTATCTTTTACACAAAACTGAACAATTTCCATATTGGGAAATATAGAACAAATATCATTTAAAGGAAAAACTAAATTCAAAGAAGTAAAAAGAAAAGGAAAACAGGAATTTACATTAAGTTAAAGCCTCCGAACTCAGAAGAAAAAGGACCTTAAGGGTCCTTAGAAAACTTGCAGATGGGGCAGCTAGGTGGTGCAGTGGATTGAGCACTGAAGTCAGGAGTACCTGAATTCAAATCTGGCCTCAGACGCTTAACACTTCCTACCTGTGTGACCCTGGGCAAGTCATTTAACCCTAATTGCCTCAGGAAAAAAAAAAGAAAGAAAAAAGAAAATTTGCATGTTTGATTACAGAATCCTTGAATGAAGTCATGGACAATGGAAAAGGTATCAGAGTCTTTTAGGATATTCTTGAAGGAAAAATGAAGAAATATGACCTGAATGTTTTTACAATAAGGTAGAATCACAGCCTGTTGAACAACCATACTTAATCAGTATTGACAAATGAAATAATTACTTTGATGGTGTAAAACTGGACTCTAGCTTTGGTCCTATCCAACATTTCAATCTAAAACTTATAAGACAATGGATGTGGCTATCAAATTTGAGAATGGTACAGAGATGGGATAAGTGTAATATCAAATGTAGAACTCAAAATTATCCTGATACACTGGATCTATATGCTAGTATTGACAAGTTGAAATTATGTTACATATTTGCTAAATCTTGTACTTTAAGTTCAAAAAATCATGTATATAAGGAATCAATTGGGAGGAGGGGAGGGGAATTAGATCATTTACTGTAATCCACACTAAAATATCCTGACAGTTTTAACTGACTACAAGCTCACTGTGATGCGAACCAGCAGTATAAAGAAGATGCTAAGGAAAAAAAAAACTAATAAAAATTGGCAAAGTAGAAGTAGAAGGGAAGTAATAGTCTTATTACATATAATTATTGCACTGGTCAAGACCATGCCTAGAATACTGTGTTCAGTTTTCTTGGATTACATTAGCAAGCTGGAGTTTATCCAGACAAGAATAATGTTAGTAAGAGATCTTGAATCATGAGAAATTGTTATCTTTCAGGGTCTAAGATTTCTCATCAATAATACTGGGATATTGGACATTGACTAGATGATCTCTAACCTACCTTAGAAGTCTATAATTGTATAATAACAAGGTTCTAGATTGACAAAACTGAATGCATTTAGCCTGGAGAAGAGAATTAATACAGGATTAAATATCTGCTTTCAAACAATGGAAGGGTTCACACATGGGAGTTATGAGGGTAGTATTGCAGAAGTCAAAATTAGAACAAGGATGAAAGTTAGAAGAAGATAAATTTTGATTCAGTATATAGAAGAAATTTCTGACAATTATAGCTGCATAGCATCCAAACATGCTATCTGCAAGAGTCAGTTCAAAAGGAATCAACTGAAAAGTTCGCAAGAAGTTTTTAAGTAGAAGCTCAAAGGTTACCTGCCAGTGATATTATTTTTTAAAAAAGGATTCTTGAATTAAAAAATAGGTTGAATTGGTTAGCCTGTAAAATTCCATCAAAACCCCAAATTCCATAACTCTAGTTCTGTAACATTATGTTTTGTAAATGCTTTGTCTCTTATGCCTATATTTCCAATATGTGTTTGTTGGGAAGTAATCTGCTATTCCATGAATCACTATAATTGGGTAGGACAGTCAATCCTCTTCAATAAAACAGAATCCTGTAGTGTTGATTCAAATAACCACATCCTCATTGACAAAGGAAATATTAAATCAGAGAACTGTAACTTATGCATGTGTATTCTACTTAGAAGCAAGAAATCAACATTTTTTTTCTTTTCTTTCCTTTTTTGGGGAAGAAACAGCATTAAAGACCAGAATCAGTCATAGATTAGAGTAAAAATCCTAACAATAGCAAAAATAATTTCCCTATTATGTACAAAGCAAGAAGGGATAAGAATAGCATTTAAGAAAAAATGCTTTATCAATTAACTATCAACCAGGTTAAAAAATAATGTCAATGGGGATGATGCCAGAGATGAGGTGAGAAAACAAAAACTTTGGTCAATGTACCATATACATGGAATATATAGCTTATTTACATTCAACTTTTATAGCTGAAGCAGAAAAATAAAGGTGAAAAAGAGAGAAGTGGGGAAGAACATTAACTACCTCACAGGAGATCCCAGTATACCCTTGAGGGCATTCACAATGTTCTGCATCAGTAGCCAGCACCAGATCTATGACATTTGGGTTTGCTGTGTCCAAAGTTACAGTATCTAATCTATAAACAAACAGAAGGACATGAACTGATATAGATTTTTTAAAAACATTACTGGGAATTCTTTTCTAGGAAAATGACTTAATTTCAAATGAAATGTATTGTCAATATTATTTAATAAGTGTTTGAAGATCTTCTGACTATAGACATTAGCTCCCTAGAACTTATCACTATCCTCTACAAATCAATTCTTCTTAAGGAATTTGTAAGAATATAGTGAAGTTGCCATGAAGCCCTGAAGAAAAATCATAACCTGCTCTATCATGTTTCTTTACACTACTCCCCATAAAAGAAGCAATCATTAAATACTGGTTTCTTTTAAATGGTTAATCTTTGCTCAGCATCTCTTTTAGATTTGACCAGTCGTTATAAGAAATTAAGATCTCTCAAAGTTCTAATTGGTTAGATAAAAGAAAATATAAGAAAGGTAAAACTACAAAATTAATGGCCCAGTATGAATTTTGGCTTAAAAGATTGTTAATTTACTTAGTATTCCATATCATATTAAATCTATTTATATCTTTAAATGCTTTGTAATGATTATTCTTTAATTATCTTCTTGGGAATAATTTCCATTTCTGATAGAAATTGTTTACATTGGCATTGTTCTGAACCACTAATGCAGTCCTTTCTTTGGGAACTTTAAAATATTTATAACCATTAGCAAAGATGACATTTTTTATTAATTTGTAAGTAAAGCACACAAAGTATAAAGTTTTACTTCTTTCTTAATACATACCTATACAGAGCTTTTTTTGCAGTATTATAATTGGCCCTGATTAAAAGATGAGTCACATTGGCTAAGACGGTCATCAGCTGGTCCCGATCTATTTCTCTTTTGGTATTATAATCTCTGAAATTTTCAGGTACAAGTTTCACTACATTAAAGTATTCTTCATAAGGTTGCAGTGACAAGCCTTCAGCCCTCGTGCTTAAAGTGAGTCCATTTCCCTTCAAAACACAAATAACAAAAGAATATATTTGGTGTCTAAAAATAGTATCAAATTTTACATTTAAAAAAGTTGAACTTAGGTTCAGTTTGAAGTGAGGATGCCTATGACTCTTGACTCCCAAACTCTTAGAAAATAGTAATCCTTGTCTATCTTTATTAGGCACTTATTATGTGCTAGACATTATGCTGAACTTTGGTGGGGGGGGGGGGGGAGACAAAGGGAAAAAAATATAATCCCTGGCCCTAAGGATCATACTAAGAATAAAAAGATTTTTAAAATCCCACAAGCTCATAATAAACTTAAAAATCTTACAGGGAAAATATTCCATGCACACAACTAAGTAAAATAAAAAGTAGAATGTGATGGGACAAAAGGGAGTTAGATTCTGCCCTAAGTAGAAAGGAAGAGATGGATATGAAAGATATTGTGGATGTAAAATCAATAGGAATTAACTATTGATTGGGTGTGAAGAGTAAGAAACACAGGACAGGATACAAATTTATTTTAAAGTTTAGGATCTAGGGGACAAGAAAACATTAATTGAGCATATATTATTAGAAAAGCACAATTTTAGGTAGTTTGGAAAAATAAACATAGCATTTAAACTCGGGAGTTTTCACTCTAGTAAGAGAGATTTTAGGCAAATAGGCAAATAGATCTAGATAGAGATATTTACATAGATCTTATAGACCTCTATCTCTAAAATCCCAAAGTCAGGTACTATGTTTATTTTTCCTTCTATTTATGCATACACACATACATACATGTATATATAGTGTTCATATATATATATACATGCAAATATGCATATATAAAAATACACATATATAGACATATAAAACACACATATATTTATGTATCAGACTGTTTACTAGATTGAATATATTCAATATATATATATATACACATATATATTTTACTATATAACAAACATACACACACACATATATATTTATATATAACTGACCTATACAAATATCTTATAAGAACAAACATGCATCTATTCAATGTGTTTATACATACATGTGTTATGAATCTTTGTGATCCCATCTGAGGTTTTCTTTGCAAAGATACCACAGTGGCTAGCCATTTCTTATTCAGCTTATTTTAAAGATGAGGAAACTTAGGTAAACAGCACTGAGCGACTTGTCCATCATTTGAAGGTGGATTTGAACTCAAGAAGATAAGCGTTTTCTGACTCTAGGATTGGCATTCTTTCCACTGTACCACCAAGCAGTCAGATAAAAAGTACCACCATAGAAAACTGGGACACTATGCATTGTTAGTGGAATTGTGAAAGGATCCAACCATTCTGGAGAGCAATTTGGAATTATGTCCAAAGAACTGTAAAACTGCATACCCTTTGATCTAGCATTGCTAATACTGCATCTGTATCCCAAAGAGATCATGAAAGAGAGAAAAGGACTCATACGCAAAAAATGTTTGTGGCAGCCCTTTTTATAATGTCAAGGAACTGGAAATTGGGGGGATGCCCATCAGTTAGGGAATGGCTGAATAAGCTATGGTATATGAATATCATGGAGCATCATTATTCGAAAAGAAGTGATGGTCAGGCTGATTTCAGAAAAGCTTGGAAAGATTTACATGAACTGATGCTGAGTGAAATGAGCTGAAGCAGGAGAACATACTACACAGTAACAACAAGATTATATGAAAATCAAATGTGAAAGACTTGGCTCTTCTCAGCAATGTGGTGATTCAAGGCAATTCCAATAGACTTGTGATAGAAAATGCCATCTGCATCAGAGAGAGAACTATGAAGATTCAATGTGGACAGAAGCATGGTATTTTCACTTTTTCTTTTTCATGGTTTTTTCCCTTTTGATTTGGTTTTTCTTATACAATATGGAAATATGCTTAAAAGAATTGCACATAATACCCTTTGACCCAGCAGTGTTTCTACTGGGCCTATATCCCAAAGAGATCTTAGAGGAGGGAAAGGGCCCCACATGTGCAAGAATGTTTGTGGCAGCCCTTTTTGTAGTGGCTAGAAACTGAAAACTGAAGGGATGCCCATCAATTGGAGAGTGGCTGAATAAATTATGGTATATGAATGTTATGGAATATTATTGCTCTGCAAGAAACGACCAGCAGGACGATTTCAGAGAGGCCTGGAGGGACTTGCATGAACTGATGCTGAGTGAAACGAGCAGAAACAGGAGATTGTCATACACAGCAACAACAGTATTACATGATGATCAATTCTGATGGACATGGCTCTCTGCAACAAAGAATTGTCTCAAACCAGTTCCAATTGTTCACTGAAGAAAACCATATACACCCAGAGAGAGGGATATGAAATATGGACCACAACGTAACATTTTCATGCTCTCTATTGACATCTGCTTGCATTGTGTTGCCTTTCTCTGATTCTTTTTTTTCTTGTAGATAGGATTTTTCTTGTATAACTTCTCAAGCATTTCAACATTATTAACATGTAGTGGACTTCCTGCCATCTAGGGGAGGGGAGGGGACTGGGGGTAAAATTTGTAATGGAAAGCTTTGTAAAGATCAATGTTGGGAAACTACCCATATACATGTTATACAAATAAAAAGCTTTAATTAAAAAAAAGAATTGCACATATTTAACCTATATCAGATTGCTTGCTGTCTCAGAGAGAGGAGAGGTAAGAAAGAGAGGGAGAAAAATTTTGAGTACCAAATCTCACAAAATAAATGCATTTGGAAAAATAAAATTCTATTTTTAATTTTATTTTTTTAAAGTATCACTACAATTCCCAGGAAGATGGGATCACTATAACCTTGGGAACAGTAAGGAGGGTTTTGGGAACAGGTTCATAGTGAAGATTGACATTTCAACTGGATCTTTAAAAAGTGAGTATGATAAAGTAATAGAAGTTTACACTTACATAGTGTTTCATTGTTCACAAAACCCTATAAATACATTATTTAATTTGTTAAAACAATTTTTGAGTTTGATGTTTGCTAATATTATTCCCATTTTACAGGTGAAAAAATTGAGGCTCAGAAAGTTTAAGTGGCTTCACTCAGTTGGTAATTATTAGAATAGTATTTGAAATCAGATCTTCATAACTCTTAGTCATTATACCATGGTGCCTCATGATACCAACGGGGAAGGGAAGCATGGGCAGAAAACGGATTCTAGACATAAGAATGAGCAAATCTGCAGGAGGACTACTGTTTGTTTTTTGTAGAACTGTGAGTGAGTAATCAGTCTACTTTAACTGGAGCAGATTACATGAAGTAAAGTGGCATGAAAAATATAAAAAGAAATAATTGATGCTCAAGAAAAAATTATTTCTCTTAAGAAGATATAGTATACATGGGAAAAAGAGGGAAAAAAAGGACTCACCATTAGTAAAAGACTGATAGAACTTCTCATCTTTTCTAGTAACAAGAAAGTCCCCCATATCTCTCTTTGATCTGGCCTGAATTCTAAAGAATAGATTCCCTGATCTAAATTCATGGAAGAAAGAAAATATTCCAGTGACCCCACAAATCACAAAAGTCCAAAAGAGGGAAAGCCCTGCATAGTGACCACTTGCTGTTCCCTACCTTATAGAGCCTAATTGGGCCATTTTTGACCTGGAAAATATCTCACCACAAAATTCTCTAAAAGGAAATCTAAAAAAATGTTACCTTAATAATAACATCTGCGTGAGACATCAAGTCACTGTCCACAGTCTCCATTGGAATATCATAAGATACAGTATACTTCAGTTTTCCACCAAAGGCTGTCAGCTGAAACAATAATATTTAAAACATGATAAATAATTCATTCATTCATTCATTTATCTTTTGCAAGCTTGGCCCTGGTGCAAGTGATCCTAATCTCTACTACAGTGATACTTCAAAAGTCCAAACTAAAAACTAATCACAATACCTGGAATATTCTAATTACAACTCTGCACATTTAGAAATATAAGAATCACAAAAATGATGGCTCATATTTCCACAAGGCTATGAGGTGTCCAGGATACATTTCAAGCATAATTTCTGTCTACTTTCACAACTCTGTGAGAGGCAAATAGTATGTGTATGATTATACTTATTTTACTGATATGGAAACCAAGACTCCTCAAAGAATTAAATGACTTAACTTGGTTACATGGCTAAGAGGCAGCCACAGTATAATAGATAATAGAGCTTAATTCAAAGCCAAGAAGACCAGGGGTCAAATCTTACTTCTGACACATGCTGGTAAAGCAAGCTACTGAAGCTATCAGAGGTCTAGGTAACATTTAATACCATTAGTTGTAGAGAAGTTGCCTGCCTAAATTGCTCATCATGAGGTAGAAATCTGGTCTAATCCCCTTGTTTTACAGATAAAAAAAATGAAAATTCAATGATTCTCCAAAGGTTCCATAGGTATTAAGAGACCACATCCTATACAAATTCAATGCACTTAAAAAAAAAGGAACTAAACCACACTGCCTCTGGGTAACCAAATAATAAAATATAAAAAGGGAAAGTTATACATAAAAGCCTATATTTTAATAATAATAAAAAGTACAAAGAAAAATAGATTCTATACAGCAACCCTATGTTGATACTGTAAAAGATATTTTGAGACATTCACTGAGCACAGTAAAAATATTCCATTTCCTTTCTTCTTGTTCTAACATACTTTTCTTCAGATACCAGTCATTTTGTTAATAAACATGATGCATATGAATGGAGGAAAAAAGAACTATTTAAAGTTATGGTTAATATTCAATGCCAAACATGCAAAATTATACCTGTAAAAAGAAAAGAGGCTCTTTTAGTTTCTTTCCATCTACAAACTTACTTTATTTCCAAGATATGCTGGAGGAGCTGACCAGTAATATTTAGATTTTAGCATTTGCATGGCCACAGTGTTGTTGATAGTTATTTGATGAGGTTCATCCACCTGGCTTTGCTGAGACTGGACATTATTTGAACTGAACAAGTCAGTGACCAGCCACCCAGACATATCAGTTACCTTTAAAAAAGATCACAGATTATTAGAATTGGAAGTGACTTAGATGTTCTTAGTTCATAGATTGAAAATTAGAAGTGACCTTAGAAGACATCTAGTCCATCTTTCTCATTTCAGAGATGAAAAGAGTAAAACCTAAAGAGATTAAATAAATTGTCCACGTTTCCAAAGCTATTAAGTGATAGAATTGGCATTAGAATCAAGATGTGCCCTTTCCCAGCTCAATACCTTTCATCTCTCTCGGAACTGGCAAATCTAGGAATAGGTCCAATTTATTTCTAAGTAAAGCAAAGTCATTTGCAAATAATAAAAACAAAGAAAAACCTCCACAATCCATAGTAATGTGTTAGAGTTAAAAGGAGGTCAGGAAAAATTAAGGGAATACAATTAGGTGTAGATATGGAAGATCCAGCCTGCTATTATCCTACACTAGTTGAGATACTCCTATCCTCATCTGTCCCAAAGATTCTATTTCACTCCTGGCCCTAGATTCTGTGCAACATATCTCTTTGAAGCTTTTACCCTTGTCTTTTATATACTATACTCAATCCTGACCAAGTCCAAAGAAACTAAGATTAGTGAAAGAGTTCTCCAGGCAAGAGAGGAATAGTATTCTCCAATGTCATTCTCTGAGAATTATGGTTGATCATTTCAGTGCTTAGAGTTCTTAAGTATTTCAAAGCCTACCTATTTGATGTGGTCAGTTTGGGAACTCTTGGGTCATGGACATAGGATCATACCTGAGTGACAGGCCAGGAAAGACTATCACAGACATCAGAAACACCAAAGCAGAAACATTCTGTGCAACCCTCAGGATTCCTTTCCTTCAGATTATAAAATCCTGGTTTGCAACGATCACATTCTTCCCCTTCAACATTTTCCTGAAAATCAACATAAAAGAATATTCTTTAACAAAACAGGTACAAGTAGGTAGACATATTGGTGCTTTTAGTAGGACCCTCCATTACTTAGTAAATGATCTTTAAAGCTTATAATGTCCTATATGCTCTAGACAGGAACAACTTGGTGATAAACTGTTCTGAGTTGGCTAGGTTGGGTCCATGAGCAATACACATTTTCCTTTTCTATTTAGTAGAATCAATCAGAATTTGTGTTCCACTTGCAAAACCATCATAAACACAGAGACTCTTGAGAACAGTTTTTATGCCTTTTTTGTATCTCTAGCACTGAGCATCTAGAATAAAGTGGGTACTTAATAAATGTTAGTTGATTAGCTGACTACAAAACTTAAGTATGTGTAATCATTTGTATGGTATCCTCTCTATTAGAGAGTGAGCTCCCTGAAGGCAGGAACCATGTTTTGTATCTCCAGTGCTTAGTGCCTGGTAGATAGTATGTACTTAATACATATGAGTTGGCTGGGTGGTTCCAGGAAGACCAGCACGGCTTGTTGAAAGACTAACATTCTCACAAGTAAGTTAATTGATTCCTCATCAGACCATATTGAGATCCATTGATTCATAATCCAGAACTCACTAAAACAATTTTTGCCAGGGCATTTGTGTCTGAATTGTGTATAACATGATGTCATACTTTCATACAGCAAACTTCTCTCTTCAGTAATTCATTTAATTACAACAGACAGGAAACCCAAATGAAAAATCTATGCTTGTGTCTTACCTCAGTTCTGCTCTTACCTTACAAAGACAAGGTTCAGTGCATGGGTCATCATTTACACTACCCGCCAGACTGCAATTGCAGCGAAAACAATTTGGATAGCCTTTGTAGCCAAACTGGCAACGATCACATTTTTCTCCAGTATAACCCTCTCTACACTGGCACTGACCTGGCCAGTTCCCTTAAAAGATAGAAATGGCAATGCTCAATAGTGAAGCATCAAGCAGTTAAAAAATACACTAAGACAGAGAGAGAAAACCAACTCCAATGCAGCAAATTGTTTGATTGATAGGATTCTCTATAACCATCACTTTCCACGTGAGTTAACACAAAATCTTGATTTTTATTCCAAATGCCAATGAGAAGACAAAGAAATTAATTGGATCACAGGAGACTTTTGACTGTCTCTTCATCCAATCCTACCTCCTTATGCACACTTATTAAGTAACTTGGACTGCATATGGTGGTTCAGTTAAAGAGTGGAAACAATGAACATTTATCATTTTAATAGGAATGCTTGGAAGTTTTATAATATAATGTTTTCCAAGCATTTTGAGCTTCTTGCATGACATTACATGAACATATTATTAATCCTAGGTTTCTATAGGGCTTTTTAGCATTTTTCTTCCCTTTAAAAATGCTTTCTGTATATCAACATTGATAAATTATAAATGTGTCACATTAGTTATCTGCATGGTATTCAAACATTTAGAAGAATAAGTTCTAAATAAAGGGGGGGAAAGCACAAAATACATATGCAACCCAAATATTTACCATTGAGCTGGTCAGCCTGGTCATCATCCTTAACACAGACTGAATTGAGTGACCCAAAAGGATCGCAATTACATGGAAGACATGGATTGTTCTCATAAGGAGAAACCTGAAACAAGGATACATGTTATCTTCTCTACTTCCAGATGAGTCACTATAATGAATAACAGCAGAATTGATGATAAACATGATAAAAGCCAGGTTCAATCCTGACTCCAGCATTTACTACGTAACCATAAGAAGACTTCTATAGCCTCATTTTTCTGATTTGCAAATTGGAAGCAATTATGAGCTAGTAAACATGTGAGGCAGAATTTAAGTTCAGATCTTCTGGACTCTAAACCCAGCACTCTCTTCACTGCACTATGGAACTGCCTCATAATAATCACATGACAATTTGATTATTATAGCAATTATAACAGTAATCATTATATCTTGATGCTATGATTATAAGAATAATGAAAATATTTTATGGCAATAGAATGATGGCTCATATTTGTGTTTTGTCTCATGATCTCCTTAGGCAAACAGAGTTTTGGGGGTTTTTTTAATAGGAAAAGGATCTAGAGTTGTTAGTAGATTGCAAGCTCAATGCCAGGTAACATTGTCCTATCGCAGACAGAAAAGTTAAGAGAACAAATACAGCATTCAGGAATCAGGGAGGTGATAGACCTAGTTTACACTGACCTAACAAGATTATAGCTGCAATATTTGTGTTCTGCTTTGTGTGCTAAATTTTAGGAAGGGCTCTGATAAATGAGAGAGCATTCAGAGGAAGGAAGCCAAGATAATGACTAACTTTGAGATTTTGTCATAGGAAGTTCAGTTGAAGGAACTAAAAATGTTAAGTTTGGAGAAAAATAGACATGGAAGATAGACATGAAAAGGCATCTTTAAGTATTTGAAAGTATGTAAAACTTAGAAAAAGAAAAAAGTTAACAAAATTACTTATTTTGTTTGGTCCCAGATAGCAAAACTAAAAGCAATAGGTGAAAGTTTCAAAGAAGCAAATTTAAGCTTGATTTAAGTAAAAGGAAACTTCCTAACAATGAGATCTAGCAACAAAAAGAATTGGTTATCCTAGGAATTCAGAACTTCAAATAAAGCATGGATGATAAGATACTTTTTCATGCATGGATGTGATTATAAGGGCCCCTTACAATGCTCATTTTCTAGGATTCTAAATTTTCATTTCTGTAAGAAGATGGCACAAAGAATTGCACACCAGATCTGGAGTCATGAACACCTGAGTTCAAATCTGGCCTCAGACAATTACTAGCTTTATATCATTAGGCAACTCACTTAAACCCATTTGCCTCAGTTTCCTCTTTCATAAAATGATCTAGAGAAGAAAATGGTCAACTAATCTAGTTTCTTTGCCAAGAACAATTCAAATGACATTATAGGGAGTCAGACACAACTGAAATGAATGAATAGCAAAAAAGATTTTGAACAAGAAAATTTAACCTAGACTTGAAAGAAAATATTTCTCTGAAGAACATTAAAAGTAATTCATTATCAATTAAAGTCTGGGGAAAAAATTTTTTCCCTCACAGATCCTGAATGTCTAGCTTGTCTAGTTCAGTTCTCAATGAAAGGTCTAAAACATAACTAAAGAAATAGATTTGCAATTTCATATGCAATCATCTTTTCGTTCCTAGTGTATTATTTTATATAAATACTTGTTTTATTTCTTAAGTTCAGAATAAAATTTAAAGTATAAAGTGAAGGAAACATCACAATCTTACTTTATGTGGTCTATAGTATCCATCAATACAAGTTTCACAGTTGATTCCTGCTGTATTTTGTAGACAATTAACACAGACTCCTCCACCTTTGAAATGCCCAGCAGTATTCATACTTTTCTTCCGATCAGCAATACTCTGATCATAGTAACAGTCTTTGGTTTTGTTATGACAGTTGCACTCTAGAAAGAAAATGTCCCAATTTAAAATTTTTATTTTATTTTGCATTTAAAATGATTCTCCTCTCCTTCCTCAATGGACATTAATTTCTTATAGTTATGGATCAATTTCTACACTGAAAATATCTTAAAGTCTTCAGTATTTCAACAGAGCAAAGATTAAAAATATAACTTGATTATCAAATTGTGTCAAGTAAATGCATTATTTGAACTTCTGGCAATAAATTTGGATATTTTAAAAACAACTTTTAAGTTTTAGGAACTATTTGTAGTATAGGATAGATAGAAGCACTAAAACTTCTAGAAACTAATTAAGTAACCAAAAATTTAAGAAAAAATATTTAGAAATAAGATAAGACGCTTTTAATTTTATGTTTACTTATTTACCTTCACATGTGTTTCCGGAAGAAATGGTCCCAGGTCTCCAAGGTTGTTGATGAAAACCAGGGCAGCATTCATTACAGCTCTCTCCACATGTATTATGTTCACACTGACACTGTAGTTTCTAAATAAATGCAAAATCAATTTTTATTAAAAAAAATAAAGAACTTCACGTTGCTCTTTGCTCAGAGAAAAGTAAAATCAATGATAATAATGATATTAACTATCATTTGTATAATATTTTAAATTTTGTGAAATGTTGAAAATTATTTTCTAGAAATGTAGAAAAAATTCACAACCATTTCAACTTGTATTTATCATATTCAAGTCACTAAGACATAGAAAATCCTTTGATCTGGTGACCCCACCAAAGAAAACAGCAGGACAGAAAAGTCATGTATACCAAAATATTCATAATAGCCCAATTATAAAAATTACTTTTTATACTAGCAAAAAGGGGGGAGCACAAAGAGTGGATGCCCATTGATTGAGCAGTCAATTAGCATAATGAAGTATGTGCCCTAGGAAATGAAAATTCAGCAAAACGAAATAAGAACTGTACAAGCCAATACAGAGCAAAGAAAGTAGAATCAGGAAAATAGCATACACCAGGACTATAGGATAGCAAGTGCAAACAATACCACCAGTATGGCAGAGTGATGCACTTAAGGATCAAAAAAATATTTATCTGATTCCCTTCTTAGACATTTACAATATATATGAACCTGGATAAATTGCTTAATCTCTCAGATTCAGTTTCTTCATTTATAAAATGGAGACAAGATTAGCACTTTACTGACAGAGTTGTAAAAATCATAAAAGATAATATAAAGAAAATTCTTTACAAGCCTTATAGAACCACATAAAGATTATATAAATATATATATACACACACACACACACACATATATATATATATATATAGAGAGAGAGAGAGAGATGACATATAATTATTTATCATTTACATAATCCTCAGTTTTGAGTACAGGAAAACAGGTGCTGAAATACACCATCCTCCTCTCAAAAGAGAAGTTGAGGCTATGAAGACAAAATATTTTATGTGCCATATATAAGGTCACAAGTTTGATTAGTTTTCTTTACTGCTTTTTTATGTTACAAGGAAGTATTCATCCTGGAAGGGAGGGGAATAACATGTCAGGAAATGACTGGCTGAAACATCAAAAGAGCAATAAAACTTAAAAAAATAAATTAAAAGAGACAATTGAAAGTACTTCTTGTTCCTAAGTTAAATGAGGTCATCTTTTTATTAAAAAGAATGATTCTTTATAGATAAAAATTAATATTTTTCTATTGTTTCATTCAAAAGTTTGCTATTCCATCTTACCTTTGTAGTTTCATCCCATGGGCAGCTACGAGCATGACCATAGCATATACACATTCCTCCAATTGAAATATCTTTTATGGAATAGTAATACTACGGAAAAACAAAGTTAGAAAATAACAAAATTACACATTTTTTCAGGCAAAAATACAGACAATATTAAAATATTTTTCATTAAAATCTTAAGATGCTTTATAATTCTTATTCATATAAATAACAGTTTTTGAATAGTGATATTTGCAATTTTATAAATTGCACCTCTCCCCAAACTTCTATTGATCCTGATTTAAATTAAGAAAAAGTCACCAATCTACATCATTCATCAGAAAATAAAACAACATAACTGAAATTACCCAGGTTGGAGATTTTTATTCTTTGAATAATTATGTATAACACATCTTCATCATATAGCAAATCACATTTGTGTCTAACTAGGAGAGTTAGTACATGATAGTGATAAGACATGATAATAGATTTAAATCATTTCTTATGATAAGATTCATTTAAAACTAGTAATTTAATAGTGCCATCTTTTATTCACAAGATATTTTACTTTATTATACTTATTTTATAATGTGTGGGAACTGGATGTCCCACATATATCTTAAATTCAATGTGCCAGAAACTTTCTCAAATCCTCTCATCTTCCACACTTCCTTATTTCCATTGTATCAGCACCCTCCCAGACACCCAGACTTTAAATCTAGGTGTCATTCTCTCTCACAGCCTATTTCCAATCAGATGTCAAGGATTGTTATTTTTACCTCATTATAATCTCTACAATAAGCCCATTTTCTCCTCTGATACTGCTACCTCTCTGGTACAGACTCTCATCACCTCAAGCCTGGACTATTAAAAAAACATGCTGGTCTACCCACACCGTGACTCTTTCCACTGCAGTTCATTCTTCATTGAACTGACAAAGTAATCATCCTAAGTAAAGGTTTTTTTCATTACACCACTTTATTCAATAAATTCCAGTGGCTCCCTGTTGTCTCCAAGATCAAATATAAAATCCTCTATTTCACTTGTAAGCATCTCCCTAACCTGTTCTACTACTTTTCCAGTCTACTTATACCTCACTCCCCATCCTGTAGTTTGTGATACAATGACTTGATCTTCCTCACATATAATACAGCATTCCCTGACTAAGCATTTTTACTGGCTTTATGCCCCATGCTTAGAACTTCCTTCCTCCTCATTTTTTTGTCTCCCACTTTCCCTGGCTTCCTTCATATCTCAGTTAGAGTCCTACCACCTGCAAGAAGCACTTTCCAGCTTTCCTGAATTTTAGAGCCTTCCCTTTGGGCTTATTTGTACATAGTTATTTGCATGTTGATTAGATTGTTAGCTTCTTGAGGGCAGGAATTATCTTTTGCCTTTCTTTATATCCTAAGCACTTTGACACAGTGCCTGGCATATAGAAGGCACATAATAAATGCTAGTACTGACTGGTTTTCACTGAAATAAATTTGAAATAGTAAAATCAAATAAAAAGGTAAAATTATACTAAACAAAAAAGCACTTCATAGAATAAAAAAAGTCTTCTGTACTTACTCTTCTTGTGACTATGGGGTCAAGATCTTTAGGATCACGATGGCTCAGGGTCATAAGGTCAGCATTAAGGGTTCTAATTCTCTGCAAGCGGAGACGAATATATCTCGCTGAGGTAAATTCCAACAACTTGGGTGAGAGATCATCAGCACTGGGTCTGCCATTGATGAGTGATGTGTGAATCTGAAGAGAAAGACATAGCATTCTTTTTATAATGTATTTACCTAACCCTGACTAAGACATACGAAGATGATTTCTAGGAAGAGCTAGTTCCCTACTTTATGCATACAAATATCTATTTTATCATTAGTTTCTTAATTTCAACATCGTATCTTTTCAAATTCATTGATGTGTGAGAAACCAACTAATCCTCTAGATAAAAATAGCTTTATAGTAGTATTATTCCCTCAACTACCAGAGACCACTCCAGCCTATATATCTTTAAAGAAGAATAGAAATAGGAAGCTGCATTTGGAGAGGGAACAAGCAAGCATATGGAAGGAAAGCAAAATACATTGAAGTTATTTATTCTAGCTTAGAAAAGCATTGCTAATAATTCCCAGGCCCCTCTATCCCAATCCCCTTCTTAACATATCTGTCTTCTGCTTCATGAGAAGAATAGCCACAAGAGAAACCACAGGCTTTTTGCTGATTTCTATCATATTACAGCTCTTCTAAAATAAATTAGTAAATGCCATGAATAGATGGAAAGGGAGACAAGAGAACAATTGCCTTCAAGGCCATATAATGCTGTGATCTTTTAATTAGGCTCATTCTTGAAACAGTGCCAGGGCTTCTTGTGGAGTTCCAGCTGTGATGTACACTTTAGACAATTTTCTGTAGTTTTAACTCACCAGGTCACTAAAGAATAAATTGTTTTTAATTAAAATCTGACTTTAGTGAAGTATGTGCACTGTGGATCCTTCCAGTACCAAAATGCCACATGTTTCATAAGCTATCTTACATCTCTGAACATGCAATTACATAAAAAGATAACTGTGTGTGTGTGTGCATGTGTGAGATCAGGATTTATCTTTCTTCCAAGATATTTTATCTCTTTCTTAAATGTTTCAATAAGTCATCCTGTGGAAGTAATTTGTGAACAGCAGTCCTAAGGGAAAAGTACTGTATCAATGAAAGCACAGCATGGTGATAATCAAGTTACCATTCTAAAGAGTAAAAGTCTGAAAAAGATTTTTTCTTCTTTCTTTTTAAATCAATTACCCAAAAAACATAGTAATTGGATCCATTTTAAGTATTTTAAAATGTTCACTTTTAGGATGGTTGTTTTTATTTGTGACTCTCTCAGAAAATATATAACATACCTCTCCATGTTCAAGTGGGACTAATCTAGAATAATAGGAGGTACAGATAACTTCATCATCTCGCTTATAAGTAGGAGGCCCTAATCTTGGAGTGACATTATATCGAGTCAAGCATTCTGTGTCACTGATAGCATAATACTGCCAGGGTGTGAACTTTTTGCCATCCAGGGAGCGTTCCAAAATCCAGTTTCCAGGTCGAGGAGAATTAGCAGCTTTGATGATAATATATGCCACTTGAAAAACCTAAAAGAGAATGGAAAAATGAGAACTGGAAATTAGTAGAAGTGATTCAAAAATGAATGATCTTCATGAGAAAATGGCTAATGTTAATAAGGAAATAATATGGAAATACTAATATAAAAGTCTTATCATTCTTTGTACCAAAACTTTGAGGAAAATTGGTCCTAAATTTGATTTTTGAATTTTTTTTCCTTAGCAGTATTTGTTTTATTAGAGAATTCTAAAATCCCCCTAATAACATCTATGGAATTAATTCCTACGAACAAAAAAAGAGTTTCTTTTTATTTACTCTATTTTCTTTTATTTCTGTTTTAGTAGTATTATTAAGTAAAAACTAATATTAAACTTAATGTTCAGACTGTGATAAGGGAGAGAAATCATTGCTAAATATGAGGCTGATAAAAAATATTGAGTAGAGATACTCTGAGAGCTATATCAAAATTAGGATAAAGAAGCAAGGTGTGAAATAAACAAGCAAAAATGAACTCTGTGTGCCCATACATAAAAGACAGAAATTCTGGCTAAGACAAATATTTGTGTTTATAATTCAGAAATAAAAGTATTTTAGTCCTGAGAAGCAAAAGGAATAATTTCTGGGTAGCATATGGTGATAAAATAACCATGTTTACTAATGACTAAATTTCTGGTTAGTGAAGTAACAACTAAGATTTGTGTTTATTATTCAAAAATAAAACTAGCATAATCTAAGTTTCTGGTTGATGATATAAAATTTTCAGCCTTATTTATAAGCTTTTACAAAAATGAACATTGAAAACTTTATATCTATTTGGAAAAATAAAATACTATTGAAAAAAAAATCTGGCCTCAGGCTCTAGTTCTGTGACCTGGGCAAGTCAATTAACTCTGCCCCAGTCTTTTCATCTGCAAAATAAACTAGAGAAGGAAATTGCAAACTACACCAGTATCTTTGCCAAGAAGATCCCAGATGGATTCATGAATAATCAGACACAATAAAACAATTAATTATATATCACATACATGACATACATATAGATCGTGTATATATCGTAAATATGACATTGCCAAGTATAGGATTTCAGAAGTCATCCCAGAACTTCCACTAAAGTTCTACTCTAATGTTTCATCCTGTTAGGGAAGAAGTAGTCCTGGGTTCTCAAAGGCTATAAACCAGCAGTATATAAATGCTGGCAAGTCCTACTAAGATAGGCTTCAAACACAGGACTGGGGATGGACTATACAAGTGCTGGCAAAGGATCAGCAGAGCTGGATACAGTAAGATTCATCACTAGATTGGCCAAAGGCTGATGTTTTGTTTTTTTTTGGAGGGGGTGCTTGGTTTGTTTGTCTGTGACACTGATACTATTAAATATCCCCTACAAAGACATAGGGTCTGAAATCTGCATCACTGGAGAGAATATTCACACCAATGACATTGTAGAGCCTTGAAGCACTAAAAGGTATTTAGACAATAGATCATTAGATACTAGAAAAACTGGTGTAGGCTCTTAGGGTAAGTAGAGCTCGACCCATGCCTTGAAGGATGAGTGACATATATATATATATATATATATATATATATATATATATATCTATGTGTGTATTAAGCATGCAAAAAAGGAAAGGAAAGGGTTGATCCAGACCAGGTTAGGAATAAATGTGAATAGCATGAGAGAAAAGGTTTAAGAGCCAAGAATGAATGTGACAGGTTCCTCCTAATAACTAATGGTTAATTATGTTGGAAGGGAAGGATCTGTCAGATTTCAAGGGCTTCAAATGCCAGATTGAGGTGTTGCCTCCATGTCTCTTGTTTTTGTTATTTTTCAGTTGTATCCAATTCTTCATGACCTCATTTGAGATTTTCTTGGCAGATATTAAAGCAGTTCACTATTTCCTTCTCTAGGACATTTTATAGATGAGTAGACCGAAATAAAATGATTAAGTGATTTGTTCAGAGTCACATAGCTAATAAGTGTCTAAAAGTAAATTTGAAATCAGGTCTTCCTTACTCTAGACCTGGGGCTCTATCCATTATGCCACTAAGAGGCTTTAAGGTTACTTTCTACCTGAATTTATCCACTAAGTACAAAGTTGTTAACATGTAGCCTCTTCCATTAGAATGCAAACTCCTTGAAGCTAGTTTTGCATTTCTTTGTAACCTCAGGACTTAACATAGTATCAGCTACACAGTAATTACTTAACAAATGCTTTTTAGCTGACTAAGGAAGAGGATCTAGAGTAGATCAAGTATGCAGTAGCAAAATTCATTCTAGATATGGTTTTTGAAAGTACTACAGGATTGCTTCAAAAGATACCTCAAAAACAGGAAAATAGCAAAAGGATGAAGGAACAAAACCTATGAATGATATTAAAAGTTCCCCAAAACACTTAAAAGGACATAAATAATTTTACCTTAAAATCTGACAATGATCTATATAAGTATTGGGGTATCATCAATGAAAATATGGGAGAACAGGCAGGTTGCCACAAACATTTCTATCATAACGTCACTTCTCTCTTCTACTTCTCCTCCTAAACATTACAAAAGATTCAAGGGATTTATTTATTCATTCACTCATGTAACTTTGGCCTTAACCTTCATAATGTTAGTGCAAAAATTCCCTCAATGAACGAAACTCTGACAATGACTTAGAATCTCAGAGAAATTTCTGGGGACACTGAGAGGTTAAGTGCCTTGCCTTCAATCACAGAGGCAATAAATTTAAGGGAAACAAGATGTATTCAGGTCTTTGTATTTCCAAGACTGGTCCTGTATTTACTATGCTCTACTGTCTCTCAGGAATGTCATAGAAAATATATGGGGGTTATCATCAAGGAAATATGTGATCAGAAAAGGAGATGGAAGAATTATTTTACAACATTGTCCAAATTGGTACCCACAAAATGTAACAAGTCCTAAAGGAAGACTTCCAGCATACTGTATGTATTAGCTGTTAGGGATCTACAGAAGAACACATAAAAGAATCACACAGGATGAGAAAGAATTACTGGGCTGCAATTTGCTTAGACTGAGGCAATACCTATCTATATTGATTAGATGAAAATTTTTTTAAACTGTAGGTCATGACCTCACTTGAAGTTGCATAGTTGAATGTGGGGGTCATAAAATCATGATTTATTATCAGTAAATGTTTGACTTGTATACCTATTTTATATACCTACATACCTGTAGTCATGTAAAAATTTCTCGTGAAAAATTGGTCATGAGTGGAAAAAGTTCAAGAACCCCTGGATTATATCACAAATTCTTTGAAGTACAGCAGCAACAAGGCAACATTTCATAAAATGAATTATAGTGGGGCATGACTAGAAGGAGAAAATTGTTGTGATCAACCAGATGTGGGGGTGATGAAAAGCTGACTTGGGATGCAGAAAAGGACAGAAGGGAAATGTAGTAGGAATAATTTTGAAGAATAAATAAAATAGAATGAATGAGTGTGTACTGCAGCAAAAATGAGAAGATCCAAAGATAGTTCAGCTTTTGAGATTGAATGATTAAAAGATAAAGATAAAGAGGCAGGAAATTTTGAGGAAAGATGGTACTGAATTCAGTTTGGAGTATACTAAGTTTGAGTTGGATACCATAATGGAACTTCCGAGTGGACATCTCTTGTACATAGAATACAAAACTGCACATAATAGGGAAATTATTACAATGCAAGGAGTAAATATATATGTGGATTTAAATCCTGCCTTTAATACTTAATTAGCTATGTGATTATGGTCAAGTCATTGAACTGTAATTTCTTCATTACAAAATGTGGAAAATAATATTTATAATATTTACTTCCTTGAGTTGTATTTCTCAAAAGAGAGAATGTCTACAAAGGGCATTTGCAAATCCTTAAGTATTACAAACATGTCAGTATTATTATTTTTACTTCTGTAAGTCTACTGAATGAGACAGAAGGCCAGTAGTTAAGAGTCTAGAACTTGGAGTCAAGAAGACTTGAATTCAAATCCTGTTTCAAGGACACAGCAAGCACTCACAAGATGGTTAGAAAAAGTGATACAGGGACACTCTCAAAGTCTCCCTTAAGAACTTTAGAATTGATTGTGTGATATGGAAGACACGGACACAGGATTGCCCAGCATGGTGTGTCCTCATCAGAGAAGTGCTCTGAGCAACACAGAACTGAATTAGCTCAGAAGTAACATGGGATGTGCAAAGTTTGAAAAGCCACTCCAAATGTTCATAGAAACTATTTTTGTCTGGCCGGTGGCACAGCATTCTGAGCTTGTATTGATCTGATCAGCTGTAGTACAACACGCCATAACCCATGATTTCATTTTGGTCCTTTTTGAGAATGAAAGACAACAACCAACCAACCAAGTACTTATTAGTGTGCAAGTCACTGAAACTCTTTCTATCTATAGATTCCTATCTATAAAGTAGAGATAAAAATGTCATCTACCTTCTAGGGCTGTATGTAAAGTACTTTGCAAACTTCAAAGCTCTAAATAAGGTGTTATTATTATCATTATCAATATTGCAGAAGAATAAAAGAATCATATTATAGAGAAAAGTCTTTTCCAGTTATAAGTTGAGTCAGATGACTTGGTTTCCCTGTAAACTGTAAGATCCTATAATTTGGAGTACGAGGACTGGATGAAATGGGAGGAATTAAATGAATAAATATTTTGTTGTTATTGAGTCATTTTAGTCATGTCCAACTCTTTGCGATCTCATTTCAGGTTTTCTTGGCAAAGGTACTGAAGAGGTTTGCCATTTCTTTCTCTAGCTCATTTACATTTACATTTTACAGGGTTAAATGACTTGCCCAGGGTCACACAGATGATGTCTGAAGCCACATTTGAACTCAGGAAGATGAGTCTTTTTGACTCCAGACCCAGAAGTCTATTCATGGTTCCATATAGTGTAACAGGCAGAAATACTCACCACTATACTAGAGAGGATCCACAATAGATATAGTGACTGCTAAAAATAGAGAAGCCAATTCAGTGGGGTGTAGGTGAGGGAGAAATACAATCAATTCTGATGAATTGTTTCAATCTTGAAAAAAAGCCCACTAATTTCTAACACATAATGTCACTGCTAGAAGTAAAATCTGAGTTTACAAGTGAAGTCAACTATTAATTATTAAGCACCAACTAGGTTCCTGACTCTAGTAAGTACTGAGGATACAAAGAAAGGCAAAAAATAGTCCCTAGTCTCAAAGAGCTCACAGTCTGATGGAGAAGATGACATTCAAACAACCATATACAGATAAAATAAATTGAAAATAATCTCAAAAGGAAGGGGCTAACATCAAGGGGAATCAGGAAAGGTTTCTTGAAGAAGCTAAAATTGAAGGAAGCCAGGAGGCAGAGATGAGCAGGCATTGAGAACTAGCAGTTTTGGAGTCCAGAAATGGAATGTTATATTCAAGGGAGAGCAAAGAGGTCATAACCCTTTATCACCTGAGAGCATGCACATAAATAAGGGGTAAAAGGTCTGGAAGGGTAGGAGGGGCTGTTTTTTGTCTTCAAAACTTTTGATCCTAGAGGTTACAGGAAGCCACTGGAATTTATTGAATAGTATAGGACAGAGGTGTAAAATGGTGACTCTTGTACTTTAGGAAGACCAGTTTGACACTTGAGTGAATGGAAGAGAGATTGGAGATTAACTTTAATAATGAAGACATCTAGGAAACTGTCAAGCACCAGGTCTGTGTTCTATTATTTACCTCCAGGCATTGGCCCAGGAAATGAAACAGATTTCCAAATGTTTTGAAAACTCAAGGAATGACCTGGCTAAACTGTCCTTGGGATTGGAGGATCTCTGAGCTGAGGGACAGTTAAATACAGTTCTGACCCAAATACAATTCTCTGATTGCAACTCTAAAAATAACAACAAAATGGCTGGCACCACCTTTTAAAACTTTACATTTGTTTGCACTTAATTTCCTTTTGGTCAAGGGAAGAAAGAGATAATTGTTGCAGAAATCTCCTGGCTGCTACACTGTCTGCTCTCAAAAATCAACAATTATTTAATCAATGACTGCCCCTTTGCAGAACAACATACCAAATACTGAGAAAGGTATCCATATAAAATTCATTCATAGTTCCTTGCCCCCCAAACTTTACGGTTTTGCAAGGTGATAAGTTCAATTACCAGAAAGTATATTATCAAATAATTCTTCAAAATAAGTGAATTAAAAATATACCCAACAAAGAGGTGATTTCTGAGAGGAAAATATTTATTAATAAGAAGAAATCAGAGAAGTCTTCATGGAGAAGATGGTATTTAAATTGGGCAGCAGAAGGAAGGAGGGATATTTTAGGCACAGGAAACAAAAAGATCAGAGTCTAGAGTCAAAACAAGGCAAGGGGTGTTGAGAGGACAGAGAGTAGCTCAATTTGGAAGGAGCATAGAATTCATGGCATGGAATAATGGCCACAAAGCTAACATTGGAGATAACCATTGAATACACATAGCTAAAGAAGACTCCATTCACCTTCACCCCCTGATAATACCAGAGGGAGTTCAGTAGCAATTATCAGAGTTAATCATTGGGCAAGTTATGTGTTCACAGTCCAGGAAAGAAAGCAAGCTAATGGAAAGTATAAAACACCCTATACCTCAGCCTGTAACAAGCACCCCAGTTCACTTTCTGCTGTAGTTCTTTTAATCAAACAAATTCTCTATTTGGGTTTTATGTACAGTGTTCCCTAATTAAATTACTGAGGCATAAGGGAAATTTGTAGGGAAAATAAAGAATTTTAGTGCACTTACCTAATATATGCCTCATTCCAGCTATGAAGCAGGCTAATGTTCTAATGGGCTCTTCACAAAGCTGGAGAGAGATAAAACACTTAGGACCCCTTATGCAGACAAAGAAACTGTCCACTGAGAAGGCTGTGCTGGTTATGAGAGATGGGAAGTCCACAAATATCAATTTAGCATATACTTTACTAAATAAATTTATTTGAAATGGCATGGCATATGTTTTGTAAAGAGAAAATATGGCAAGTGATATCTTAGTTTTCTTCTTAATTTTATTCTTCCTAGACCTTCTATTTTTCAAAAAAAAAAATTAAAATCATTCTAATTGTGTGTAGAAAGAGAAGAATAAAGCCATACTTTCATTTTTTGAAGATTTTTCTGAAGTAGTCTTTTAAATCCAAGTAGCACAAAATATAAGAAATCCATATCCATGCACATTAAAAAAAAACCCAACAACAACAACAATCACAACCTAGGAATTATAATAGCATCTAATTCCCAGGATTACTATGAAGAAAAGATGAAATAATATTTGTAAAATCCTACCTATATTCAAAGAGGACTAATGATAATCACAAGGGTAATGTCTTGATTTAATCAGATCTGTAAAATATTCAGTATGTAGATGAAAAAAAGGAACTTTTTCTACCAAAGCAGATCAGCATCTTCCCTACAATCCATAATCTTAAAATATTCCCTTGGGAGCTAAATAGTTAAGTGATTTGAACATGGGTTTTCTGGATTCTGAGACGCCTAATTCACTGTCAATTTTTACTTAATATTTACTAGATCAATCAGTCAATCAATGAATAGTCATTATCTACTATATGCTAAGCAATGGGGATATTTCTTTCAAATAAAGAAAATGAGACAATCCCTATTCTCAAAGAGTTTAAATTATAAAAATATCAGGATTTACCAACAATGTACATTTCAGATTTTTTTTAGATTATGGGGGAAAACAGCTTTCTTTTCTCCACAAAGAATTCATAATCACTCTTCCCCTCTTCTCTGTGTTTGACTAAACTGATTCTTCACTTATTACACCATTTACTGAACAACAAATGAACTATTTTTGATTACACAGAGGTTTTTCACTACTTTTAGTCATTACCCTTTTGCTAGAAATGCAGCTGATGTAGCTAATGTTAAATCTGCTTTCAAAGCAAAGGACCACTCCTTCCCCTCAAGTTATCCTGTGTTACAAGAAAACCACAGTCAGGAGAAAAAAAAAGTGAAATAAAATGAAGTAGAACATAGAGGTCTTGTTCTTTAATTTTAATAGATTAACATTTGTTTCAAATAGGTATGAGATAGGTGAGTGTGAGTGTATGGTGTGGTATGGTGTGGTATGGTGGTGGTGGTGTGTGTGTGTGTGTGTGTGTGTGTGTGTGTGTGTGTGTGTGTGTACAGCTGGATTTTCCCATTTACAAGTTAGAAGTTAGGGTGCCATGATTCCAAAGATTAGCCCTTCAATATGAATGAAAAGTGTGGCTTTTCTCTCTATGAAAGTATAGTGATCCACTAGATTATCACACAAACTATAAGGCACACAGGAACTATGTATCACTCATCTCTTGAAAATCCTACCAACTTGACAATAATATATGTATTTTGTTTTAGTAACTGAACATAGAAAAATATATTGTGTGTTTGTTTGTTACTAGATTTGTGATTTCATTGGTCTACAAATCTCTCTGAGAAGAAATCAGTCTACTAAAGCAAACCAATACCTCCTCTGGGATTGTTAATCTTTTAGAAAATTCTCTGGAGTTCTGAGTTTAGTGATTCACCTAAGGTGTAAATAAGGAGAATTATCCTGAGGTCTTCCATATTCCAAGACCAGTTCTCTATCCATTAAATCATTTTTATTTTTTATTTTGCAAAGCAAACTGAATCAAGTGACTTGTCCAGGATCCCACAACTACTAAGTGTTAAGTGTTTATGGCTATATTTGAGCTCAGGTTCTCCTGATTTTAGAATCAATATTCTATCCACTGTGCCAACCTAACTGCCCCATTACACTGTTTTAAATAGCATGCCCTTAATGAGGGTGATAAATTGAATTCACAACAATTCTCTAAACAGGAATAGCTCACTTTAATTCAGCATGATGAGATGGAAAGAGACGACTTGGATTTGGATTTGAACAACCAATTCTGCCACCTATTACTCATGAAACCTTTGGCAGATCACTCTCTCTATGTCTTTCTTTTCTTATCAGTAAAATAAGAGGGTAACTTAAGAATTTCTCAAATTGTGAGACATATTCCCTATTGCAATAGCTAAAAAGGAGACCTAGCAGTCTGTCTGAAAACCAATGGGACTACTTCTTTGACAAGCAGAGAGTCAAGACAATAGTTAAATAAACTTAAATAATATTGCTATGTTACATTTTTGAATTTATTTCTTCCTATCTTCTATTCTTAAACTAATATATAATTACAAGAAAATAAAATTTAAAGTACAAATCTGAAATACTATTTACAACTCCCAGATGGAACAATTACTTAGATGAAATAGTAAGCATTCCACTAACAACAGAAAACCAAAGCAAATTAGGTTTATGAGTATGGTTTATTTCATAGTACCAGTGCAATTATTTTTAAAATATTTTCTTAACAACAGTTCTTAATGCTAGTGCCTTCTTTCTTGGATGGCATTCTATTTATGTTGTCAATATTTTGTTCGTACATAATGTTGTCTTTCCCATTAAAGCATAAGGTCCTTGAGGGCAGATTCTGTGTTTTTTGCCTTTCTTTGTAACTCCCAAGCTCAGCACAATGTCTGGCACATAGGAAGCACTTAATAAGTGATTGTAATTTGATTAACTAAGAAAGGAATATGCTTTATATTTGAAGAGCAAAATGTGGACGATGAACCTCTTATTGTTACCAAACTAAGGAAATTGCTGTTCAGTCATGTCCAACTCTTCATAATCTCATTTGGGGTTTTCTTGGAAGGGTTACTGGAGTGCTTTGCCATTTTCTTCTCTAGCTCATTTTACAGATGAGGAAACTGAGGTAGAGACGATCAAGGGATTTGTCTGAAGTTACACAGTAAGTGTCTGATATCAGAATATGAGTCTTCCTGGCTTCAGAGCAGGTACTTTATTCACTTCTCCAGGTAGTGGAGAAAACTAAGGAAACTAGGGCAGGGGAATTATCACCTTAGAATGATATCCCCAAGGACAACAGGAACTTCTTTCCCTCTCAAGGCTGCCTACATGCAAAAGATAAAAATAGGGAAAGCAGAAATTCTGATATGGTGCTTGTCTGGCTGGGCCATTCTACTAAGTTGAATCTTTTAAAAGGAGGCTTAAGTGATCCAAGTGGGATCTCTGTGGCATAGCAGTTTTGACTTGGGAATTGGGGAAGGGGCATTTTGTCCAAAATATTTTGGTATTCATCCATGACCTATGTATTCCTGAGGCAATTTGGCAAACAAGCAACCTAATCTTAGGAACAGAAGATAGTGTCACAAGGCCAATAATAACCGTGTCCCTAAAAATATTCTCTGAGGTATTCCCTGTTCCCTGAATTGACCAAAGAGGTCAGGGGTTACAACATTGTGACAGTGAAAGGTTACTGGACTTTAACCCTATGATTGCCTTTTTTCATTATACAAAATGAGGTGAGTAGCAGAAAGACCTCATTAACAAAAAGACAGTATTTGAAGGAGCAGAAAGAAACCAATTAGAATTGTTTCACGTGTTTGTATTTAGGATCTTATCACCTCAAATGATTATTGGCATTAGTGATAAATTAAAGATTTAGGTCCCATCAACCCAAAGGCAATGCTTGTATTGGAATATCAAAAATGATTAAACTACTTAAAAATATTTATTTTCTTAACCACAACTGGTCTACAGAGTGCAATTTTAAAACATATTGGTTCTCATGACTCAAAAAATAAGGGACATTATTTCAGAACATTTCTCTTAAGAATCACTCAGATGCTAGAGGTAGATGACTGAAGGAAAGCCAAATTTGGCTAGAAAATCACAGAAATGCAATAAAAAGATGTAAGCTAAGTATTTTTTAGAGCTAAATGGAAATCATAATCATCTGGAGTAGGAAAAGGAATGGCAAGAAAGTCTTATCAGAAGTTATAGCATTTTTCACTTAGTTAATTCAAGAAAATTAAAACTAAATCTCATTTGTCATTTTCAGCATAACAGTAGTATTTGCAGATGCCTGTTAATACATGGGAGAGTGATTTTACTATATATCCTCATTTTTTTCTCACTTAGGCAACATGCCCTCCCTCCCTCATTATCACTCTCCTCCACTACTGCAAAAGACATCTAGTCAGTTATCCTGCTTCAAGTTTCTCCCTACTACAATTCATCTTTCCCTCCAATAATTTTCCTAAAGCAAAAATCTGATCTTATTATAACAGTCACACACACCCCACACACATCCCACACTACAATAACTATTACCTCCAAGATCCAATATCTGAAAGTTGTCTGTTTTGACTTTTAAAGCACTCCACACCCTGTTGCTTTCTATCTTTCCAGGCCTCTTATTTGATATTTTCAATTCCCTACACAACATTCCATTTCCAAGGTATTTGGTTACCCCTCTTTGGAAATCTTTAAGCAAAGATAACTCCTTATCAACAACAATGCAGAAGGAATTCTTTTTCAAGTATAGGTTTGATCACAGACTACTGGACTAGCCACTAAGTTCCCTCACAATAATAAAATTCTCTGATTCTAATTCATTGTTATTAGAATAGCAAATTATACATTTTTTGGGGGGGAGGGGAGTAGTATGGAAGTTCTCATTAAAGACTGTAAAAACAATCACACTTTTGTCCCAGTAAGTTAATTATAGGGTGTATAATCTGAGTGTGTCATATCAAGATGAACAAAACACTATTCAGAGTGTTACAACAGTGTTTTTTGCAATTACAAAGGGGGGGAAAAGAAGCAACTTAAATGTCTAACAAGGGAAGTGAATTAAATAAATTGCAGTGTATTGATGTTATAGATTACAAAATATACTTTTTCAAAGCATGAGGGATACACATATACATGTGAATATATGTATATATATATATAATTTTAAAGTGAAAAAAAAATCAGAAGCTGAAGAAGAGAGTTTATACAATGACCATAACAAGAAAGGTAAATAAGAATGAATGGACAAAAATAGAATCCTGATGGAGATAACATAGTAAATGACTAAAATGTTAGGACTTTAAATGCTTTGGAATTCAATTCTTTAAAGGTAAATATTTGCAAAACACCACTGATTTCTCTATTTTTGACTTTCAAGGAATACTAGTGATAGTTTATAGCTTCTTATCAGCCACTGTCCTGGTGATATTAGAAGCAAGATAACTCAGTGGCAGGAACTTAGAACTGGGTGGGAGTTCATCTGATTCTGCCACTAACTCTCCATGTGACAGTTGGACAAATCTTTGCCTTTCATAGACTCAAAGATTTAGTGTGTGAGCAGCAGAGCCAAGATTTGAGACCATGTCCTCTGGATGCCAAAGAAAGCATTCTTCCTACAGAACAAAGATGCCTCCCCATCTGTAAAATAAGGAAGCCACTAGATTCAGGGAGTTCTAAGGTCTGTAAGAATTCTAACAATCTGTAAAACCATCACAATGCTTTGTAGCCAGAGACACTCTTTATCGGTTGGTCCCATGGGATAAATTGGTGATCTAGACACACTTTTAAAAAATGTTGTTTGCACTTAAGCCTACCAAATTAAATATTAACTTACTGGTTGTAAAACAGCATAATCTAAAAACAACAATTATATAGGGTTTCTTACCTTTAGCTAATAGTTGTCCTTGAGTTGGTAAGCTTTTAACGGATGAAGGGAATACAAAGCATGTTTTAAACTAGGGGTCCCTCAAGGGAGGTCACAATCTGAGCTTCTTAGCAGGAATGGGAGGAGGGAAGTAACTCCCATGAAGGAAATAACTCTAGATCTCCATTCTAGCATATAGGGTTCCGGAAAGAAGCTATTCCACAAATAGAGATAATTTATTTTGTAGAGATTACCTCCACAAAAGGCACAGGATCAGGTTAAAAACTCTTGAGATTAATACTCTCATGATTTTTAAATAACTTGAGGCAGGGTATATGTATTTTCCACCATTCTAATTGGCAAAGTTGCACGTGCCAAATTAAAGCTTCTGAACATCCATCCAATCTCTCAGGAGGTCTTTAGTTTGCACAGCTGTGTTCCCAAAGCTAATCATTTGCTTATTTTAATTTGAATCAACAGTTTTCCCCAGACCTAATTTCCTTACCTTAAGTGAAAGGGTAAAGAGCAGAACAAAGCAAATCGGTGCTGCATGAGTTTTTGTTCATTTCCAAGAGCCCCTTTATACGTATACAGAATCAATCATAGTGTATGTGTGTGCTATAGAACCCTTAAGTAGGCAGCTATCAGAGAATCCTGTGCACAACTAGTTATCTAGATGACTCTGGAGGAGGAAGTGAGAATTTGCACAGTCCAGCCTAACTTTAATCCAACTCACTGTCTGTCATAGCAACATCTTCTTAATGTCATGATCCTTTTCAAGAATGGGCAACAATAACTACTACTACTACTACTACAACTCATACTAATTTTGTACTGTTTAATTTTATACTAATTAAATTTAATACTAATTAATTTTATTTGCAATTTGTGGAATTAAACAAGAATTTTCATAACAGAATAATAAAAATAATTGCACCTGAAACTGAGTATATGTACAACTTGCTATTCCATTTACCTGCAAAATAAATTATGTGTATATATAAAATATTTTTTTCTTTTATTTCCCCTCCTTTTCCCACACTCTAGAGATGACTATTGATTTTATTTTATTTTATTTTTTGCTGAGGCAATTGGGGTTAAGTGACTTGCCCAGGGTCACACAGCTAGGAAGTATTAACTGTCTAAGGTTAGATTTGAACTCAGGTCCTCCTGACTTCAGGGTCGGTACTCTATCCACTTCGCCACCTAGCTGCCCCATGATGATTGATTATTAACAAGAAACATCCAACAACAAGATGTTCAATACATAAGAGCACTTCTAAATGTAAATGGCATACTGTAATACTTAATTTGACCTGCTGATTTTAATAAAATATATTTTGACTAACAAGGAACCCCGGACTCAAGTACAACCCTTCATTTCATAAATGAGGTGAGAATACTTGAGTCACAGAAAATAATTTGCCTAAGTTCAAACAAGTAACAATGCTGGAATATGAACTCAATTCCTCTTATTCCTGATTCATTGTTCTTCCCTATGTCAAGAGGCTTCTGGTTAATGATAATTCCCTCTCAGTCATATATTTAGAGTCGGATTTCACCTATCAGTATTCTGCTTCTCCCCTGCACTGAGAAGGATATTAACTACTCTCATTTATACCTTTGTTAATAACTTTCGAGGTTTGGCAGGACTACACAGAGCAGAAATTCCTTCTTCCTGATAATTAGGCAGCTACATGGCACAGTACACAGAATATCTGACTTAACTGTGTTTTCCTGGGCAAGTCACTTAACCCTGTTTGCCTCAGTTTCCTCATCTGTAAAATGAGCAGGAGAAGGAAATGCCAAACCATTCTAGTATTTTTGCCAAGAAAACCCAAAATGGAATCACAAAGAGTCAAACATGACTGGAAATTAAAAAAACAGCAACAATTTAGGAAATTGAACAAGATTACTTCTGAAGTACCTTCTAACCTTCTAGAAAAATGATCTTATGATCTCAGAATCCTATGCCCTAACATGTTGGCTATGTATCTCATTTCCATGCCCAGATCTAAGATTTCAGAGATTTCAAATCTTAACATCAAATCTTTAAGATACAAATTAAAGTTCTCTTAAAAATCTATACTGCACTTTGAACTTCTGAAGAAGAGTATCTAATCACTGTGAAATTGAGATATATCATCAATTAATCTACTTAGTTATATTATTTGCAATGTAAAAGGCACTTGGGAAGAGGAAAAGTTTAGACTCTTGTCTTGTCCCTTCTTTCAGAGTATTTACAATCCAAGAAGTACCACAGTAAAAAATGCAACACTATTTCAGTAAGGATGCATCAATTTAACATGGCACATAATCCTGTTTCAGTTTTGCCTCCAAATAAAACTGTATTGGCATAAATCATTAGCTTATTCACAAATTTAAAAGTCAGTTGAAGACACAAGAGAACTTAATATGACAGAGATTTGAGAATTGTAATTGAAGTTTTCACTAAGTGGTTTTCAAAGAGACATATTTTTTTTCTGACATGGGGGAGGGGAGGAGGGAAAGAGCAACAGTTTTACAAAGTTCTTGCAAAACAAATGACAATGCTGGAGGGGATTCTGAACTATATCCTGTGTTCTACAAAGAAGTGTTTCTTCAGAAATTAAGACATCTCCAGGTTTCTTTCCAGCCCAAGGGAAAAAGAAGATATACTTACTGAGCTTAATAACAAGTTTTTTATTTTATTTAGTGTATGAAAATACCTTTTGTTTAAATGCTTAGAGTTCTATGATTAAAATAGAATAGAGCATATCATACACAAAACATTGTGATAATGATCAACAATCAATGAATTAGTTGATTTTGTCAATTTCATTATAATTGTTTTTGCTATCTACTGTCCGACTCTGTGTGACCTGGTTTAGGGTTTTCTTGGCAAAAGATACTGGAGTGAAAAAAAAAAAAGATAGTGAAGTGGTTTACCATATCCTTCTCTAACTTGTTTTACAGATGAGGAAACTAAGGCAAATAGAGTGTTGTGATTTGCCCAGGGTCACACAGCTAGTGTCAGAGGTCAGATTTGAACTCATAAAGATGAATATTCCTGATGCTAAGTCCAGTTCTCTGTCCATTGTGCCACATAGCTGCTCCTAATAAAAACTTTTACAAAACAATTGATTGTCTGTTAAATATGACTTCAGAGAGAACAAAGAAATATAAGACAAAGTTCCTGCCTTCTTAGAGTATGTAATCTAGTTGGACAGATAAATAAACAAAAACAAAAGGAAAAACAAGCTTTTTGAAATCATTCATAAAATGAAAAGATTCACTTAGACTACTTCCAACTATGCTGCTTTAAAATTCTATAATAGATACAAAGTAAATACTTAATAATTAAGATAACAAATGTTCAGGTCAGTGTAGACTATGTAAACAGGTAAATAAAGACAAATATGGATTGAACCAGCTGGGTAAATTTCATAATGGAGATAAAATGTTAGAGAGTTATTGAAGGAATTATTTTTCAAAAAATGTCAATACCATGAAGCAATTGCATCCCAAAACAAATCTTCAAAACAGGCAAGACTGTAAGTTCGCTATTATTCAGTGTTAATATTGAACAATTCTCCTATTCTACATATTTCTACCACACTTTACTTACCATAAAATGAACCTAAGGGAGCACCCTATTATACTAGTCCTATACTTATAGCCAATTTTTAAGACTAAAAATGGATTGCAATCTTTCCAGAAAGATGAATATAGTAGGGGGGAAAGAACTGTATTGAAGTGGATTGTGAAGCCAACTAGTCAAGATAGCAAGCATTTGCTAAGCACCTACTATGTGCCAGGAACTGAGCTAAGTACTGGGGATGTAAAGAAAGGCAAAAGGCAGTCACTATTTTCAAGTAAGTTCACAGTTTATTAGGGAGATAATTCTTAAGGAAGTTGAAATTTTAACTGGAATTTGAAGGGAGCAAGAGAAGCCAAGAGACAGAAATGAGGAAGGAGACCCTTCCAGGAATGGAGATGACAGCCAATGAAAAGTAGAAAGGAAAGATATGGAGTAGAAATAGAAAAAGACAAAATATAGGAAATATTTGTTATTATTATTATTATTTAATATTAAAAATATTTAGCCCAAAATGAGTCAATTCATCAAGTCATTATAGGTCACTACTATCATAACATAAATTCACTTAACTATATAAGAAAAATGGATGTTCAAGGAACAACCCAGAGTAGATAAGGGGGAAAGGAAACAAAAGGCACACCAAGCCTTTCTAACATTACTACTTCCCAATTTCACCTTGGCTTGTCCCTAAAAGCAAGAGAATAACATCATTTTCAACTACAAAGACCTTTTTTTTCTTCTGTACACAAAAAAATCATTACCACCTAAAGGATACATAATCAAACCATCTTTGTCACTATTTCAATTATCTTCCTCAGGATATGCTCCAGGTCAAGTCTAGGCCCTTGTCTTCCAAAAAAATAAAACTTCTGGGCATGCAACAATATCATATCAGAACAACACAAAACTCATTTATAATTCCACATAATTTGAGAGGGGGAGTACACATTCAAACTCAAAATAAAATTGTTTTCTAAAGGTAGTGCTCCCTTGGCGTCATGTGAACATTTCCAATGACAATCATTTGGAAAAAAAAAAAAGATTCAGTGTCCTTATCAAAGCATCACACAATCTCTAAGATGGACAGGACCTCGGAAAACATCTCCATATTGCAACAAGAATTCCCTCTGGAATATCACTGAAAAATGATCATCCTGTTTCCATTTGAAGACTTTTAGTGAGTGAGAACTTAACAAGGCACTCTACTTTTGGACAATTCTAATGATTATGAAATCTCTTCTTATAAGTCCAAATCTGTTCCTCTTACAACTTTGCCATTGTTTCTTATTCTGCCATCTAGGGTCAAGCAAAATAAGTCTAGCCTAGCTCTCAACATGTTTGAAAACAGCTATCATGACCACCATTTTAGTCTTTTCTTCATCTGACTATCCGTCTCCAGTTTCTTCACCCAATCTTCCTGTACCTGGCTCTATTCTTTGTCACAATTCCAATTATCCTCCTCAGGATATGCGCCAGGCTTATCAAAGTCCTAACTAAAACATGATTCCCAAAACAAATACAATCTGACCAGGGCAAAGATAAAAAAAGGCCTATTACTTTCTTCATCATCACAATATTTATGCTTGTCAATGCAGGTTAGGATAGCATTGACTATTTGGGCTGCTACTATTTTATACTTGACATATTCAAATTTTGTATTACATTAAAATGCTTTTATCTTCTTAACAAAGGAAAGGTTGTTCAGTTATCCCTATCCAATCCTGTACATCTGAAGCAAAGTTTTTGAAAGTATATAACTTCACATTTATCACTATCAAATTTTATTTTATTTAATGTGATCTATCATTCTAATATGCTAAAGCATTTGGTATTCCATGGGAAGAATTCTGGTTTTGTAATGAGAATGTCTTGGGTCAAATCCTATTTCTAACACTCTAGACAAGTCACAGTCTCCCTAGGCCTCAGTTTTCTTATCAAGAAGATTAAAGATTTGGGGCAGCTGGGTGGCCCAGTGGATAGAGCACCAGCCTTCAAGTCAGGAGGATCTGAGTTCAAATCTAGTCTCAGACACTTAATACTTCCTAGCTGTGTGACCCTGGGCAAGTCACTTAAGCCCAATTGCCTCCACAAAAAAAAAGAAAGAAGAAAAGAAAAAAGATTAAGGATTTGTATTGGATAGCCTCTAAAGATGCTTTCCAGTCTAGTTCTATTATCCCATGGTCTAAAAGTTAATTCTCTCTTCTGTTTCCTGTCTTTCTCAAATTTGACCATTACCTTTTAGGCCTTTATCCAAGTCATTAATAAGAATTTTGACTATCATAGAGTCAAGGATAGATCCCCAGGACAAGGCTTCTTAAGCTTTTTCTACTTGTTATTCCTTTTCACCCAAGGAATTTTTATACAATACAGGTATATAGGTATATAAAACAGGTATACAAATCAAACATTTTTTGATAATAAATCATAACTTCATGACTTTCATATTCAATTATGTGATCCCATATGGGGTTATGACTCACAGTTTAAGAAGTTTTGCCCTAGGGCACCCTATCAAAAGATTTTCTCTAGGCTGACATTATCATTGATTGATATTGGTTAAACAGTTCCAAAATCATCCAACTATACTATCACCTTAGCTCAAATCTCCAGCTTATGAAAAAGTTCAGTTTATTCAAAATCCAGTCAAAAGCTTTATTAAAACCTTGCTATATATATGTCCACCCAATTCTCCTTATCTATCTCTCAAATTTTTGTGATTTCTATTTAGTCAATTAGTTGTATTCAATACTTTGGGACCTTTTGGGGATTTTCTGGGCAAAGATACTGGAGTGGTTTTCTATTTTCTTCTATAAATCATTTTACAGATGAGGAAACTGAGGAAAGCAGGATTAAATAAATTCCCCAGGCTACATAACGCCTGAGGACAGATTTGAACTCAACTCTTCCTGACACCAGGCCTAACACTGTAACCACTGTACTATCTAGTTGAACCACTCCAGTATCTTTGCC